>CAIIXF020000006.1:17797435-18366523 GCA_903813345.2 Owenia fusiformis | reverse complement strand
TTTTGTCATTTATGGTCAAAGAACCAACTTATTTTAATAAGTATACAACATCAGATCTTTTATTAAACTAATTCGATTGAATGTTGCCATTTCTTTAATATCAACTCTATATGCATAGAATTCCGTTTTATGGCTCTCGTAAACTCTAGAACAGTGTAAGAAAACCAATTCAGTCGTCAGATCAACGAATTCATCATTGAAAATAATGTCTTACATTGAATTAATCTTTTAGAGCTTTGATGTTGAAATCTCACCTGGCGTTTCTCCATCTCTTTTTCCCAATGACCCACGAAAAAGATTTGAATCAATGCGTCGTTTTCCAAGTGACCCTTGAAAAAGATTTGAATCAATGCGTCGTTTTCCAAGTGACCCTTGAAAAAGATTTGAGTCAATGCGTCGTTTTCCAAGTGACCCTTGAAATAGATTTGAATCAATGAGTCGTTTCCCAAGTGATCCCCTGAAAAGATTTGAATCAATGCGTCGTTTTCCAAGTGATCCTCTGAATAGATTCGAGTCAATTCCCCGCTTTCCCAGCGACCCACTGAATAGATTCGAGTCGATTCGCCTCTTTCCGAGTGATCCTCCAAATAGATTCGAGTCGATTCGCCTCTTTCCGAGTGATCCGCCAAATAGATTCGAGTCGATTCGCCTCTTTCCGAGTGATCCACCAAATAGATTCGAGTCAATTCGTCGCTTTCCCAGCGATCCTCCAAATAGATTCGAGTCGATTCGCCTTTTTCCGAGTGATCCTCCAAATAGATTCGAGTCGATTCGCCTTTTTCCGAGTGATCCTCTAAATAGATTAGAATCGATCATACGTTTTCCTAAGCTTCCTAGAAACATATTGGAATCAATTCCTCTTTTGTCAGCGTCATTCTCTAAGAATGTATTATCTGACAGTTCATTGAGGTCACTGTCCACTGCGCAATGTACATACGTTGTCTCTAGTATACATAGCAGCAGCGTCAGTCCAGCTACGAGTTCAAGCAGGCTAGTTTTGGTCATCATCTGAAAAAATATCAAGAATATGAATCAATATCTATATTATTTGATGTCGATATCATGTATGTGAGCTTAAATTCTGTGTTGTCGTTCCGTATCATTTTATGAATTCAGAACTCTTCCATTTGACAATATTAGTTCCTTTTTTGATAATCTATCAAAATGAAACTTAGTTTCTTTTGAACTGTTTCTGATTTTGCTTTCAGAACAATTACAAATCCCAAGTTACATACATTCAATCAACGTCCCATCCATTTACTTGTTTGAGCTATTATTCAACATTTTAATTGAGACGTCTGTGATCTGACATTTTAAATGCATCCTCCACATTGGGTAGGTGGTAGCCTAGATTATTCGATAATTTCGTCAACAATCTGGGAATCAAATAATTACTATCTTACAAAGCGGTATTTAGTTTGTGTTTCACAAATTTAAAGATAGTTTAAAATCATTCAAAAGTTGTCCCTTTTACACATTATGAATTACTTTTGTTGCAAATAATTGCTGATTAATATTTCACCTTCCCCTTAAATGTCATAAAAACAGCAATTCTAAATTCGTACATGAATCATCCACTTGATAGATATGGTCGAGCCCCACTGGATTCAATATTTCATCAAATTTTCGTTCTGCTTGACATCATGATAAATTTGCGACTTCTGACCAACTAACGACAATCAATTAGTTACATTCAATAAATGAAAATGTCATTAAAAGTTATTAATTATTACTGATGTTATTCAACGAGGAATTAAGTTGTTTGCGATGTGACGTAAAGTTCACTACGTTTTACGGTTCAAGCCCATCTCCTGTTTTTATCGAAATATTTCCGAAATTAACTTTAATGGTAGTCTTTTGGCAAAATACCCCATTGTGTCTTATTTGAATTCATGCAAGGATTGGTCAGTTTGCTTGATCTATTCATTGGAACACATCCTCGGAAAATACGTCAAGACTTTTTGAAAATATGAATAAATGGTAACAGTTCTCAAAGTGCTTTCCAGTGTTTTCCCTGATAAGTCTCAGATGTTACAGTACTCGTGATATCAGGTCTAGTCGGCCTTTAATATACATTAAATATTTTTGTTTTTCTATATCATCTTTAGCCCAACCAGGACCCAGAAATGTGCATTCAAAAATATATTTCTGGTTAATTAGGGATGTTATAACAGAATCATTACAAAAAGTCTGAGTGAGCTCTTTCAGCATTGAATTCCCCTTGCAATATTGAACAGAGGATTCCAAAAATTCAACATAAAATAAGTGACTTTTTAACTGTCTGGAAGAAGACACATCAGGCGAAGAAGACACATCAGGCGAAAAATACACATCAGGCGAATAAGACACATCAGGCGAAGAAGACACATCAGGCACTGATTATCAAATAAACTTCAAGCAATTTCAATTGACTACAAATAGTTTTACGAAAGCTGGAATGAATGGATATTACACGTATGTCATTCAATTTCCATATGTGTGTAGAAATGGCGATATTTGAAAATTCATCACAATTAAGAGAAATATTTTTGACATAAAATACGAGATTTTAGAATGAAGTCAATCTAATTCATTCCCCGAAACAATTTCCTTTACGCAGTTAAAAATATATAATCTAATATGCTCGGCCTATTTTTGGAACGCGCATTAGATTACAAATACATCTCCAGATACTAGACTCTGTTTAACTATATCTAGCCAAAGTAACGAGATAGAGATAGAGGGCAATTCAACTATTTTCTCAGTTAATGACAGTGTCTTCAATATAGAATCTGAAGCAATTATGAAGCATTCGTCATTAACTCTGACCTAATGGCGATTTAAGTTCTTGTTTGACGCCCTTTATCGCTCTGACATTTATATTGCAATGAGAGGCGATTGTTCAAAATCTACTTATCTTTCACGCTTATTTCTAACTTTTAAAATAGAATCTATTCACTAAAACATCAATTCAATATATCAACATTTAAAATAGGTTCTATTCGCAAGAACATCAACTCAATATGTACAACATAGATATATATAACAGAATAGCACATAATTAAACACAATTTACAATTACAATACAATAATATACGGCCCAATGCAGTGCAGTGCTAAATTGCAATACAATACAATATATTTACGATACGATACAATACACAGGGGCGTAGCCAGCTTTCAGTCAGGGGGGGTGCGATCGCCGAAAATTTTTCAGTTTTCGGTCAGGGGGGGGTGCGATTTTGCCACAAGCAACACAAAAAATTAAGATTTCTTTTGAATTTTACAAAAATTGATGCAACTTCCTTCAAAATTGAGCTAGAAGCTTCAAATAAAAAGCATTTTAAAGCTCTTTTCTACCTCCAATGGTCATATTTTTAAAGGTTATGGGGGGGGTGCGATCGCACCCATCGCACCCCCCTGGCTACGCCCATGATACAAAACAATACAAGACAGTAGCATACAATACAGCTCGTTGGTTATAGCTGATTCTCTCAGGTTATAGTTAGTCTCGTTCGCAGCTTGGCTAAATTGCTTCGTTCATGTTTATGCATAGGAATAACAATAAAATAGTAATTATTTCATGTTTTAATCAGATTATAAGGGCGTATGTACACTTTCAAGTTGACACTTTATGGACTGGCTTGTCGATGGTCAATACTTTATTAAACCGCTGATTTACATTAAGAAAAACTAAACGCAATCGTGTTCTCCTTTTTACATATAAAGAAAACGCCGAACCCCTGGATAAAGAAGGACATGGATCACAATTACACTGTAATGATTATTGCAATTAATGCAATTGCAAGTGATAACAGGATTCAAAAATATACTGATAGGACCTGATAAGACTGCTAAATGGAAAATTGAACGGCAATACATTGCAAGAGTACTGTTAAATACCTGTTTTGAGAGAAAGGAACTTGAAATGCAAAGATCGTATATTGAATAAGTACTCGACAATGTACTAGTACAGTTGATTAAATATCACTAGTTAGTATTCTTTGAAAAATCTGTTGACTAACAATGTACTTTTATCTGTTCGTTCCACACAAATGTTACCGATTGTGATTATTGAGTATGTCCGGTTATTATAATAATTGATATCATTACCTGTGCCCTTCATTAATTAATTAAGGAATAATCACACCATGGGGAGTAATTAATGGTCACAATCGACCATTTCCGCTATAATAACCAATGTTGTTCAGAAATGACCAATGTTATTCAATACAAGTATTGTTGAAGCATAGAGAGTGTTACGTACGATCAAAACAAATGCTATTGATACACTGTTCAATTTACTAACTCTCATCTAGACGAACGTATTATTGAATGAATGTAATTTGTTATTAAATAGTACCGGTTTAAGTGGCGTTCAGATTATTATCTGGAATATAATTCGTTTCCCAAACAATTCTTGTCATCTTATGTCTACAAAGCTTCTTATTAATGACATCTGAATTCAAATGTGATTTCAGAATGTCATGCTATTTAACAAAGAAATACATGCGCATACCTACATGAATTACTTTCTGCTGTTAATTATATGTTATAGAAGATCGAGCTAATTTCTGATTCCGCTAATGCAGAGCCCAATGATACATATAGCCGGGGACTGAATGGTCGGATGTACCAAATGTGAGCATCGGTTACATACCGTTCAGCACCTTGCATACTAACTTTAAAACATTCTTAGCAACTAGGGCATTTTTTCTGCTAATTAAGTTGCCATCTAGCTACATATAAAAACGTGCAATGATATGTGAGATGCAATCAGGTAAAAAAAAGTTTAAAATATTATATGTGTTAAAACACGACATGTGTCTTGCAAATATTGCCGTAGTTTGAGCCATCATATGGTAAAACATTTTGCGACTAGTTTCTATGCAATGGGATTAGATAATCGGGTAGATATTATAACAGTATCGTTTTGAAATTAATCTTGGTGCTGGCGAACGATTCCAATTTCTTAGTTGGGTTGTGGAAGGAGTTCAAGTCAGCTGCAAATATCTCCGAACTTTGGGAGATTTCCTCTTGTGACGCCATATTTTCTGACTTCACATGCGTCTCAAAATGGCATTACATCGAACGCCCTTAAGAGTCAAATATATTTGACTACTGCATAAAAGATAAAAAGAAAATGATTGACACATTCATGTCCACAACAAACTAATATTGTCTAAAATGTAAAGATAACGAATGGTTTGACAAGAAGTGACACTGACACAGACTCAATATTTCATTTGAAGGGGTTTCATTGCCTCCAACTTATCGAACTAAATAACAGATCTCTTGCGCTGTGTTTAACGTAACCGGATTGAGATGATTGCTTTTTATCAGACATTATCACATGAAGAAGGAGCTCAAATCTAAACCCTCTCAGTACAAAAGCTAGAAGAGGAAATGCAATACCGGCACCGCAAGGCCCTTTCTTGTCTTCATTTTTCATGGGTCATTTTTCACAGCGAAACAAGATGGAAGGTCGAGACGCAAAACTCTGCTTTGATTGCCGTGCAATTAGACATTGTTAGACTAAATATTATAACTAAAGAAGTCACACTCCCCTCCATAAGTTTGGCAACCTTAGCTCCCCCATTGAACTACGTGTTAAAGCCTCTTTACGTTTGTTTTTTATTTACTTAACCTGCGATGAAAATACTTATAATATTGATGGACACGTACACTCCCCTCCATAAGTTTGGCAACCTTTTTTCCCCCATTGAACTACGTGTTAAAGCCTCTTTACCTTTGAATTTTATTTACTTAACCTGCGATGAAAATACGTAAACTATTGATGGAAACGTAATTTGACTTTAATTCCAATACCTCCAAATTTTCTCAATTTTTTTCCTCAATTACAATAGGTCGAAAATTGATGATAAATTTGATGAATTTTTGAAAATCGGCATTTCCATGTTAACCAATGGGAAATGGTAGGTTTGCCGCAAGTCATATGACAGAATATCCGTCCATCCAAGTCCTTGCAAAAAATACGAGTTAGGCTGGCAATTGAATTTGCTAACTTTATTTAACAAAAAATTGATATGTTTCTTCAGGTTCAACAAAGTTATAAGGTTTTAAAGTCAAAATTGTTTTTCAAAAAACCTCTCCCATTGAAATAACACAGGAGGCGAAAAATTATTTTCTAAAATGACTTTGAAGCACTGTAACTTTAATATTCATCAAATAAACTAAACACTTAGTGTTCATAAAAGCTAGACAATTCAATTTTCTGTATAAAAATATTGTTTACTGAATCTTTCACTGAAAATATATCCTGATTTCTGATTTGCCCCGAACCCTCCATTTCCCATTGGATTACATGGGAAAGACGATTTTCAAAAATTCATCAAATTTATCATCAATTTTCGACCTATTCAAATTGAGGAAAAAAATTGATTAAATTTGGAGGTATTGGAAATAAAGTCAAGTTACGTTTCCATCAATATTATAAGTTATTTTATCGCCGGTTAAGTAAATAAAAATTCAAACGTAAAGAGGCTTTAACACATAGTTCAATGGGGAAAAAAGGTTGCCAAACTTATGGAGGGGAGTGTAACTTGACTTTATTTCCAATACCTCCAAATTTTCTCAATTTATTCCTCAATTACAATAGGTCGAAAATTTATGATAAATTTGATGATTTTTTGAAAATTGACAATCCCATGTTAACCAATGGGAAATGGTAGGTTTGCCGCAAGTCATTTGACAAAATATCCATCCATCCGAGTCCTTGCAAAAAATACAAGGTAGGGAATTAAATTTACTAACTTTATTTAACAAAAAAAATATACGTTTCTTTAGGTTCTACAAAGATGTAGGAAAAAAATATACGTTTCTTTAGGTTCTACAAAGATGTAAGACTTTAAAGTCAAAATTGTTTAAAACCTCTCCAATTGAAATAACACAAGAGGCGAAAAATGATTTTCAAAAATGACTTTAAAGGTCTGTTACCTTAGAATTCATCAAGTAAACTAAACACAAAGTGTACAAAAAAAGTTAGACAATTCAATTTTCTATGTAGAAATATTTTTTCCTGAATCTTTTACTGAATAGATATCCTGATTTCCGATTTGCCCCGAACCCACCATTTCCCATTGGTTTACGTGAGAATGACGATTTTCAAAAATTCATCAAATTTATCATCAATGCTCGACCCATTGAAATTGAGGAAAAAATTGGAAAAATCTGGAGGTATTGGAAATTAAGTCAAGTTACGTTTCGTTAAGTAATTCCGTCGCAGGTAAGTAAATAAAAATTCAAACGTAAAGAGGCTTTAACACGTAGTTCAATGAGGAAGCTAAGGTTGCCAAACTTATGGAGGGGAGTGTACATCAAAAGACTATTAGTACGAGGGGCTATCGAAAAGTTTTGGATATCTTGGTCAAATTTTGTTGATTTTTGAAAAAATTACTTGGAATTTTCCAACAATAAAGTCAACAAATGCAACTTCACTACTTTGTGTATTAAAGTCATGAAGAAACATTGTATTTTTCTGCCATTCGAAATTGTATTTGCACATGGCAACTTTCAGTCAGTGCCTGATAAACTATAAAATGCGCATGCGTCCAGGTGTTGATAAACTATAAATAGCGAAAACCCAGGGTTTGTCATCACAAGGTAAGCCAGGACGTGTTGAGCGAACATCTAGTGTTGATATTGAATTTACATGTAGCCAGATAAGTTTCCTTATTGAAATTACATATAGTTATTAGCAATACTTTGTAGGTGATAATTAATAAAATAAAATATGAGTATATATGAGAGAAATTGGCCATTTCGAACCTGTTGAAAGTTTGTGGCTCTCGGCTACACCGGGGAATTTACTTCCATGAGTACAGACACAAATGTGGGGCTCCCCAAGAGGTACGCGAGAAGGTGACCTGGCATCAAATATACGACTAAATGCTTCTATCGAGTAGATGAAAGAACGGATACGACAATAAGTTATGGCAAACGACAATTCCGAGCATTCATCTCACTGAAGTATTTTGAAGTGAAGAAAATATGATTTTTGTTTTGAAACATGGATTCAGATGAACGTAACTTCATTCTTACAACTTATCAAAACTGAACAAAATTGATTATACGTAACAGACGATTTATTGTTTTACAATGTTTTAATCGGCTTGATAGCCAAAAAACCAAGAAATTATGACATGTAAAATGGCAATTTTGAAATGTAAATTTAAAAGTGACAAACACAACCTCCCTATCCACTCTTTATGAGCCCTAATATGTACATGCAGCAGTGGTAATGTACAGCTTATTATCACACTACTGGGCTTTGTATTCTAAAGCTTGTTGTTTTTAATAACACTGGTCACTCGACGTAAATGTTTTGTGTGTGCGCAGTCAACGATAATCATTGTTTTATCCCGGTTATATGACATCGGCAATTATAACAAAACCGTACTAAACGAAAAAACGCAAATAAGAGAAAGCTTTCACACACATATAAAAAATGAACTAGTCTAATCCGCCAGTATAAACTCTGTTATATACGTAGCCAGGTCGGGCGCACACTTTAAATGCTGTTGCTATTTGACTTGTTTCGCTAGTCTTTACCATTATTTCTCTGAATTATGATATCATCGCTGTTATTGAACTAGAGCAGCTACAGCACGCGCCATACAGTCCAGATAGGGCCCGCAATTTTCCCCAAATGAGTTGAAAGAATAGTTGAAAGTAATTGTTTTTACTCATTGGATGAGGTTAAAGAGGTAGTCAAGGATCGTTTGTATCACCCAAGCAAGGGTGGTTTTCAAGTGTTCCATTCATCTGTTCATGGGTAAAGCAGCGCGAAAAAATGTGTTCAAATTCGTGGAAACCATGTTGAAAATTGTGAAGACACGTGAAGATGCTAATTGCAGATGGCGCTCAGATTGCAAAATCGGGCTTGATATAATGACTGGTGTTAGATTGTGCAACCGCACCTTCAGTTATTTGCCACATCAACGGTAGTAACGCCATTTGCAGCTCCGGGAACGGGTAGCTGGGTCCCAATATTAAAAATAATCTAGTACCGAAAAAATAAATTATTTTTGGTGACATTTTTACACAAAGTTTTTGATCTTTACAATTTGAAATCGACATCATTGCCGTCCGCCATCTTAGATTACGGCCGTTACCTTCGCTTGATACTGACCAAGCATACAGTGCTGATCCAAAAGTTTCGGAGGCTCCACTATTACTTTGCTATTTTAATGCAACTGTATGAAACTTTCAAATAGTAAAGATCAATATCTTAACATAAATAATAACATAAATAACAACTATAATACTGACCACGCAGTGTGTATATTAGAATTTGAGAAGGCCATTCATTTTGTGATGTCAAAGTATACTGTCGGAACTCTTTCTGGCAACAGGAATGATACAAGTAAAGGTAATCTGTCTGTATGGAATCATCTCCCCATTTTACAAGAGCAATGCCATCTCAGTTTGTCGATGCAGAGATTAACACTAATGCTATTATTACGCAGTCATTCGTAATGGGTCATGTCATAAGTCATATACGTCCACAGATTCAATCATGAAGGTGCATTAACAACAAGAACTGTGTTAATGACAAACTTGCTGAAACTCCGGAACTGGAAAACTGGGTAATATAATTTCTTCCTATCATTTGTAAGAGGATATGATTATACAGGCCTCAAGATAAATAAATGATATGCTCTCTTTGTATTGAATGTCCACGTCTTGTAACCTAATAACATGTGTACATTGTTTCAGAGTTATTCCCTATAATTATTTTGATTTCAAGAGTTTCATATTTTTCAATTTGTTCCTCAAGCACATGTATTTACGTAATAACTTCAGTGTGAAAGAAACGCCCCATGGTCTTGTGGCCTTGGATCATGGGATTGATTCCTGAATTGTGGCGGAGGGGATGTAAGTCATTTATTATACGTGCATTAAACTGGATATTTCGGTTTTGCTTTCATAATGACGAGTTAGTTTCTTTTTTCTTGTTGTTTTTGATGCCCTTCTACCCCATTTTGGCATTTGCCGTTAAACCCGTATATGGTGAACACCTCTTGAGTCATAAAGAATACACTGATAACTAAATAGTTTATCGCATCAGAGGGGGGTTTAATGTAAAGCCAAAAATTGTGTTTACTAGAGACAGACATTCACTCTCCTCTTCATGTTTTTTGTACTTTTTCTATTTACTCAAATGCTTGTCTGTTGACCGTACTCGATATCTTGTCTTCACAAGGTTTCGATTGTTCCTACCTCACATTGATAAATCAGCTGCCCGATTTTTGTAAATAAACCCCAGCTGAGTTCACTCTCAATATTGCTCCTCTTCGCAGTTGCCCGCAGAGTTTTGTGAGACGCCACGTACCAAACCAATCGGCGAATCAACGATGCGATATTTATTCAGTCGGTATAGACATTTTCAATACCTTGTCACGTGACGAAGCAGAGCGTTCTGATTGGGTCCGTGGACTTATCACCTGGCCATGAACCGCCACGTATGAATGGGAGAAACAAATTGACTTTTTATGCCACGGGGTATCTAGACCCAGTGGAAAGCGACGATGCCGTACTCGTAAACGCCCAAAATGCGAGCAATCATGATACAATTAGTGGTTTTGTCCAATAAGAGGGGAGTCATTGTTCAAGGCAATTTGTGCCATCGATTGACATCTCCTGAGAAAAGGATAGGTATCGATATGGTGAACTGAATTCAACAATGTTTTTCACTTAAACCAATTATTGAAAATATTCTGTAAAAAAGCACGGCCCTTGATGTAATTTTGAACGATTGACAACAATTTAATGCGAAAATTATTTATATATATTTTATATAATTGTGTTTTTTGTTCAGCAATTCTTGAGAATGAAATAAAATGTCTTTCCGAACCTTGTTGCAACAAAATAGCATATCTCTTATTTTTCGACCTCTCAATATCATACTTATAAAAAGGAAATTTTGGTTGACTTAACAAAAAGTATTCAAAAATCAAAATACCCCCCCCCCCCCCAAAAAAAAAATAATAAAAATAGATAAAAAATAAAATAAACCTTTTATTCCATTAATAAGATGCTAAAATCAACCAAAAAATCAAAGTTTCTGAGACCTAAACATGTTGTGTTTATGTCGTTTTGTTCCAATGAGGTTCGGAAATATGTTACATTTCATTCCGAACATGTGATACCAAGAACAAAAGAAGCGTCCGATATTTAAGAGAAACGTGTGTTCACCATAAAAAAAGTTCACAATATGGATACAAATCCTTTGGAGTAAAAGCCATATAACGCTTAGCCTTTTTAATTCTCAAGTTTGAAGTTGAATACTTGAATATGTTTTGAATCCCTCCACTTTCAGGATTGTGTACTGACCTGGATGACATCATCAAAAATTGTGTAGGATTTCATCCACTGTTTTTCTTTGAGAGGTCAAAACCTCATTCTGAATATAGATCACATGTCTAATGAATGGGGAATCCAAACGAAATTTGATGAAGAAAAATATTTTTCTTCTGTTGATATTGTAGGCGAGTCTTACACAATGCAGATCGGATTAGTTAAACCTTTGTAACTGGACACCATAGTGCTTTGGAAGTTGGTATTTCAGCTTAGTAAGTAATATTAATTAGCAAGTTACATCTTCTTTATGGCTTTAAAAAGCCAAGTCAAACAAATACAAAGGTAATTTGTTAAATGCCAAAGTTAAGAAATTTCCATTAGCCATGTATAATTTCATCTTTCTAAAGGCGAACATCGTGTCTTTAGGATCCAAAGGTGAGGCTGATTTTGTTACTCTTGAATTATTAGCTTATAAGACATGCCACTTAACAAATATCACTTTTTCTTGGTAAGTGACTTTAACGATTTCACAGCTGGGCCTTTCCCGTGGTTCGTTCAACATTATTGCTGTGTTATGAATAAAATTTATGTGTCAAGCCCAGCTTAGGATTAACAATCATACTCATATTCTTGCTGAAAATGTCCAGGTACCGACTTTGAAGACGTGGTACTTGAGTCGTTCTATGATCTTTCGATATAATTATTCTTTAATAACAATTTTCCATTTTGTATAAAGGTCGACTGGCAGTTTCCCTCCAATTATTGAGACCATTTTATGTGATTTAGTAAATAATCATCTAGAAAATAAGATGACGCTATTAGTATTTGTTAATATATTGGCATATAGACTAATAGTATAGTTTCCATATAGCTTTTGAAATCTCGCTAAACCTCGTTTTTCGTGAGATTTTAAGAGATGTGCATATATAACCTCTAATGACTTCCATTACCTTCTTTTAAATATTTGAATTCAGTGAAATGTTTTCTCCTTAAATAGCTTTGATTAACACATTTTCTATGACAATTTAAAAAAACTTGGGCCAAATCTCCATAGATGCAATGCTAAAATTCTTTAAAACCTTGGATTATTTGTATGTCAACCAACATTTGCATGTTTAATCACAGCATGTACATAAATAGGGTCTTCAAGTAGTATATTATTCAAGTTTTATACAGATTCAACTAGCACTCTTTGATAAATCATGAAATTAAGCCACTTTTCCAAGATTTTAGCATGTAAGTGAATGGAACTCTGGCCCAAATTAAAAGCTGAATAAAAGATGGCAGCACTAGATTTCATTGCCTTTTCTGCTATTTCGAAACTATCCTACTAAACCTGATATTTTCGAAATAATGCGGTATCATGAAACTTTAATTTAGTCTTTTATACTATAAATACTAACTATGTTGTAAATGGGATTCCAACAGAGATGAATGTAAAGAATAAATTTTCAAACAGCTGCTTTTGTCTTTCAAGTTTTTCTAGTAAATTAAACTCTATGGTATTCCAACCAACTGGTATTTAATCGGAAAATATTAAACAATGCGCATATATTTTCCCTTAGTTACTCGTTAATATGACGAAACATGTCATCTAGACATGTGTTCATCAAAAGGCAGTCATGCAGGACTGAAATGGATAGCGACGAATTGAGATTAAGAATAGGTAAATCTCACAATTTATTTTAACATTAACCTTATTTTTCCAACAGTTCTGACTTTATAATAATTATCTTTTCACCTTCAATGTTATGTAGGAAAATTTAAACGAGGAATGGGACATCCCCTTTCCAATCCAAGAATATATATAATATTGGGACACTTTTGCATTTTGAATTTGCAACACCATTCCATATCTGATCAGATATCTAATTTTTAGGAAATAAATTAAGATTACATAAGGAAAACATTGTTATGGTTTTTGAAAATATTGATTCTGGCATGTTTGTACGGCTAAGTGGTGATGAATGAAATCGTAGCTTCTCTCACCAATCATGAACTATAAATTGGATGAGATTGGCTTAATATGATTGATAAATTGGTTTCTTAGGGCTTGAGGATACCGTTTTCAATACTGATTTCGATACATAATAAAACAACTCGAATTACCCAAATGCGAGTAGGTAGTTACCAGTTTCACCACCAGGTGGCTGATTCGGGTCAGTTAACATGGCAGGTATATAAGAAAGTTCCCTTAAACTTGAATATTATCAATTTAAGTGGCTCAATTTTCATATAACCCTTATGTGTCTAAAACTTATACTAATGAAAATATGTCCAGTAAAGAAAAACATTATCTGTCCACTAAAAGGAAAGATATTTCATTTTTTGTGATTTTATAGCATGGGGTCTATGGGGAATCTCCCCGAGCTAGAAGTCACATTTTCAAAGAAAAGTAATTTTTCAAAATGAATAAACACTTTTTAAAACCACATTTCTAGATGTAATTTTACATGTAGATTTCAAATATGATATTACTTTGACTGAATTTTGAATTTTTAATGACGTAAATCAAGATTATTTCTACTCGCATCTGGGTTATTGTGATCATTCTGATTAGCAGTATGTACATAATTCTATTATTTGTCCACATTGATGTAGCTTTATGTGAGAGGCCTGGGGTTCAATAGATTCGTATTTTTTGCTTTTTGTTATTTTCGTTTTCAGAACTCAGTTGCCAGAATATTCCGGGCGACCAGAATATTCCTCATTATGATTTTAGTCCTGTTAGTTGTACTTTCAAAAACACGTTAGTCCATTTGTCATCCCTATACATACTATAGTGAACCTATGAATTGTTAAAAACACGATGTTTTATGGTTAATTTATAATAACAAGGGTTTTCTGAAGTGATTTAACTGGTTGGACAAAAAGTTAGTTTGGGGAAAAAAGTATATCGGCTAATAAGGGAGGGGTGTATTGGTTTAACATGGCGTTGACTATTGACTTAGCGTCGAGATACCACCATGAACCTGCAGCTGGTATGTTAACATGGTGATAGATACAAAAAATTTCCCCAACGTTAATTTTTTGGCAACCCAGCTAAATCACTCCGATAAACCCTAATGATAGTATTTTCACAGAAAAACATCATGTTTTTAAATATTCATACGTTAAGAAAATGACAAATGGACTACGTTGGGGATCATCAGAAGCAATATTGGCATTGTGGTCGATGTGTTTGTTATATTTAATTACGCAAGCACTAGTGCCAAAAGTGGAAAAGAAACACATTTTAACACAACCATTGACAAGGAAAAACCCAAACATCCTGAATCATTATCTTACGTCCAAAGTGAGACTAAATATTGAAAAGTAAGAGTAATTTTGGAATGAATGGTCAACTAAGTATCCGTATGTGACATTTGTACACATTCATTTGGACCTGGGTCAGTGGTTTATGTTCTACAACCAGATATGCCCAAGCATATTTGTTTCCCGGTGTAAAAGAAATTATGGTCCCCTGGGGATTATGGTCCCCTTTCTTAAAGGCCCTTACTGGTCCTGATTGTGGATACGATAATAAGGGAAAGAGTTGTATTTAGGTCACCATATAAATCAATGGAAAGTAGGACCATAATTTGATAGGACCCCCTACTCTTTTACACCTGGTTTGTTTCCATCATTTCTTGCTTATTCGGCGTCTTGACCTTCTATTTTGTATTGTACATGACCGAAGTAATTATGTTCGTCGTTCTGATTATATGTTGTTTGCTAATACATTTATTCTAAACATTAAACGGATTATTAGTATGATATGCAGTTTGTTATCGTGTAGGATAATAGTAAATTAAACAGTTAGGCTAATTTCAAAGATATAAAGACAAATTAGGAGATGGTAAGCCTGTATTAAAGCGTTTGTTCTAGCGTTATTACTGGGAGGTAACATTCTTTAGTATAAATAAGTAAAACTAAATTGCACAATGTCATTGTATAGCACGTACTTCTATAATATATCTCATCAGGTAAAAGTTGATGAGGTAATGATGTGTTCTCTTATACCAAACATTAGCTAATTTAATATGATGTGCTAATGTACCAAAAATGAAATTTCTCTTCATCAAATATCTTTTTTATTAATTAAATGGGAGACACGTTTTGTGAATTTAGACATTGGGCAAAATTACTATCGAGCACATATATCCGAGTCTATGTTATCAATCAGCTCGATGTCAATTTGTGGAAATCATTAATCAGAAAAAGTTGTACAGATAAATCAAATATATCTCAAGTTTTTGATTTGAATAATTATTTAAAATTTAAGGTTATCTTACCCCCTTTCCAATATGTGTATCTGAATATCGCAATGCGTGTTTCTGTTGTGTGTCGTGTCCGCAACTTGCACGTAAGTGTTGGTTCAACCCCAAACAGCGCTCTGTATATAATTTACATTGAAATGAAACTTCTAACTTTGTATTCCTTTGTTTTGTACTGTACTGCTATTTACTTCGATTTTATTCAATTAAATAAAATGTTATGTTAAGTAATTCAGTGACCCTCAGCAGTCCCAACTATCACAAAATCTTAGCGGCACTTTTAGCCAAGAATTGAATTGATATAAGGTTTGATTTCTAGATCCCACAAAAGCTATATACTAGACTCTCCGCTGCTACTTATTGTAGCTCTGAACCTTTTTCGCAGCAAACTGTGTCTATCTCGAGAGCAGAGTTGATTTTGATCAGTTAATTACTTAATATAAGGAAAGATCATCTAAATGCAATTATACCTCCCTGATGTGGATATCACAAAACAATATCCCACCAGAATTATTGGTCAATTTCCTCCAATCAGTGCCTGACGTTTACAGTAAGGTACCTGCCATTATTATGGCCGTGTTTGTTTTATATTTTAGGATATTGCATCCTTTCCAATTACTATTTGATGATGCATGAAATGTCTAACAGTATTCATACGTCGTTTGAACGTAACCGATATGGGAGTAATAGACCGATATAAAAAGATCACAAAATTTACAACTGACGTATGTTTACCAAAAGTTCTTCGACATCCGCAAAATATAAGAGTATTTAAAACAAGATTGGTGAAATATTAATAATCAAAATGCAAAACTATTAATTCTCCTTTATTTTTAAATGTATATTATATGTATGTAAGATGAAAAGCTAAAGTTCCTGAAGAAAAGTATGAACTTGACAAGAATTTATATGAGCCGAAAATATTCTAAAAGTGCAGACATTTTCTGTTAAAGTTGCCAGATATCCAGTTCTGCCTCTATAAATTTTTTTCAACAATAATTTTTTTTAATTTGTAAGTCATATATTGTGATTGGACTGCAATCTTAGTGAAATTAAGATACATTAATTTTAATTATAGTTCTATGTGGCTATTACAGATTATTTTATAGCAGGTTATTAGCCCACGTAATACTGGACACTGACTGTTTGAAAATAAGAAGAACTTAACTCGTGTGGTATTCTTGTTAAACACATTTTGTCACGATACGAACGTTAGTGTTGGCCTATAAGGGTGTAAGCAATATATCAGAAGGGATGGACTGAATGATCTTTCAGGAAGCAATAAACGTAGAAGAATGCTAAACATCAACTGTGTGTCTTATTTCATCAAAGCATTACATAAATCACATTATTTTCACTTAACCACAATGGACATAACACGCGTTGGGGCCTGGGATTAGTAAAGCTGGCCTTTATACCATTGCATTCATTAATATGATGTAATCCAAATACATATCGCTTCATAATGATGAACAACCAAATACAACATAGTACAAAACTATATAAAATTCATGAACCACATTAAATCGATGTAAAATGTCAATTAATTCTTCATTGCTTGATCAATATTAACAAGTTCACGAATTCCATAAAGTTGAAGTCAGATTGGTGTAGTACATCAAGTCCGGTCTCAATTGTTATAACAGAGCTACATTTCCCACAGAACAACAACCTCCGCCTTGAGTAGGGTGCTATAAAAACAATGTAATTGATTATCAGTAGGTACTAATTAAAGCTTAGTGATTGGGCACATCTTGTATACATCACATAAGTCATAAAATCTACCCGGCAGGTACTTGATGATGGTAAGCCTCCTCTAAGTCAATCAAATGACGTTGTACTTATTTGTTGACCAATTAGTCCAGATATAATCATCCCACCGGTCACAAGCCTGCAAATGTCATTAACATGTTGGAGAAAGGAGCAGTTTTGTTAACGTTAAGAGTTCAGGTTTCTATTCCCCTAGTATTAGCATCTAAGGACAAGCATGCCAATTCTTTTTGGCAATTTGATTCTGTTAGTGTTAAGGAATAAGACCAATCACAGTGGCTTGTTAAGTGGCTACAACTAATATTCGGATGTCATTAATTAATATATATATGTTTCTCAAAGGGCTAGCTTCGATTGCGTTAACTAAAGGCATGACTATCAATGAAGACATCTTCAGACATGGTATTAACTCTATCCTTAATTGAAAGGGTGTAATGGGCTTTATAATTTGAAAACAAATTTAAGCCTTTGCGAATCACATCTAGGAGCATTTGCGTGCCGTAACTTCATCAGTTATAGAGAAGCAAGACATGAGACTCAAGCTTTTTATTTCTACTTGGTAATCAATAAAGGTTAACGCAAATTGCCTCCAAGTGTGTTTTTAAAAGAAAATGCCAATTTGTAACTTGGTTCATTAAAATGGTACTTGGGGCATAGAGTCCAATGTTGCTCTTATCTATTATGAGGTACATAAAATGATTGTTGCTTTGAGCATTTCCGGAGATGCTACATGTTAACAAGCTATGTCCTTTGACATTTCCTTTGCTATTATATCGCCAAAAAGGAGTAGCAGTAAAATGTTAAAGGCGCAGTTTCTCTTAGGTTTCTAGCCAAGACCCGGTGGAATTGACACCGTAAATCCAGGAGTCTATATCTGACAGTTGGCAAGTACATGACCTGATGATGGTTGAACCAATGCAAAAATATGAAGGGGTACTCTAATTATGCTCCTATCAGACACGGCCTCTTTAATGCTACTACTTGGAATATTATGGTAAAACGTTGAAAGAGGAACAGTCAAACGATTTGTAACGTAACCATGACAAATTGCTAATAACCTAATTGATGTACTTAATATGCTGTTATGATATCTGAGTCAGCTTAGATAAGTCAAAAGTATTTGAACTCTGGTTTCTTGATTATGAAATACAGTATCTTGATTAATGATTGTCGATTAGGAATCAAATGGCTTATATCAAATGTTTCCTTTGTGAAGTAGTTTATATAAAATAATATCATGGATGGCGGGGTCTTAATTTCCGTAGAATAAAAGATTTCATACTTGACTTCAGATTACCTTTAACGAGAATTGTGTCATTCTGGACAAAAATATATACTATGGATATATCAATGTTTCAGAAAATTATCGGACAACAAAGTAATTTTGAGCCATTAAACTGTTAATTCATATCCTAGAAAATAAACAATAGACAAATACTTTTCAAAAGTATAAAAGGAGGGGGAGTTGTTTGTCGAATGAATCGGGGGAGGTTTTTCCATGCATTCGCTTATGTTTTTTTGTCGCTTATGTTTTTCATCAAAAAACATCAATACACTTTAAAACATTTTATTGACCATAAGATTGCACCATATAATCCCAAAAAAATATTTCTCATTTTAAAGGATTATCTATTGAGTAACACCTAGGAATTTTCATTTTTCAAACTTCAGAGGACTGGGAATCATTGATAATCAACGCTTTTGAAAATTACAAAACCTTTTACAAATAGGTTTCACATGTATGCCAATAATTTGTCAAATTGTGTTAACTGTACACATTCTTTTATCCCTAGAATTTTCTCTTTGAGGAATTTCCCGTAGAAATCTAATAGTACAGTTCCAGGCAGAATTTGAGAAAACGGGAAAGAGATCTTTAATACACACCTTATTAGGTTGTTTTGATTTATATAGCATAACCAATAAAAACCAACTCGACTTCGTCTCGTTCCAATACAGAATTTCTCGAGCAGAATATATCCTGTATTGGACTTCAAATCATTCAAAAACTTTGTCGTCGGTTTTTAGATTAAACCCTGCTTTGTTACTGTAAAAGCATATCAAATCATTTTCATATCATTTTGAAGTATTTCTAATACGCATTTCCAAAATTATTTTCTAGATACATGGAATCCGATGTACCACTACACAACATTATATAAAGATACGAGTGGTGCCTTAAAATACACAATGATTTGCAAAGTACCAGACCTCTGCTTGCAAGCCCCTTGCCTATTATTTGTTCTAATACCCGGGACTCGTAGTTTATCCATTACATAAATGGGTCTGTCTTTAATGAGCTGGTAAACTTATCAGAAAACCACTTTGGATAGACGTACCGTACAATTTGGTATCAAAAACTACTCTTTTCACTTCACTGACATTTTGCAGTTGTGTAGAAATATTTGTTCTGAGCATTGAATACTCGTAATATGTCATTCAACATTCATTGCGTTATCTACCTAATCAGATGTCACCCTCTTTGACAAAAACGTTCAGCCGACATTGTCATGGTAAAAGCGCAACATTATACCACATCAACTTGAGACTCGCCCCCCACCTCCACCTTTCACTTTATCACAGCTGCAACGTTTTATAATTATTGTTTGAACATTTTAAAATTTGAATTTCTGTACACAGTTCTCAAGACAATACGTTAAAAGTTAAAAATGAGGCGCCATGGACATCTGCATGATAATTGATTTGTTGGATCACCCTCTATAATGCCCAGTAGGTTGGGCGACTGCTTATCCCTTAATCTACTAATGGCGTGGTGGACGTATTAACGAATTGACAATGGACGAATAGTTGTAACTGATAACAGAAAATAATAGAAACTAATCCCCTCAACAAATAGATCAGTTGCACTCTGTCAGTTTACATGTATCATCGGCTACCTCCCGTTTATTTAATGAACCATGTGACTCCCACTGCCATTCTTTATAGGGTTTAAGGGTATACAACAGCATTAAAACTCCAGCAAGTGTGACATTTCGTAATTATATAAATCGAAGGAACTCAAGCCATGACTAGATTATCTTTTATTTTCAATAATGGAAAAATCGTCTCGTAACTTTCACCTCATAGCTATTTACTGGATATAAATGTAATAAAGCGATGTTTAAGTCTATTAAAACCCCTTTTATATTCAGATTGAATCTGAGGGGAATACCTATGTGTCTTGTCTTGCCTCTGCTCGTGAATCAATCACTCTTGACATGACTGTCAGAATGGGAGCCATGCTATTGTGTATTGCAGGAATTTCCCTAAATGCACAATCTTGTTTCTTGAGACAAAGGGGAAGAGACACATTAACCTTGTTGGAATCTATTAAAGTAGAATAGCAAGTAAACATTTAGTTGGTAATCACTAGATTGTCTTCTGGAAGGACTCATTAGTGATACCAATAAATTTTCATTTTTATATTTTGTTGTTTGACTGACAATCGATCGTTATGGCTATAATTGTACACTTGGTTTCCCAAAGAGACTACCTAACGATTGGCCACACATAAGTTATATGCATTGGATTTGTATTTTTAACCCCAAAAATTGATAAGCTGATTTATATTTGGTATGAGTAGAATTTCACATCAACTTCAGTTATAACGCCTGAAAGCAAGAGGATTGAGACTGCTAAAGAAGTCGTAGTCAGTAATCAGGACTACATTGTCGATGGATTCCGCGGTGCCATTTGAGTTTGGGTGATATGGAGAAGCCTTACTTTTATGCATGTCGAACAAGAAGTTATCATATTTTCTACCAAGACGGACTGGTGAGCGATGAGCATCAACATATCCAAATAAAAATAAAAATTGTTCGAAATATTCCAGCTGGTCTTTAAGGGTGGGTGAAGTGTCATATTAATTATAATATGACAATTAGAATCAAATGAATGTGTGCAGTTGAGAATTGATTGTGATGTTAAAACGCCTATGTACTACACGATTTTCGTAATTATGAACTAATTTGTCATTGGAAATAATCCTGCTGTCAATTGTCCGTATTTATGACTGATTCATTTACTTGTAAAGTATTAAGACATAGACACGAGGCTGAGGGTTCTCTAGAGTGCTTACTACTACACGGGAAGAGGTATTTCCTTTTGGTGTAGTTCAGTGTGTGTACACCTAGGAAGTGACATTCCTTCATAACATCATTGTATGCGCTGTGAACTTCTTAAGAAGCTGATTCAATATCTTATTGTTCCTATCGTTCCCCAGGGTCCCCGAGAGCCATGGAAGCACCAGGATTAAGAGATTACCGTACGGGTCTGCTTTCTATCATCAATCAACTTACAGCAAACCCCATTGCAATTTCGATGGCCTTAAATTTGAAGGTTAATATTTAGTCAATACTTAAGACATTTTGTTCAGAGGTAATTGGTTTGTGAATTTCCTCTCACAGGGGCTCTGTTCTCATAACGGATATGACTATTAGTTTTTTATATGTTTACAGTAGAATGGGGAAACTAAGGCAAAGTGGATATAATGATCTTTTTGCCTTCGAAGAGAACCTGATGAAGCAATTATTCTTGATTATACATTCGCATATCCAAGAAATAAGTATGTGAAGCCTCTTTACTTCCAGGACTGACCAAAAAATGATAGCCCACTGTATTTACTTCCATTGAAATATATTTTTTGAAATTGAAAGTGAAAATACCGACCACAGCTAGTGGTTTATTGACCTACTGGAACATGTATTTATCATTCCGTAGCACAATTTTTGCTTTTACGGAAGAAAATAGAGCATTTCAGTGGAAATGATGACCTATCTTATGGAAATGGAGATTGTGTCTCACAGCAAGGTCGGGGTCAAGGTCAAGGAGTACTTGCTCAATGGAGTAATTGTACTTTCTAAAGATAAGAAATATCCATTACGGTCTTAAAGCGTCTGAACCTTTCTTGGTGTTCAGTAAAACGTTAAAAACTTTGGAAAATGACGTATTTTTAACGAATTATTGGAACTGATTCCACTTGTTGGCGAGGGATTGTGTAGCAACACAATAGAATGAGCTGTGGTTTATTTTAAATAATGTCTGGTTGCATCAAGAGGAAAGGTCATCATCTCATTATCTTTTATTGTCTGTTTTATTGAACAACGATTGACTGTCACATGCAGTGCACTAAAGCTGAACTAATCCCCCCTTTTGATTCATTCAATAGTTGAATAGTAAATACTAAAGAAATCAAATTTGAAACTGTTACATGGAGTACACTGAAGCTGAACCAATTACACAGACTCACTTCTCAACACTCTTACCTAATAGGCAATACAAAAGAAATCAAGTTTTCCTAAAATTGAATCATGGGCCATTTAGCTTAAGAGTCTGTGTGGGGTTTAAGTAAGATAAACCATTCGTATTTGGTCTTTTGAGAACTAATAACCTCGGCCTAGCGGCCCGGCTAGTATACCTCCTAAACCCAATGCTTATAGTTTATACCTAGCCGAATAGTGCAGGTCAGTGCTGTCCATAATTATATCCAAATGACTTCAACTTTTGAAGACATTTTATCTTTTTCTTGGACATATATACTCCCGGGGACAACTCATGTTTCCCAAATAATATGCAATTTCAGAACTTGTCAATTTACTACAATTACTGGCCATCTATTGGTTATGATGTCATTCTTACAATTTCAGTGCAGAAATAGGATTAAAATATTGCTCATTTTCAAAAACTTCTTTCAATTTTGTTTACAAACATAGCTGTCTGTAAAGTATGACATCATAAATCTAGCCAATATACCCTAGTTTCCTTGGTTCACAAATAGGGGTCAGGATTTATTGGAAAGTCTATTGAAAGGCATGATTGTAAATACTTTATAATGCTGCTTAACACATTAACTTTTCTTAATTGGATTATTCATAAAATGCACAAGTGTACCATTTCGTCCAGTGAGTATTGTATAGTATAGCCATTTCGTATTAACACTTGGCATTTGATCAGATGTCTTTGAACTGGTGAAATCATTTATTTTTGAGATATTAAAGACGGCACTGACATACTCAAATCATGTAGGACTAAAATACCCATCGCCTTCAAGTTAAATCTGTTCCAATAATACTTTTCAAAAGGTTGGGACAACTTTTCCAGCATTTTCACGCTTCACTTATATGTTAACAAAGAATGATTAATCGCGGGGGCCTTTTCTGTTTACAGATACGTATGTGTTGTCTAAAGAAGGTACAATAAAGCCTCAATACCAGTCCTCTGAAGTTCGAAAAATGAAAATACCTGGGTGTTAATCCATACATAATCCTTGAAAATGAGAAATATTTTTAGGGAGTATGGTGCAATCTTATAGTCTTATAGTCAATAAAATGTTTTTAAGTGAATTGATGTGTTTTGATGAAAAACATAAGCGAAATGCATGAAGAAACTCCCACGATTCATTCTACAAAACAACTCCCTCTCCTTTGACCTTTAGATTTGGACCTTGGCTTTTCAGTGTCTAAACTTTGAATTAAAGTGCCTTTTAGGTCCTCTTCTATAATACGGGATCATTCGTTTTATTTGGATTCAGCCTGTCTCTCCTATTTCCACAATTCATAATTTTCTTCGGCCCCGTTGACTTAACATGGGATGTCAAAATAGCCTTTTTAAAGTTCAGGTGTAAAATGTGTATTTCATGACGACTCTCTATACATGCTCAGAAGGTATATTGGAGAGGGTCTATATTTCAAATTTTCTTGGGGATCACCTAACTTCTGGTACTCCGCATCGTCAAAACTTTGCGTTGGCATGTTGGCGGCACAACCCATCTGTGCGCAATAGTCCCCCCCTTAAGAAATCCTTCGGACACACCTGACCTTACACTAAGTAAACCTTTCTTCCATGTGGTACTTCGTGAAGTGGAGGCAGCTGGTGAATTTGGTTATCCCCTTTTCTACAATTATAGCAGAGGTTATTCCACTGCAGGGCCACAATTTATACAGTGTCCGTTGTCCCGTATCTCATTTTGATCGGTTAAATTAAAGACTTTATTTCGATGGTAGAACATTATTAACTGTACAATGAGTATAAAGACACTTTGATTAATCGTTGTTCATTAACCAAAAGAATTTAGTCTAGGTGCTCTATTAAACAAATACAGTTCATGAAAATCTAATTGAAGCACGGTTATGTCCGCCATTTGTGACAACGGTATATGACTTCACCGTTGTCATGGTATTCCGGTGTGATTATACCTCATTTTGATTTCATCTCGCACATTATTTACAAATAACCAGCTGCGTATTTACATGTAATAATTCGCACTATAGTTACGTTTTCATTATGTCATTTTCATTCCTAAATAGTTGATACAATGGAACCATATATATCACCGATGCAATTTAGACTATTGAGGCCGATGTTGATCAACAAGGTAATTCACTTGCTATTGTCTCTATTCATTCATTATTAGCATTAATGTGACAAAGATACAAATTGTACTATTTGAACAATGCTAGATTGCATAAAGCACCTTTCTGATATGACATTTGACATTGATAAAGTATGTTCGATGAGAATCGAATTGTCGATTCTGTGTTAACTACCGATGTATGAATTAAAAAATACCCTGGAAGTGTAACGCATGAATATCATTATTACCAATCATGTGTCTCAATTATGCTGCACTTTTATGGCTTTCTCTAATGTCCGAAATTTGTTTGGACATTGATAATCTTTACAGGTTCTTCATTTGTCACTTCAATACATTTCGTAACAATATTGTTGGCAGCGTTTCCAATAAAATCGTGAATATTCAATATGCGCCGACCGACCTTGTGTTTATTACCACATGGACGGATTCAATCGACGTGGCTTCATGAAAGTAAAAATCCCCATTAATTAAGAACACACACTAATTATGCACTAGCTTTTATTTACTCCCCATAATAAACAATTTATGAATGAACTTTGTTCTGGAAAATTCTATGCGATTACAACAAGATACTTTTAATAGACCATTTACCTCCATTTCATATTCAAGGTAGTCGTTCACATTTTGATATTTGCCCTAAATAATTAGAGTTTTGTTGGTGCTACTACAAGAATTTATTTATGACCTTTATTGGTGAATTTTATTTGCAACGGATCGCCTTGAGAATCCATTATTTAGTTCATACATTTTGAAGTTGCAAATTAAGTTTGTTTCCGAAATAATTAACGCTCGGTGCTCCACATGTCGTGCAAAGTTTTGAAAGCAACACCTTTGATTGCAAGGTATGTCCATTCCACATTGCACTGAGTCTAGGGCCGAGGTCCAGGGCTTAAATCCTTAAATAGTTTTCAGAACGCAATCCAGCTTTTGTAAATGTTCGTTCAAACAGTGATAATATCCAGCGACTGTCTTACTCCAAAAAGATTTGAAATATTTTTGCACTCCCCTCTCATTTATCGAAGCTAGCTAGAGCTAAGGGACTAAAAATATAAGTCCATTGTTTTAAATGTTAATAAAAGTGATGCAATTGATTGTGTCAGCACAAACACGACATTGCAAGATGTATTTGTGAATATAGCCTTCAAAGGCAGTAACTCAGGTGCAAATTGCAGAAGGAGAGACTTTTGGGACCGGAATGCATGGCAGAACGGTATAAATTAAGAATCATCTGTAGTTTAGAGTTTAGATGTTACCTTTACAATTAGTATTGTTTATGTTGCCAAAAAGTTATATCACTGATTAACGAGATCACTTGCTCTTTTCCTCTATGAAAGAAAATGGTTGCCTTGGAGTATCGCCTCGGGGTTCTGTTGTAGCGGTGATATGTCGAATCTATATATTTATCATGTGAATGTATAGCTAAATAAAAGGGACATTTCTTACAAGATATACAGGGTGGGCTAAAAAACTTATAACCAAGTTTAAAGAAGAATGATTCATATGATATATTTTTAACCATGCCATTTATTATATATTATTTTAAAGATAAATAGTATTCCAACAATATGACACCATCCGATTGAAAACCTTTGTTTTCTTCAAATAATGAACATTTTTGAATTTCACTGCTGGTCTCAATATGCTTGACTCAATCATTATAAATTCATTTAAGAGTAATACACAATTGTTATATAAGTATTATTTCGTGAATTTTGCACTAAACTTGTATAAATGTACCTCTTTTGAAAGTGCCAAAGTTAAAATTTCCCTCCATTTTCCACAATTTGAAAATCCGCAGTTAGCCTCTAACTCCACATAAAAACAACTGTTTTTAATCAGATGGTGTTATATTGTTAAGGAAATGATCATGAATTATCTTTGAAATGATATAATAAATTACATGGGTATTGGTTTTTTGGCCCACCCTGCAGATGTCTCAACTGTTTTACTTTAAGGATGTGGTTAGTACAAAAATAAGCTAAGAGGCAAAACAAAAAGTGACACAAGGGTTAAGCATAAAGAAAGCCTTTCAACATAAAGATTATCTGGCCATGCCCATAACCGTAATTAAAAGGGAATGCTAAGAGATCGGATGAAACGGATATTGGTTTTAATTGGAAAGGAAGAATATTGGTGATAGTCTTAAAATACCAATATAGTTCAATTAAGAAATGTTAAAATACCTCATCGTAATCGATCCCTCTTAGACTCTGTCTGCAAACTTAAAAATATACTAACTATTCTTATAAATGCATTTTTAACCAATCGGTACCAACAGAATAAGCCATGAGAGTTCAAACAAAGTTTAAAAAATCAAACTAACACACTTGCACAACAAGATGGGATTAACGAAGCATGAGTAAAATTAATTCCAAATAGATATTGGCATCACTCAAACGTCACAGTCTTAACCATAGCGTACATCTGCTCAGTGCTCTTCCAAGGATTAAAGTAACTTAACCCATAAGAAGATATTTTACATTGGATCATTTCTAGATACATATTTTTACATCAACTAGTAGTCTACAGGTTAATGGGATCATTGGGGTCATGTTTCTTAAACGTTTGTCTTGTCTAAACCGTGTAGCGATACTGAGGTTGCTTCAGCAATTTAGCTGAGTTATCATCGCAATAATACGATTCAAGGAGTCCATTTTGTAACAAAAAACGATTGTAAAGACGGATTGTAATTGTGAATTTATGGTCAGTGGTAATACAATATGTACACTAAACGTGTGTCTGAAACCCTTAAGGAACAATCCGTGGTGTTTATGGAGATTTTGCAATTTCAAAACCATTACCAATGGCCATCAAAGCCGCTTGTCCCCATTAACTCAAAATATCAATCAAAAAGAGCAAATAAATTCAACTGACCTCCCGCGTACTAAAACGAAATGGAATGGGGAACTCGTTCAGGTAACCAACCAGGGACCCGGCCCGTAATTCCTTGATTTGAACGGTTTGAATCGATATGAATAATCTTTAGAGTCTATAATATTTGGTAAGATATTAATAAATAATTATTCTTGTCGAAACATCTCCATAACTTGTCTCACTCCTTGAGTTCTGCTATTTCTCTGTCTTCAATAATACTTGAAGATGTTCCAAACGCAGACGATGGTATTGTTAATATGAAAAGAATTCATTTATGACTTATCAGAAAATCCTTTGAATTGGACAGTGGTTTAGATTCAGATGGTATCAGTTGAGTAGTAAATGTCAAGCACAATGGGGGTTTATTTCATATTCCTGCTTGGAGATGGATAAGAAAATCAATCAGAAAGTTATTGTCACCAAAATCGACATCAATATTTTAGACAATTGTTGTGAGTAAGGGGATGTTTATTGATCTCTGGTAACATTTTGTAATAAACTTGAAGTCTAGTTGGTGTTTGTTTTCGCTATTGTTGAGAAACTAGAATCCATATTAGCATTAAGTAGAAGACTGATAAATAGAACAATGTAATGTTTATGATGAACACCTACTTGTGAGTCAGTGTATGACGTCAAAATCACAACTAAGAACAAAACATGTTTATTAAGCCTAAGAAAATTTGTAGAACTTGATAAAAGTTTAAAAGTATTATAATTAGGTGTGAAATAACATGGTTCACTACCGAATATTGAGAATAGTTTCCGATTCATTTCAAGAACACTTTAAGCAATCTCCAGGAATCTTCGAGGACAACTTTTACTTTTTATCTGTGTGATCAAAACCCACACCGCAGTGCAATTTATCGAAGGGGACATAAAAAAAACAATTTTTACAAAAATCTCGGATAACAATCCTTATCTATAATTTTAAATGGAGTCCGATATGAATTATCATTAAAGGGGAAAGAACAAAATGCATTATACATAACACGATTAGATAAGTTAATATAAGAGAACTTGTCATTGGAAGTAATTCCCAAGAATTCTGACATGCACAGAAGTTGTGACTTAAGCCGCCCCATTCAGAAATCGTTAATACAAAACAATAAGACCATTCGATATGTCATGATCATTCATAGTGAAGCTATTGCAATACATGTTGAAGAACAACATTAGTTAACATCAAAACATGCAAGCATTGTGTCAAAGGTGATCAAAGAGTATTACAAAACATGAGAAAAAGAAAAGTCTTTGAGCGCAACAACCAGCCATAATGAAAACCAAACCACAACAGTATCCCAGCAAACTATGATTATAACTCTCAATCCGCGTTGCGGATACAATAAATACAATAAATACAAACCAAAACATAAATATATGGATCCCCTTATTTAATTTCTACTGGAAACGTACTTTTCATTGCCATATTATTATTTATTATCGCATCAAAGTAAATTGATAACATACAAAATGACCTGACAACAGGATGCCAAATGCATATAAAACAATTAAAGAAAAATTGTATGAAGTGAAATAAAGTTCGCATTTATTATGCTATCGAATATCCTTTTCAAATATACTTATATCTTACCTTGTCTTAATCCTATTATCAGGTTATATGAGAGAGTAATGGTCACCCAAGATGTTCTTCAGCTGCAAGCTGTGGCGGTAAAAGACACTCGTAATGTAATGGACATCTAATACCAACGCTGCCGCCTACCCACATTGATCCGCTATGCCTCATAGGCAGTCACTTCATTGAGTAATTTTATCTAGTTAATATTAATGAGAATTAATATGATTTTGCCATTTTCTTTAAGGGTGGGGGTATTGTTACAGAGTATGTCACGTGACAAAAAAAAAACATGTATCATATTTATATTTACAACGTCTTTTAAATTTTTGAGGGGGAACCATCGGATTTAATGAAACCGGTAAGAGAACCGTCTTGTGAGGCGCTTCCCTTGAATAGAGCCTTTTCCATATGGCTTTGAAGTTTCGTTAACGTCTCGTATTAATGAAATCTGAGGAAATCTGCATTTAACCATTAAAGACATTTCTTTCTATATGATGGCATATTTGAATTCTGAATTTAATTTTTATCAAACAACTTTGATTTGTATAATTATTTATCTTTGTTCAAAAAGTTTTTCAAGTTCTCTGAAAAAGGTCGGGCTAAATCCCCATTCACATTGTTGAAAAACCTCTAAAAGTTCATTTACTCTTATAAGGATCACAATACTCCTATTCGCGATAAAAGTTCATGTGGTAATTAACATAAATATCTCCCATGATGCATCACTTTGGAAGGGCCAAATTTTCATTGGCCCGCCGAACGAGTCAAAATAGCACCCCTGTGTAATCCAATGGGAAAGAACCTAGATGTAGACGAAGTTGTACCATGCATGAGAGCTCTTCAGACGGGAGGTAACTAAACTGACCTAAATTGAACGTTATCGCGTATTGGAATTGTAATGATAAATCATAATACACATGTCGATAAACTCATATAGTTACATTCCAATGGTGTTTTAAGTTGATCGTAATGGAACTGCATGTCAGATCAAGAAATGGGTTGACTCTTGTAATATGTTTCCATGTATTCTGGCCCTACCAACACCCATGCTGCCATCTATTTTTCCATTTATATATAGAAAATTGTCAATCTTTTACAAGTACACTGGTGAGTTCACTTTGTACAGTATTGGAGGGGAATGCTAGATTGAGAAGCCAACTTAGGAGGGATACCTTTTTCAGTTTCTGCATTTGGGTATTTGGCAATGGTGCCTCATCTTTGGCAATGGTGACTTGTAAAGATGAGATACTCAAATCTTGTATATTAGAAGAATGGCTTCCTTCGTGGTAACATGTTTTAGCAATTTATAATTATGGAAGTGACATTATTTAATCAATTACGACTTTGAATGGGATTCCATTTCGACAAGTTTTGAGAATTATAGTAAGGATAGTATAGCTTGGCGTTTTAGCAGTCTGGCGATCACAAGCCACGAAAAGTCAATTTTTCATAAATCGACTGGCACTCGAATTTGAATTTTGGCCCTAAGTCTATTTTTTGGCCGATTTCCATCAAGTGGTAAATTAATAGGGTCAACGGTTGAGGATGTAAATGGAATGTTTAAGGTCGAAGTAATATCCCAGTTTCTCCGCGAAGTACAATCGTGTATATTAAAGGAATATAGCTGTTATTATCATCATAAATAACCCTTAATATTAAAGGGCACAATTGGTTGCGATAGTTTATGAGGAGGGTGTATACTGTATGATGATAGCATCCCCAGGGATGGCACAGTTCGGATTCTTAAGCTATTTCTATATAAAAACATCAACGTTGCTGCCTCCAAGATATTTTTGTATTAACTTCATTTTTCTAACTGGTCATGTTGTTAAATAACTCCAAGTAAAAATTATAAAAAACAATCAATTATGTTGTCTTTAAAGTGTTTAAACAAACACGCCTCAAAACAAACAAAGACTGTGATTGTAGTTCATAAATAGCCATGGATGTGAAATTACATGCAGCAAGTGCGGCCCTGTAGGCCTCTGTCGAAACCAGTTTTTAGAATGACAGTGAGTTATTAAACCTAGATTGAATGTCAAGAAATATAAGACAAGTCTTTCAATTTAATATTACCCATGACGTGATGATATCAAAACATCAAAAAGAGAAATTGCTCATTGTACACGGGCTGTGACACAAAGATCAAGCGGCTGGTAGATCGCTGTAATCCGGGACTGTTTCTTGAATGGGAGCATCTCACAGTAACCATAGTAACACTTAGGATATCCGTCGCTAGTTTTATCACCTCATCCAGATCCTCCTAAGGGGAAAGATACACATTCAAAAATAATTATTCACAATTTGAACGAGTCACTTTTCTAATTGTATTTAGAAAGAAACTTTGAAAACAACTGAGATAATTGCAAATACCTCCGAAACTGCATACTACGTTGATGAACGATAATTTGCGACAAGATATATCGTAGCTGGGGTCTGGGAATTCAGCAATGCATATGGAAAACCACGTTCTTGGTGAGGCAACCACAATTTATGTTGAGGTGTACAATCTGAAATAGTCAATTAGATTCTCATCTCCATATAACCTAGTGTTACAGTTGAATAATTCATTTTACCATAGCAAACATAACACGAAAATAACACGACATATTCGGAATTTTATTCAATTTAATAGCGTATATCTGAACCTCAGTATTGTGTGTGATCTATAATACACACCACTCGTGCGCAATTGAGCAACTATCTGTGAGTTATGTACACCTAAGCTCGACATGCTAGGGGAGACCGGAGTAAAACGGGAAACGGGGCAAGAAGGGACACTCGATTTTTCTCAAGAGTTTGTTAAGATGGAAGCATTTGCCAATGGTGTCATCATCTGTTGCGGCGTCTGACGCCATCTTGAGAATTTGAGAGTACAAAATTAGAAATAAATTGACATTGATGTTAAAAATCATCGCTTTCAACGAATTCCTATAAATCGAAAGGTATCAATAGAACACATCCGAAATGCTCTTCTTAACAACTGAATAAAAAAAGATGGAAAGATGTGTATTTCTACCTTTGAACTTATTTTCCAAAATTTTAGTTGAAAAAAGTAAAAATATAGATTTTTGGAGGATCGTTTTGCCCGCCTGCCCCATGCCTGGCCACGCCCGTTTATGATGAATAATTTAAGTCATTCATTTCTGAAAATCTAGCATTTTGCATGATACTTTGAATTGAAAGTTGTGAAAGTATTCCAAAAAACGGTTAAGCTCAAGGATAAGTCATCAAGTTGTCACTATTATTTAATTTAAGACATCTTTTGAAATCAAATTTTAGATAATTTAGAAATAATTAACAATGTAATATAACTTTTTATTTATATGATAATTTAGAAATAATTAACAATGTAATATAAATTTTTATTTATATGAACATGCATTAACAAAATCATTAACATTTACTAATTGATAGACTGAAAGCATATAGGCGTAGCCAGGAGGGGTGCATCATTTTTTGTCAAAACATATCTTTTTTGGCTCGAATATGCCACGATCGGCACCCCCTGACTGAAAACCTGATTTTTTGGGCGATCGCATCCCTCCTGACTGAAAGCTGGCTATGCCCCTGGAAAGTGACCCATATTTTAATCCTATTAGTACCATGTTGAGATTTTGGAGATAAACTCATTATCAACTTTAATCTAAAAGGCAGTGGTCTAAGAATGAAAATCACAAACTGAATAATCAAAATAAACTTTCTTATAAGTTTATCAATTGAAGAAATATAGGGGTTGAGTTTTACTGGGGTTGGGTTTTACAGGGTTGAGTTGACTTGGGGTTGAGTTTTACTGGAGTTGACTTGATTTGGGGTTGAGTTGACTTGGGGTTGAGATGACCAGGATTAGGAAGCTAAAAATATAATTTGTGATAGAATATTCACTTTCATTATTGCCATAATTATGATGAATTCCATTTATAATTAAATTATCAACATGTATGCAGATAATCATGTTTTTATTTTGAGTTATTTCTTTAAATCATACTAGAAAAGTACAAAATAAGATTTTTCTTGGAATGTGTAAAGGAAGCATTTTTCTCCAATTTTGAAAACCTAAAGCAATGTATGAAATATGGGAAGTTGCATACCCTTCTGTGAAAGCCCATGATTTGTAGTAATATTTACATGATCTATATATACACAATATATCCATTGAATTGTTAGGTATTAAATAGGCAAAGGGAAACAATAACAGAAACAATAAACAACCATTGACAAGCAAGTAGCAGTAACAATGATATATGCCAAAGCTATGCGACATAATTACATCTAATGAGGAATCTGATATCTTAATCAATATGTTATGTATTTATTATATACCCGACTTTTTCAATTAGTCCCATCGCTTCAAGAAATGTAATCCACGAATGAGGTCTGACACTCCCCTTCATTAAGTTTGGTTAACCGGATGTCCCATATGGATTCAGTTATCAAACTCTGTATGTTTGGCAATTTTAAGAAAATCGTTAAAGTTGTCAAAAAATCCGAACTATTGTAAATTAAGGAACAAACTTAATAAGTTTCTAACATTCCAGTTGTCAAACATACGTAGGGAACATGTAGACACCTTACCCTCAAACCCCATCTCCCACAGTGGTTTGCGTGTTAAAGGCTCCTTACTTTTGAATATGCAATACCTGCAATGAAAAACATTGGATCAGTTTATTTCTCTGAATAAGGAAATGTTTTAATTTCTGGTTCATATTAATCAGTGTTGGTCTTTTGTTTCATTTTCACAATTAATTGACCTCGCTTTGAATCCTTAATTAACTGTAAATGAAATGCAAACAGAAAAACTCCATGCAATATACGAGCGTGAGTATACTTTTGCTTTCAACATAATGTACGATTAGTTAGTTTATGATTTAGTTCAGAGGCGGTATCTTTCTATATTAATTTTAATTTATGTAGTAATTAATCAATTAAAGGAAGAAGTTTGAAGACGACTCGTTGTCCTCGTGGTTGTCTAAGGCATGAGTCTCAACTAAGATTAGTATGTGTAAAACATCTTAGATCTATGATTAATGATAGCAAAATATAAGTAAAGCCCTATTTAATAATAGCTCGGTAGTTACCTTGGCGATGGGAACAGCTAAAAGATGGCAGGCTTTTGAAACAACCAGAGGATATACAATTAGCAGTTAAAAAGATGGAGTGCCTGTATACATTCCAATACATATACATCATGTATGCGTCAAAACTCCAGAAAATCCCATTAACTGATGTTGAGGTAGGTTACTATGAGTTGAACCATAGTCATTATAGATTGGTTCATTGACTATTCATTTTTACTTGTCTGCACTCAAAAAAGTGACACGTAAGAGCTAAACGGCTTGCCCCAAGGTGCAACCGGCAAAAAGATGAGTTTGACAAAAATCTTTTTTTTTTCAAATAATAGCAGCGAGTATATGAAATAGGAGGCAGATTTGATTTTGATATGTATGATAGTCCATTTAGGTGTGGTCATTTTTATTAAAAACAATAATATTGAAGAATTATACATTTCTGACCTTAAAATGCCATTTTAATGCAAAAGTCACAGTTGTTATTAATTATATTCCTATTTTACCTATTCAATGTTTTCTATATATTACACTTACCATTATATTCGTTTTTGGCCAGGTAAATAATAATGGGGCTCACACAAGGATCCACTTTATCTACACCTTTTTCATATTTAGTGATGTTTTGAAAAATTACTACGTTTAAAAGAAAATTATTCGTTAAATGTTAAACAAAATAATGATAATGTGTTTGTTTCCCTGTTTCAACTGAAAAATCACAATTCATTGCCGTTGATCTTAGAGCGACAGGGCATATACCAGTATGACCAATCTTCAATACAGCTGATCCTTGTGTGATCCCTACTATTATTTACTTTGCCAAAAACTAATATAATGGTTATTCGGATATATGAAAATCATTTGATAGTCAAAATAAGAATAATATAATTGACTTTTGAATAAAAAAGCATTATATAGTCAGAAGTACCAAATTTGTACCATAATTGTTTTCAACCATACCCTAATGGACTATCTCTACATATCAATAACTAAATTTTGCGAAATTTGCTTTAAATTTGCATTTTTGAAATCGCACCTGCTTATACTTATTCAATTTAGAACCACACCAGAAAGTAACTCTTTCATGAAAAACTTCGTCAGCTTGACTGAAGATTACTGAGTGCAGTCATTAATATGACCTCACATTTGGGTCTCTTCTGTTATAATTTTACTTCAAATTGGCAAATTTTACTAAAATTGACATGATAAAACAGAAATGATCGACTATTACTTTTGAAATGTCAATTGAAATGTGTCACCATTGTAATGTGTCACCAAGCGTCAACAGCATCCCCCGAGTGCCTTGAAACACCAATACCTAGTCTATATTTAAACATAGACTTGGACTTAGCTACCTCTAACTTTATTGAAAAACTCTCGGACATATACAAATCCAAAATTCCAAATAAAATCATCACTGTAAGGTCAAATGACCAGCCATGGTTCAATGATAATCTTAAACGTGAAATATCAAAAAAGAAAGTTTTATATAAGAAATTTTCAAAAGCTCCTAATCAAGTTAACAAATTCAATTATAATCAACAAGCTTCTAAAGTTTCCCAACTAATTGAACAAGCCAAAGAGGCACATGAACTCAAAACTATCTCCTCAATTGACCAACTCAATAAATCTGATAAAAACTATTGGAGGTTAATTAAATCATTCCTTGGTAACAATTTACATAAAAATGATATTTTTATAGCTGTACAGCACAGCCTCAAAGTTCCTATTACAACGACTCGACAGTCTTTATTATAAAGCTGCACTTTATTGTTCTGGGTGTATCCAAGGGAGCAGTTCAAAAAAGGTTTTAAACCTACTCAATTGGCCAACTCTTGAATCAAGACGCAGTATCCAGATTAACAACTTTATGTTCAAAATTGTAAATGGTACAAGTCCTCCCTATGTAACTGATATTTTTGACAAATTTAGAAACCATGCAAACAGAGTATTGAGATATAATGAAGCATTTAAAATGCCCATTAGATGCTCAAATAGATTCTCCACCTCAGCAATACCAGCTGCAATTTCAAATTGGATCAATCTTCCACCTGCTATTAAATCTAAGAATACTCTTTCGAATTTTAAAAAACACCAAAGAGTACATTTCCAAAAAACGCCCTCGATTTTGTCAACAAGCCAGCTTAATCTAACAAGGGTTCAAGAAATAGTTCTCAATAAAGTGAGAGCTGACCTATACTTCAAAGCCCAGTTCTACGCTCACAACTTTCAGTCTATTGACAGCCCTAATTGCACTTGTGGAAAACCACAAACTCTGAAACATTTTCTCTTTCAATGTGACTTACTTACTATACAAAGACAGCAATTCATGGACAAACTCACTGATCTCGAACCAAACATCTTCAGTCATAATCTCTCTCAAACTGATTTCATAGCTATTTTGAAAACAGGAATTCCCAAATTAAACATAGATGCAAATTCCCAAATACTACTTCTCATTGTTAATTTTATCAAAGACAATAGCTAATTCCCTCCTTCTTATCCATCTCTAGTATCCTCAAGTCCCGTCACACTTGCCCTAGTCCAAGACCCTGCCTGCTCTGCCACTTCTACTTCCACCTGCCCCCTATTCTTATATAATGCCATTGTGGCGATTTAAGAATTTACATGTCTGTATTTACATTTTTTGTATTCTATTGAAATAAATTTAATAACCTAGATATTGACATTGAGACGATCTTGAATTGAACCATTAAATGATGACTGACTCATGTCACCTTATCGTGAGTCGCCAAGGGCCACATCACGACAGCAGCCCCTGTGGCCTTAAAACGCCAAACACTAAGATATTGAGATTTGACCTTAGATTGACCTTGACCCTAGGTCACGTTTCAATGGAGTCAAGTGCAGCAGCCGCCCCAAAGCGCCAAATATTTAGATATTGATCTTTGACCCTGACCTATAACAATGACAGTGATCTCAGGTCACTTTATCATTGGTGATCAAATGTCGGTGTAGCCTCAAACGAGCCAACTACCTAGATATTGACCTTTGACCTTATTATAATTTTGAACAATAGATATTGACTTTGACCTCATGTCACCTTAGCATGAGTTGCCAAGGGTCATAGCAGCCCCCAGGGCCTCAAAACGCCAAATACAGAGATTTTGACCTTGTATGAATGACCTTGACCTCAGAACACATATCAATGGGTCCTCACATGAAGCAGCATCCCCAAAATGCCAAATATTCAGATATTGATCTCTGACCTTGAGATGACCTTGAGCCATAAACAGTGACATTGACCGTAGGTCACTTTATCTTTGGTGATCAAATGTTACTGAAGACCCACAGTAGCCAACTACCTATGACCTAGATATTGACCTTTGACCTTGAAATTACCTTGAAATCACCTTCTCATTGGTCGCCAAAGGTCACAATTGTTCTCATGTCAACTTGCTAGATATTGACCTTAAAATTACCTTGATCTATTCAGACCTTGACTTCAGGTCACCTAATCATTGGTTGTGGAGGGTCGGGTCTTAAAAAGCCAACTACCTAAATATTGACATTTTACCTTGAAATGACCTTGACTTTTGTAGAATACACTTTTTATGAACAAAAATTAAACATTCAAAGTTGAAAACTGGTCGTTTGCTGCTAATGTTTCAAAACGAAGGTATCTGTATTGTAAAAGTAATGTTCAAATTGAATAAACTCAAAGAAATATACTTCAATTATCTAATTTTCTATCAGACTAAGTAAAATTGTAACTGTTCTAAATGTAAATGTTGCAATGAAAGCTCACATATATCGTGTTGCATATCAGTCAAGTGCAGCTGCTACAGGTATCACTCTGACAAACATCGGTGAACAAATCAAACTTGATGTGATGCAAATCAGTATCTTTTAATTTGGCGTCCAAGCAGAATGTTGGACAAAATGGCTAACTGTTAGATAAACCATCAATAACAGAATTGTCAAAAGTTGCATTTATAAAATCAATTCCTGCCTCATCACTGTTACACCCATTACTACAAGATGTTGTCTCGACTAGATCACTGTCTGCAAGCTAAACAAGTATCAAAATCACTGCCTGCTTTATCACAATAAACTTTTGATACAAATAATTTCAGTAAAATGCAAATAGACGGCCCATTTGCTATTAATATGGAAAGATAGTCCACTTTGGTTTGGTAATTTTACTGCAACAACTACATATGTACATGTATAATGCCTTTCTATTCAAAAGTCAATCATTGTATTCCTATTTAACCTATTAAAGGATTTTTATATATCTGAATAATCGTTATATTCATTTTTGGCAAAGTAAATAATCATAGGGCTCACACAAGGATCAACTTTATTGAACACTTTTTGAACTGGTATATGCCCTGCAGCTCTAAGAGCAAGAGCAATGAATTGCGATTTTTAGTTGAAACAATGAAACAAACACAATACCATCATTTTATTTAATATTTAACAAACAAAATTGTGTTAAACTTGGTATTTTTTGAAATCATCACTAAATATGAAAAAGTTCTAAATAAAGTGGATCCTTGTGTGACCCCTATAATTATTTACTTTGCCAAAAACTAACATAATGGTAATTGAAACATTTAGAAAACATTGAATATGTAAAATAGGAATATTATCATTAGCAACAGTGACTTTTGAATTAAAATGGCATTTCAAGGTCAGTAATGTATAATTCTTCACCATTATTGTTTTTAATAAAAATGACCACACCCAAATAGACTATCATACATATCAATATCAAATATGCCTCATATTTCATATACTCACTGCTATTATTTGAAAAACATGATTTTTTTCAAACTCATATTTTTGACGGTTGCACCTTGGGGCAAGCCGTTTAGCCCTTTCGTGTCACCTAATTAACTGCAGACAAGTGAAAATGAAAAGTCAATGAACCGATCTTTAATGACTATGGGCCACTTCTTAGTAATCTACCTCAACATCGGTTTAGACTAACTAAGCCACTTTGGAAGAGATTTGGCACATACTATATGTTGAGCTCGTATCTTTTAACTTTATGCATTTACTGTTTACAAGCAATGTTATCTTGATATATTGCACTTACTCGCTCGTTATATATATATTGTATGCCGTATGCCCTACATGTATGCCCTATTGTGTTAGAGTCTCATATTTAATTTGCTTTGGATGATCGTAATATCTTGAGCCTTGGGATATACATGTAAGATCATGACAGGAATTGCCGAGTGTATCACTCTAAACAATGGGGTGGAGATGCCAATGGTTGGACTGGGGACATTCCAAGGCAACTACCAAGTAAGTTGTAAAAATCGTCAGTAGATCGAACGAACAAATGTCTTCTGTGATGATATCATTCGTGTGGATGCTGCATGTAGCCACACTCACATTTGCTCTACGGCGGCCGTAGCCTCACAAAACAAGTCAATATAGAAAATCTACATCGTACTGCTTATCCGTACATTTTATGCATATTTCTCTCGAATTTGGGAAGCTACGGTCGCCGTGCCGTTGCCGTAGATCAAATGTGACTGGGTCATTAAGCTCCAAGTGCCACTGTGTGCCAGACATGCCAGTGTCATCTCTTGCATCTATCGTTTTTCTTTATTTACTAGTACACAAGTGTATTTGACGTTGTTGTATCGAGTGTCACACAGGCCATTGTGACAGGCTACAGACACCTCGACACTGCATTCATATACAACACAGAAGATGCTGTCGGTGAGGCTATTAGGGGGAAGATACAAGATGGAACAGTGACCAGGAAGGATTTATTTGTAACAACCAAGGTATTATGAACATAAGCAGTTTAATTTGTAGAGGTGGATCATTACTTTCAGATGTCACGAAGTAAATATTTACTTGCAACAGGTGTTTGGATGAGTTGATTTTACAACAAACACCCCTATAATTTTAATAATTACTGGTCTTACGTGCGAACGTAAGGCAGTTACGTTTGTTCAGAAACGACTGCTTGTGATTTGATGAATTAAATTCAACTATTTTAACTAGTCCTTTTATGGTTTCCCAATTGAAGTTGCAAACGAAATTTCAAATAATTCCCAAGTAGGATTTCTGTTCAAGGGACCAAAATCGAAAAAACTAGTCGAAAACGCATGTTCGGGACATTTCAAAGTGACATATTTACAAGTTTCATTTGAAAATGTGGTCTATTGATCCTCAATCTTCTCGGGAGATGGTTTTTCCCATAAATTGACTGAGTCCAGAATCTCATTAAGAGTAATTTTTCTCCAGAAGATAACAAGAATGGCCCACTTTCGTTTGTATTAAACGCGATCGTCTGTCTTTTGCACGCAATCTCAAATGGAAAGTTCTTTTCGTCTGTGATGCCAATTTTTGTCATATTCTCAGTCGAAAATTTATCATAAACGTTTCTTCAACTGTTTTTCCATTCTGTTAAACTGTTTCATCCCTTCTTAAAGTCCATATTCTCTTGTTCGTTCTTTGGGAGCAAAGAGTTTATGGTTGTCCATGCACTGCATGACTTCAATTTCCATTCTACAGCAGAACCTGTCTTTTCAACTTTCTGATTACGGAACTTTTATTCAGGAATTCTTTCGCAATTTTGTTCCCCTTTTCCTTGAAACATGTTGCGATCAATTCCTTATCCGCCAAAGAGAAAACTAAACATCTTGATTCAGCCAAACGTGTGCTTATCAGCTGGCAGAAGAGTTTCTTTGGCAGTTACACAATTCTTCCACGAAACACTTGATGAATGCGTATCACACGGGTATAACGCGCGCACTACCCATAACACAGGTGATGCAATGAGGATCACTGGAATGTGCGTTTTTGAGGCTATGTTTTCATTTTAACCCTGTGCACAGACTACTCAAGCTATGGCCTTGATGATTAATCAGTTTATTAACAACGTCATGCCATTTAAAAGTCTAGATCTAAAGTTTGAAAGGGCTTGAACAAAGGATTATGGAGCAAGCTAGCATCAAAGTGCTGCCCATTTCATGCCCACCCGATATAAAAATGAAAAAATTATGTGACCTACATTTTTGTAAAAGTAGGCCATTGGGTTTTTTAATTGCCACTACATTTAGAATCGTATTTCCCCTTAACTAGAAATCTCGTATGTATAGTTGTGTACTCTTTCTGCAAAACTGAACGATATACGGCATGTATGGAATGACTGATATGTTTCTTAGGACCTCAATTAGGAGTTCAAAAGATTTCTGAACACACAGAATTGCCCAATCTACACCCAACCTACGGTAAGAAAAAGCGTGTTAGTCTAGAGCCATTTTAGATCTATGACTCTCAACAGATAAAGTACTGCCAAAATAGTTATATATTCTTTAAGTTGTGGTGCCCATACCATGAGAAGGACAGGGTAAAGGAATGTCTGCAGAAGAGTTTGAAAAATCTTGGCCTCGAGTATGTCGACCTCTATCTGATTCATTGGCCTACACCGATGGTGGTAAGTATGAGTAAAGTATACTTGACTCAATCCTTTGTGCAACTACTGTAGCTCATCCACTAATCTAGAATGCGTTTTCGAACTGCCCGCAGCGCAAGTATATTGCATAATATTTAATAAGTTTTCCCCCTAAGTATGATGAAAAAGAACAATGAACCCATGCGTTGCGAATTCCGTGCGCGCACATTTTCAACAAAAGCAATTCATCCAAGCGCACTTAAACCGCTAATTACGCTGTAGCAACTTTGTCGGCTGCTCATGTGTGTCAACCACTTCTGCTCGTTGCTAGTGCACCGCAGGAGTTCCACTGCAATAAACCATGGTCGCTTTCAAAAGAATTATTAGTATGTTGGTGTAGGTGCGCTTGGAAATTTGCACTGTATGGCTTATTTTTCTTTTAGTGATACCTGGGGAGAAACCTCATTAAAATATTACGCAATTCACTAGCACCGCGGGCAAACAAAAATACAGCACTAGCCTGCGTTTTTGAACTGCCCGTGGTGCAAGTCAATTGCATAATATTTAATAAGTTTTCCCCTAGATATCACGAAAAAGAACAATAAGCCTCAACAAAAACAGCTCATTCAAGCGCACTTACACCGCTTGTCAATCTAATCGGCTAACCGCGTGTGTCAACCGCGTCGGCTAGTTGCTAGTGCACCACAGAGGGTCGGTTGCAATGAATCGTGATGTCTTTCAAAATAATTATGTGAATGTAAGAGCACTTGGATGAACTGTTTTTGTTGAAAACACGTGAGCATGTAATTTGCACTACGGGCCTTATTGCTCTTTTTAGTGATACCTGGGGTGAAAACTCATTGAAATATTACGCAATCCACTTGCACCGCGGGCATACAAAAATACAGCCCTAGTATAGTTACATTAAAACAACTATTTATTTCCCCCACTCATCCACTAGCAGTCTATAGCTCATTCATTCACATACTCGATCATTCTTTCCCAATGTGTGAATATTTCGAGTATAGCTCTGAAAATAGGAAAATTTCAATTCCAGTATTCAACAGAGCAGACCTGGCCAAAAGACGAAAATGGAAAAAGTATTTACTCTAAGACAGACTACGTAGAAACTTGGCAGGTGAATATTCAGCATCAGGGTATTGAAATTATATTATAATCTTTTTTACTTTCCATCAACATATTTTATTGTAATGGCATCCGTAGATGTGAAGTTTAGTACATGGTTATTCTCGAACAGTATTGGGAATGTAGCTATGTAGAATGTTGATTGAACCGTTTGGGTTTGTTTTCTCATGACCAAGTGTCTTTTTATCTTTTTATCTTATCTTATTATTTCTCAATTGGAATTTTACTTCAAACTGAAAGCAGTATTTACACATAGTATCGATGCTGGTTTGATTTAATATCAGGTTTGACATGTTTTTGAATTAATTTGTAAACATGTACATGTTCTGCAATACAGGGAATGGAAGCATGTGTAGCATCGGGGCTCGCTAGATCCATCGGAATGTCAAACTTCAACCAACATCAACTACAGAGGATCCTTGACAATTGCTCAATCATTCCAGCGGTGTTACAGATCGAGAGCAATCCATTCTTTACGAACACACCACTAATCGAGTTCTGCAAAAAGAACACCATTAACGTTGTTGCGTATAGCCCACTTGGCAAGCCGTACAGAACTTGGTAATTTGATTTCAGTTCCAAACTTCCCCGATAGCTTGTTGTTCTCATAGCTTTTATTTCAAAAATCGTACAGAACTGAACATGGTCAATGAGTTTCCAAATCAAATGATATCGTGGATTATTTGGTACACCGCCAATCTGCAATCAATTTGTCAGTGCGAAAATTGCACGAATATTGTGTGGAAATCGCACTTACCTGTCAGCAGAAATCGAGCTGACAGACAGTGGCAGTGATTTTGAGATGTGAATACATGTCAATGTCAGTTATTAATTCTAGGGTTCCATTGTGGCCGATTTTAAAGTGACAGCAAGAAAAAGTGTGTAAAATGAAAACAATCGTGTCTATAAATAAGTTAACGTATTCCTTCCTTATGATCCTTTTGATATCTGAAAAACGTACATTTGAAATTTCTAATCAAATACGGAAGAAATGTTGTATCCGTGATACAAAATTTGACCTGTTCAATCAAAAAGGAGGACATCCCTATTTAAGAAGTATTTCCAAATCACCTGAAAATTGAATCTTTTCATGAAATAAATTAATAAATCTCGATAAATTCATAAACATGAATTTTGATTATTTTTATCACTTCCTTTGATTGTAAATTAAAACCTACCATTCAAATTAATCAATGTAAAAACTATTAACATATCTAAGAATTTTGTTTTAGGGATAATGACCCTGAGAAGGATCCATATTTCAACACAAATGAGACTATATTAAAACTGGCGGAGAAATATAAGAGAACCCCTGGCCAGATAATGCTAAGATACCAAATACAGAGAGGTGTGGGCGTAGTCCCAAAGAGCAACGACAAACAAAGGCAAACCGATAACATACAGGTACTAGGTAGTTTACTTAGGGAATCACTATTCAAGATGTATTTCTAAATGTCGCTGTTTCTTGTTTAATAGGTATGGTCTAAAAGTATACCCAAGGCCGGTTATGCTACTATTAGGCATGTTGGGAATCTTTATTTCCAGCTTTTTCTTTATTTCAGATATTTGATTTTGAATTCAGCGTGGAAGACATGAAGTCGTTGCACGAACTTAATAGAGATTTCAGGATACTGAAGTTAGAACCGTAAGTAAATAAAATATACAGGGTGGTCCAAAAAAATTGGAACATTTGTTGATTGAACACAAAACCTTTATTTTTTGTCTGAAATGCACCAAAATTTTACTGAGCATAGTTCAGTCACTGATCTCTCTGATGTTAAGTTTATAGGTGCAAGTCACAAAGTTAAATTAATGTTTGATATGACCCCCTTTTCTCAAATATACACTTGTCAATTTCGCCGCTACTTTTTCAAGTTTTCTTTATTTCAACGCTTTAGTGAACATGTTGATTGCTATACACATTTTATAAAATCATATTTAATGAACAAGAGGTATTAACATCTATGGTTTACTAGAAAACTATTGTGTTATTGTTAACTTAAGAATACTCCAAATCATTATTTTTATTTAAGAGTAGGAAAGAAAGAACGTGTAAGAGGTGAGTGATTGCATAACCCATACAGCTACTAAAGTGACAAAATCATTGTTTCCACTTTTCAGTAAAGGGGAAACTGACCAGTTATTTACAAGGCCTTATTTAAGACCACCTCTAAGCACATATAATATATCATTTGTGTTCAGGGAAACTCCTTTATGATATTGATATACATAATATTGATATATTCAATGAATATTATCCACATTAGAACAAGAAAGGGGGAGGGGGGCTCATTTACCAGTCAAAACAGACTGCCCTGGCCTCTTTCTTGAGAATATTCAATCAGTAATACACCTAATGATAGCCATCAAAATATGCTTGATGCCCATCAATTTGGGTAAAAAATGTTGAATGTGTTCACATATTTGATCTTCCAAGGCAAACATATAAGTAGTTTGTTCAAGCTGAATTTTTTAATCAAGATGGCTTGGACAAAATCAAACGAACAGCAAGGTGAATGAATCATTTCAAAACTGAGTCCCAGGCTTCAACTTGTAATTCAGGAGTTGAGGGGTCATATCAAACATTGTCTAGTTTAATGCATTAACTCTGTTGTTTGCACCCATAAACTTTACATGAGATAAATAAGTGACTGAACTATGCTCAGTTAAAGTTTGGTGCATTTTAGAAGAAAAATAAAGGTTTTGCGTTCAATTATCAAATGTTCCAATTTTTTTGGACCACCCTGTATATGTAAAATAAAATAATCCAAAATAAAGGCAGAGATATTATTTTTAATATCATTTATTGCTGACATGCATATATTGTCATAATTAATGTTTTAACTGTCCTCTGGTCTCTAGAAGCTTGAGGAAGAACGATCCACTGCTAATTGTTCTTTGATAAGTGACGGTAGTTTTAGTCACATTTGAGAGTATCATCATATTTCCTCGACACGTTGTAACTATTGATGTCCCAGGTTTACTCGATGATACACTTGATACAGGCCCGTAGCCAGGGGGGTCGATGGATTCGAGCGAACCCCCACCCCTGGCCAAAATTCTAAAAAATCCTGACTAACGGCCTGTGGTAATTTTTTTGTAAATCTACAATGTACATGTTGACATCGGGGTTCATTTGGAAATGACACAACAAAATCACCATCATCGTATTTCAACTTTTTTGTGATACTATTAATTTGCATACAGATTGGCAGACAGTCCAGAATATCCATTCAATGAGCCATACATCGGTATGTGATGTGCTACAACTACAATGGACCCATCCTTCGATCACAGGGCTTCACGATCCACAACTCTCTTTCGGATTCTGGATATCTGCTTAGGAGTATGCAATGAACCTTACTGATACCTACTGGCAGTGAAAATAAACAAACCGCTAATATTTGATTTGACTAACGTATACAGCAAATAAATGGACATGTGCAATATCAGCCTATATAGTTTTATAGGAAACTCTTTAAAGAAATAATTTATTTACAATCGGATAAAATTCAGCATATACTGTAGTATATGATTTATTTCTGAATAAGAAAAATATGTTTCAAAACATGTTTTTATGTTTAATTTTTCTCGTCATCAGCATGGAACTTTTGTTGGGTGAATATTGTTGTAAATATTGTTTCAAATATTCTCTTTTTGACAATTCAATTACTGAGATTTTCTATCATACACGTATATGTCAGGTAAAAGGCGAGTCAAACACGACTCCCATAGCCAATATAACTGAAATCTTGTTTCCGTCAACATTAGCAAGAAAGGATTTGTATCGATATATATCGCTATAGCGAACTGAATTCAACTTTTTTTTTCTTAAACCAATTATTGAAAACGTTCTGTAAAAAACACGGTAGAGAAATAAAATATCTTTCCGAACCTTGTTAGAACAAACTAGCATATGCAACACTTTCTTACCCCTCTCAATATTATAGTTAAACAAAGGAAAATTTGGTTGTTTTAACGAAAAGTATTCAAAAACAAACAAAACCCCACAAATATATAAAAATTGAAGTAAACCTTTTATTTCATTAACAAGATACTTTTTTCAGCCAAATTTGTACGCTGCCTTTGTACAATTACAATATTGAGAGACTTAAACACGTTGTGTATATGCCGTTTTGTTCCAATGAGGTTCGTATAGATGTTTTGTTTCATTCCGAACTTTTGACAAACATACTCTGGTGTTACTGTATGCACTTGTCCCATCATCAGCAATGAGCCTGGTTTCATTGTTATTTTGGGTCTTTCAACATTGTATAACTCTACCAACATATGATACCGAGAACAAAAGAAGTGTCTGATAAATCTTGCAATTGTCTAAAACAATATAGAGAAAAGTATATATATATTTTTCAAATTAAACTGTTACCATTCAAAAGATGATCTTTTAATTTGACGATGTGTAAAATTTTCAGACTTTTTGATGACTGGTTTAAGAGAAACATGTGTCCAATCAGTTCGCCATATCGATACCAATCCTTTGCTAAATGAAAGCGGATCGATGATACTGAGAGGCGAACTTTGCCCAGTACAGAGTTAAATTATATATGATCATTTTGCTCATGAACTCTAGTTTATTTAAGGAATAAATAATGATAGGCCATTCAATATGGTGAAATTCAGCACGAGTTGGACAGAATGTTGTACAAAGCACGAACCGAAGGTGAGTGCATTTGTACTAACAGTCTGTCCAACGAGTGCTGAATTTCACCATATTGAATGGCCTATCATTATTTATTCCGATTCAAACATAAAAATTAGTAAAAGCCGTGTCTGTGGAACGGGCATGAAGGAAGAATACGCATGCTGTCAAGATTCTGAAGTCGGCCTGAAAAATTTTAGAATTTGTTTGGGCTGTTCTATTTTACTCCCCGTTTTAGATTTTATACGGTGTATGCAAACATGGGGTGTTGATAAAATAAAATAAATAGGGAGTAAAAAAGAACAGCTATCTCCGGACAGAGCCCCAGATGTGCAGCTGAGATGTGACGTCACTCAAAACAATGCAAATTGCAGATTGAATAGAGCATGGTCGTGCATCTATGGAGAATTAGAGAACGTTCTATATTGGCTATGCTGCATTCTGATTGGTTGAGAAATTCGAATAGAGCACGGTCATGTTTGAATCAAAACCTACCCAAAACAATTGTCACCATAGCAACAGCAATAACAATGGAACTGACGCTAACCCATTGTCCTTGGTCTTGTTTAAAAGGTTAATATATTCTACATCATCTGTGAAAATTTCAATGTGATTGAATAAAGTATGAAGAAATGAGAGCATTTGGTTACTTACTTTCTGATCGGGCCTCGTATATAACATATTAGATATCAAAACATAGGTAATTGAAATGAAAATTATATGGTATATTAATATTTAATTTTTATTTCCTATTTTTTAGATAAGGGACGCTTAAAAGACTCTATTGAGTTTTAAAGTGCACATTTTTACCATGTAAAACGTTGCATTTGATAATTTTGAAATATGGTAATTTGGTCATAACTTTTTTATTCCTTAACCAATTTAGTTCAAATTCGGTATGGGACAACAATTGCTGATGGGCGTTTATGACGTCACATGATCTTGTGACGTCATCAACGCATATCCGTCATCTTGGATGCCCAAGAAATAGTAAAAATGTGTAAAACTCGAAAAATAAATGTTGGTAAGGACCTTAGGCCCTTATTATCTTATTTAAAAATCAAACCTATGAAAAAGATGTCATTAATACTTATTCTATATATGTTCAACTAGAACTTAACGTTAAAAATATATGTTTTGTATTTATTTTGTTTACATAGCAAGCATTTTGCGACTTGTGTCTGTTTTGTACCAAGAAAAAAATTGATAGAAATATGGCGGGTTTCAAAGACTCTCGTCATTTAAATACACGAAATTATGTTTTTCTAGTGACATTCAACTAGATATTTTATAATGTCATAAAAGCATTGCCCTTGTACTACATACACTATAATTTTAAGTTCAGTTGCATTGCTTTGCATGTATTTGGACCAGGTAATATGACTTGGTCAAATTCAGCATTCTTTTGTTCCAAAATATTTTGACGTTGTAAAAATTGATTAGGGTGTTTTTAATAGCAGTCTAAAATGATATTAGGAAAACAAATGATAACATATTTGGTATGTAGAGAATGCTCATAGCCCATATTTTATGACTCATCACGTTTAACATCTTTAGATTAAGCTAAGTATGAGATTTCCCTTTAAACGTGCGTGACAGAGAATTGTCCCATCTCGATTTTTTTCCTTTGAATTTTAGTAGGCTTAATCCAGGGAAGAAAGGAATGAATATAAACTTTGAAAATATATGATATTATATTATCATAAAAATGCTCATAAACTCAAGATTCCAATGATATATCACATGACTATCATCCCTTCATAGATCTTTAGTTATTGTTTAATATGTGCGTGACATAATTTGTCCCATCGACGATTTTTTTTACAAAAATAGAGAAATACGACGTCATATCAGCGCTACAGCAAATCGTGAAGAACAAAATGCTCTCAAGTCGTGGCATGATAGTATTTTGAACAAAAATATTTTAAATGATCGGTTTTTGAGGACGGTAGTGCATTAGACCATTCAAGGGGTTATATAGAAAGATTCTTCACATGTAGTTCAGACAATTTTAATTATTCATAGTAGCGGATAGTCATTAATACTGTCGGACTTTACACAAACGAAGGGTAATTTGTGTCAACAACTATATTACAAGTGGGTGACGTATGACAGGTATACGCCGCTGTGAAATTACAAGACGTAACAAATGGCTTAAGTCCCTTCGACTTCTTTGCATAACATAAAACTCAAGATTTTGGTAGTGTGTCTACTATATTCCATTTATTCTTACAAATCAATATAAAGTTCTAAACTCCACTGAATGAGCGCGATCCTCAATAAAATCTCAAAAAGTCCAATAATTACAAAATTACAAGTAGTCCCAAAAAGTCTCAATGATCTCGGAGATTATGTTTCTTAAAGATCAAAGGAATGCTTAAATTCAAACTGATCATGATTGTCTCAATCTCAAGTATCGAAAATGCTGATCCCGATCCTTCTTCAGGATCTTAAATCAGGCACAAAATTCAAAAAGTCTCTATATCAAAAGTCTGATCAAATGGTCTTCTGATCTCAATGATCTTGGGAATCAAAGACGTAATTCCATAAAAACTTATCAGTTCATCTTTAAAATATCTAATCTATACTCTATTATAATGTCGTTAGTACCTCCAAATGACCCTTCTTCAGGATCACGAGCTAACTATTTGCAACACAGTTTATTCCCTCATAATACATGCCATCTACATAAAGTTAGTCCCTCCAAATGACCTTTATTCAGGATCACGAGCTAACAATTTACATCTACATAAAGTTAGTCCCTCCAAATGACCTTTATTCAGGATCACGAGCTAATAATTTACATCTACATAAAGTTAGTCCCTCCAAATGACCCTTCTTCAGGATCACGAGCTAACACTTCACATCTACATAAAGTTAGTCCCTCCAAATGACCCTTCTTCAGGATCACGAGCTAACACAACCTCATTGGTGATAATTAAATGGACAATAAACTCATGAAATATCAGTGGAACTGTTTCACTTACGTTTTCGTGTAAATACTTGAGCGCCGGTAATTCAAATTCACTCTGAAGTTTCTTCAATGTAATGTCGCAATTAAATTATCATTGATGTATTCATTATATCTCCAAAAACGGTCATTTAAAGTTGAATTTCTTCCGGACAAAATTCAACACAGCCCCGCCATTGATGAATATTGAAAAACATGGCGTCTAGGGGTTTACAAATTGTAAATCACGGCAAAATTTTCCCCTAAACTCCCGCCAAAAACATGAAATTGATCACAAGTTATATTGCCCCTTTTACTTGAAATGGAATTGGAAATCCAGGCTAATGCATAATAAACACACTGAATTTATATAAAAAACTACTTTAACTAATGTTTACTTTAAAATATGAAAGAGTAATTAACTTGACCTAAGTTTTACTACGTTCGCAAATTTACATATGGCTGCCGTAAACAGAAAATGTTTTCAAAAGATGCGTCAGAAATATACAAAATCTACACTCTACCTTTAAATTATAAACGTATCATGGTAATCTCTGGATTATAACAATTGATACTGTGATAAACATAACATGTAATTTACCTTTACAGTGGTAGCAAATCCTGTCCGAAATTGAGAAAAATTATGTGGTCAATCACTTCCAGACGACACAAGTATAACGCGCATCTATTTTGCGCATGACGGGTTGCTATGCAACTCAGCGCCCTTACATAAAATTACAAAGTTGACATGCACTACTCGACCAGTGAAAACTATGACATGGCATATATTTAATTTTCCCACATACCCCCCTACTAAGACAAGGCGCCCTCGCCGTAAAAACTTATACTACTGTACAAAAATATAATTACCTATTTAACATAATCTCTCTTATAAAAATATATTACCTCTTTAAAACAAAATTGCACAAGTGACATTCTGTAACACAATTATATACAACTATCACAATTATATACAATATAACAATATGTACAAAAACATGATCCGATGGACTTCTAGTCCACCCCTGGAAGCACAGCCTCGCTTCAAGGTATGCCGGACTCCTTTAAGCTCCTAAGCTTAAGTCCACCGACTCTGGGATCAACACTATCAAAGACTATTACAAAAACATAATAATCTTTCCTACTGTACCACTTATGATCACTACATAATCTTTATACGGTCAACTCCTCATCACTGTATCTATGACTTATACAAACTTTCAAAGTAGAAGTTTTGTAGATTATGTTGAATTACACAAAGAACTTTTACATAAAATGTACAACTATCTAAATTTACATATATAAAAAAAAATACAACTACTAAAGCAAATGATCCGATGGATTATCATCTTGATAATCCACCCCCATAAGCACCACCTCGCTTCTAGGCATGCTGGACTCCTTTAAGCTCCTCCAGCTCTGGGACCCCTTACCAAAAGTAACATGAACACTATAATAAACACTCTGGACCTGCTGGTAGATCACTAAGATCTAGAATAGTTAATGGTTTGCTGAACCAACATACAAATTCTCCACATGTTGAATGTTAATGTTCTGCCCCAAACTCATCCCTAGTGTCTGAGTCCCTTGATCCCGCATGGTAATCACCCTTCTCCTGGGTGTGATCCCTGGAGATAGACTTAGAATAGGCGGTGCAGGATGATCCAACTCCTGACCTTCCAGAGGATTAATCCCTGGAATGTTGCTCCGTCTAGGACTGTTCTTACTAGAGGCAGGAGAGTCACGAAGAACAGGCTGATCCGACGCACTGATGGTAGCACTAGAGCGTCCACTTTTAGGGGTCTTAGTGACTACCTGGGATCTAGGCATGGTAACATCACAAGAAACGGGTTGATCCCTAATGTCACATACACTGACTGACAAACGAGGAGTCCCACTGGTGTTAGAGGTAGGAACCACCTGTGTGTTTGGCATCGGTGAAGCACGAGTGACTGGTTCTTTGCTAGTCTTGGTCACGGTGGAAACCCTGCTAGGAGTCCCACTCTTATTCGATGCAGTAATCACCTTTGAACTGGGCGTAGGTGTAGCACGAGGGACTGGATCTTCACTAGTCTTCAGAACATTGGAAGACGTGCTGAGAGTCCCTCCTTTAGGAGTCTTACTGATCTTCTGGGATTGTGGCAAAAAGGAGCGATCTTTCTGGGCATAGGTCGAAGATTGGGACTCTTAGACACCTTGTCTTTTTGGCTCGAATGTCCCCGATTGTCCTTGGATGATCCTTTGTGATCCCACATACTCACTGTGCTCACGGTTTCATGAAGGGGGATACGCTCCCCAAAAGGAATCTCATCCCAACTCTCCTTTGATGGGCTGCGTCTTTTCGGGTCCACCCCATGTTGGCGTCTTAAGTGTCTACGGCAATTACTGCGATTCACAAATGACATCCGGCATATTGGACATCGCTCCTTGGATGGAGATCGAGGACTCCTACTCCTGCTTCTGGGCCTAGGACGCCTATTCTTAGGTGATTCTGAGTAGGACCTCTTACTGGGTCTGCCTCGCTCCATCACTGAAAGCACAAAGTTATCGAATTTAGCAGGTTTCCTAGATCCCCGTTTTGGCCTGGTTCTTTCCCTTTTAAAACTTTCCCCATTATCATCAGAATTCTCCCCAAATTTCATAGGTTTAGCAATGGTATCAGAGGACTTTATCTCAGTCTTAGGAGTGGAGGATTCCGATCGGATCAACTGCGGCCGTACTTTTGATTCATCCGCTCGGGGCCCAGAAAAATCTTTCGGACTCGGATTTTCCGGTGGGATCAAACATCCTGATCCAGTCAAATCCGACCGCTCTTTTGACTCACTCTCGCCAATATCGGGAAAATCGTTCAGAACCGGACTTTCACTCGGACTCACGAAATTTTCAGCCGGACTTACATGTGCCGATCCGGAAGAATTTGCCCGCACTTTTGAATTACGCTTACGCAGACCGGAAAAATCTTTCGCTGTTGGACTGGTATGCATAGTCCCATTCCCGTCCTTGGAAACCAGATCAATGACAGGCGGAATCAATATCTTTCGTCCTGATCCCTCTCGGCTCTTAGGGCAGTCCATCTTTGCTAACGGATCCTTTTCTAGTTCAACAGTCTCAACTGGTTCATCAGGATTGGTCAATGTTGGCCAGGTTTCGGGCAAAGGACTCTCAAATCTCTTCAACTGATTGTAGTGAAGGACTTTAGGTTTTCCTGTACCATTTTCTCGTACACGGTATACAACAGGTGACAACATCTTGATCACTTGGAAGGGTCCTACCCATCTGGGTTGTAATTTCGGTGATCTACCCTTCTTCCGGCTTTTGTTGCGTACCCACACTGCATCACCCCTCTGATACGCTTTGTAATTCATCTTTCTATCATAAGAACTCTTTTGCCGATCTGCAGCCAGATGGATCACATCCCTAGCTTTCTCATGAACTTGTTCCATCCTCTGCCTCAGCTGCTTTGCATGATCTGTGACCAGCTCCTCCTCAAAAGGTACAGCAACCATACGTTCCAATGGAGCCTCTAACTCCCGTCCCATCATTAGCATTGCAGGCGTCTCCCCAGTGATCCTATGAACAGAAGTCCTATATGCCATTAGAGCCAGGGGGATATTCAGATCCCAATCATCCTGATTGTAAGCAGGGGCGGCCAACTTCACGATATTGTCGATGAGGGTATGGTTAAACCTTTCCACCATTCCATTGGAGGCCGGATGGAACGGAGTAGTGTGTGTCTTCTCTATGCCCATAAGAGAACATACTTCCTGGAAGACCTCTGCTTCAAAATTCCGACCTTGATCCGAATGTAATTGTTTGGGGATTCCCCATCGGCAGCAGACTTCATCGACCAGTTTAGATGCCACTGTAGTAGCCTCCTGATTTGGTAAGGCAAACACTTCAGGCCATTTCGTAAAATAATCTGAACAAACAAGGATCACTTTATTCCCTCTCTTAGTTGTAGGAAAAGGACCAAGCACATCTATTCCCCATCGTTCCATAGGGGCTCCAACTCTCACTACTTGTAAGGGACCGATCTTCTGTCGAGCAGGATTTTTTCTCGATCCGCAAGCATAGCAGGATCTACAGTAAGATCTAACATCATTCGATAAGGATGTCCAATAAAATCTTCTCCTGCAGCGTTCAATAGTCCTCTTCAGCCCATAATGACCAGCTACTTTGTTGGAATGGCTCAACTCCAGCACTCTTCCCTGTAACTGTTTGGGAGCAACAATCTGGAAGGAAACACCTCTTCCATCGTGGTCTTCCCAACTCCTGCAGAGTACACCTTGTTGAACATGGAGTCTGCCCCACTGGATCCATAGTTTCTTCACTTCAGGGGACTTCCAGCTTATATCATCCCATTTTGGTTGGGAAGCACCAGACTCAATCCCCTCTAAGATCAATCTCAATCCCGGATCTTTCATCTGAGCATCCCGGATCTCTTCCAGGGACCATTCTGGTTTCATCTCAACAGTAAGAACTACTTCATCTTCACCATCATAATTGGGTTCAGGCACACATCGTCCCTCACAATGTGTACACTGTTTACATGGGATTCTCGACATGAGATCCGCATTTTGATGTTTTACTCCTGGTCTATACTGGACTTCATAGTCAAACTCTTGCAAGATTTGTATCCACCTCGCTAGCTGGCCTTCTGGCTCTCGGAAGTTGACAAGCCAGCGTAAGGAACTGTGATCTGTCCGAAGCAGTAAATGGACACCATACAAGAACTGTTTGAAGTATTTTACATAATTTACAACTGCCAGTAACTCCCGGCGAGTCACACAATAGTTTCTCTCAGTGCGGCTTAACCTCTTACTCGCATAATATAAGACCCTTTCTTCACCATCTTGCTCCTGAGATAGCACGGCACCGATGGCCTCCAGACTTGCGTCTGTGTCCACAATATATGGGCAGCCACTTCGAGGATACCCTAGGATGGGAGCGCTGGCTAATTTCTCTTTTAGCTGGTCCATAGCAATCTGGCAGTCTTGGGTCCACTTAAATTCCACATTCTTCCTGGTTAAGTCATGTAGGGGTCCAGCAATTTGTGCGAAATCCTTAATGTGCCGCCGGTAGTATGAGGTTCCTCCAAGGAATTGTCTCACATGTTTGACACATCTGGGATTAGGGTAATCCAGGATCTGCTTCACTTTATCGGGATTCGGACTTACTCCGGACTTGGATACAATATGTCCCAAGAATTCGACCTCTTTCCGAAATAATACACACTTCGAAGGCTTCAACTTCAGTCCTGCAGCACGGAATCTGTCAAAAATATCTTCCAAACGTCCTACAGCTGTCGCGAAATCATCCCCGAAGGTTATCACATCGTCGAGATAAATTAAGGAAGTCTTGTAAGACATCCCTCGGAAGACTCGCTCCATCAATCTGCAAAAAGTGGCAGGAGCTCCTGTTAATCCGAAAGGCATAACTACCCACTGATATTGCCCACCACGAACAGAAAATGCTGTTTTCTCCCTGTCCTTGGGATCAACTTGTATTTGCCAATATCCACTACAGCAATCCAGAGTAGAATAGTATTCACACTCTCCCATGATGTCTAGAGTCTCTCCAATGTTACTAATTGGAAAACCATCCTTGTGTGTAGCAGAGTTTAGTTTCCTGTAGTCCACACAGAACCTCCATTTGCCATCTTTTTTCTTCACCAGTACAATAGGGGACGACCAAGGACTACAACTAGGCTCAATGATTCCACGATCCAACAGATCCTTGACTTGGGAATCGACCTCTTCCTGGCGTCCAGGAGGCAATCTCCTATATGCTTGCTTAATGGGTGGAGTATCCCCAGTTGGAATAGTGTGTTGGACCCAAGATGTGTGACCAATATCCCGTTCTGTTGTAACAAATACATCAGCATTCTTACATAAGAGTAAGCGAGTCTGTTTTATCTGATCCTCATCCAATCCTTCTATACTTCTCTCGTATAGATCTTCCAAATAGGGAGGAAGGCAATCTGGGACCATCTCTAAGTGTGGTCTGGTCTGGTCTTGATCCTCTGATGTTTTTTCTTTCTGGGTGTAAAGTGGACCTTTCTCCTCCAAGATTGATGAAGCTATATGGTTGATCTCCTCCGGGGCCTCACCGACTCTGTATACAGATTCTATTAGACTACAAATCCCTATAGACTGACCCTTGTCTAAGCTGATTGGTAAGGCTGAGTTATTCCATAATTCAGTAACCCCGGACTGTTCTTTACTCTTAACTATGACATCTACCATGACAAGATTTGGGTCCATCGATTCATCATCAATTTCAATTATCATTTGTTCTCCATCTTGGACCCCATCAATCTGTAAGTCCACCTTGCAGCAAGAAAATGGAGGAATCTCAAGATCTTTCTTTAAAACACAAACAGTATCAGTCAATCTGGAGTTTGACGTTTTCTCTTCATGGTCTTCATAATCTGGGCTTGGATTCATCACCTCAGCCTCACACTCTACAGGGGCATCTAAAATCCAGCCATCCTGCCTAAGATCATCTGTGATCTCGCATGCATTAATCATCGTACATCGGGGAGTATCCTCTTCACTTTGAGACTCTGCTGGAATTCTAGGATCTTCAAATGGATCTTGGCCATCTTCTTGTTCACTTTCGCTGGATTCAAATTCAGTTGAATCCGAGTCCTCCACATCATCTAAGTCGATATTCCGATCCCAGGAAGTGACTGCTGGCCTCTCCTCTTTCTTATCTATGATTGCTACCTGACGCATGTCCCTTCTCTCTTCAAGAAGCTCCCTATTCCCCTGGTTCCATTTGGGACTGTTAGGAGGTGCTTCAATCTCATCTTGAAGGGAACAATAGCTCTCATCACCAATACTCCCGAAGCTTAGTGTCAGCTGATTGAAATCAATCACAACACCACTAGCTGACAGATATTCCGATCCCAAGATCCCTTCTTGTGCGATGTCTGCAACTACAACATCCATGTCAGTTGAATGACCCTCAAGCTTGATCTCACTGGTGAACATTCCATACAACGCTAATGGGGATCCATCAGCTTGCAGAAAAATACGTCCAGCTGGCTTTAGGATTGGACGTTTGTACTCTGGAATTCTCTGGTAACTCCTCAGCTCGACCATTGTCCGTACTGCACCTGAATCCACCAAGAACTCTATGGGTGTTCCACATATTCGTCCCTCTGCTACAATTTTCCTCACAACACTACCTCTATGTGACCCATCCATCTCTACGTTACCTTCTGTAAGGAAACGTATCGGTGTCACATTACTTGATGATCCACTCCCTTGATTTTGCTTTTGGGAAGATGACTTTTGCTTTGGAGGCTTTTGGCAATCATATGAAAGGTGCCCACCTTCTCCACAGTTGTAACAGGTGATTGTCGGGCACCGCTTGGCTATATGACTATCCTCCCCACATCTCCTACAAGTTTGCTTCTGTGGTGGGTAGTCTCTGGACTTCCCTAAGTTACATCTGTCCAGTTTTTCATTTAAGTCCATAATCATCTTCATTATTTTGTCTTCATGTTTATTCTCATCAGTCACAGCTGAAATCTTATGATCTTTAATCCTTGGTTTCAATCCCCGTCTGATCCTTTCAGATTCCTGATAACTTTCTTCTTTGAGCGCAATCTCAATAGCTTTGTCCAAGGTTGCCGGATCTTTTTGGTGGATTGCTCTTCTCAAGTCTTCATCGGTAAGTGATTGCTCAAAGCTTCTCCTTGCTAGTCGATCCTGAGCTGCCCTGCTCATCTCTGGGTAGGCTAAAGAAGCAAGTCTTCTGATGCTTTGTCCAAGGCTCTGCAAAGATTCTTTCGGCTTACGTACTCGACTGCTCAGCTCGGCCTCAAAAACATCAGCCTTTCCTCCTGGCCCGAAACGTTTGTCCAGGGCCTCAAGCAAGTCTTCATATGTGTAGCCTTTATCCAATTCAAGAACCATTTGCTGTGCATCATCACGTAGATTTGTGACTAGGTACTGACGTTTCTCTACATTACTCCAATCATTATTTTCGACACATGTTTCGAAATAAGCTTTGTATTCTGGCCATGAAGAAGTCCCAGCAAAAGTCTGTGTTGGCTTTATCCGAGCCCGCTTACTACTCGACTGGGATTTCATTACATGTCCTGCCATGGTTAGGGTTTGTTTGACGAGATCAAACAAATGATCTGTCTTCTCGGACTCAGGTGGATCACTATCTCTGCCACTCCCTTTGTCAATCAATTTCTCCTCTATCTTCTTGGACTCATTGCTGGAAATCCCATCTCTATTCTCCGTGTCTCTAACTGGTATTTCATTGTGTACATCTTGGTTTACGAACCCAGGGAGTTTGTCAGAAAAAGTCTCCTTACTGATCCCAGCCATACCATGAAGATCTGCTCCCAGTTGATCAATTGATCTCATCGGTGCACCTTGATTAACACGGGGCATCTCCTGTTCTGGTAGTTCAGTGTCATCATTGGGATAGTAGAATCGCTTCTGCCTCCTCAATGGCCATGGTGGAATAAAGCTAGGATTCCCCTCTCTTCGAAGGGAGGGTCCCTCTTCATCATTAAAGCTGACATTACGTGAATGACCACAGCCCATCTTCGGCAAAGTCCCTCTAGATTCATCTTTCATTAATCTCCTCGGTTCACTCTGCCAATTTCTGGCTACATCTCCAACACCTCTCTGTTTCGGTTTGTTATCCCGTCCATTTCTTAATACTGACATAGGCTCTACTCCACCCATCTTGGGCATTTGTTTCATTCTCATGAATGGGATCTGATCCCTGATCTCAGGAATCTTTGCAGATTCCGCTCCCATGGATCGTCCAGGGCCATCCTCCCCTATAGAAAACTTCGGATATTTAACTTGGTCATCTTCACGTCTCATTCGGGCATTTGGAGCAGAATTTTTATCTTCCAATTGGTATCGCCACTTTTCCCACCTTCTACTTGGTGACTCTTCTGATCCAGCTTCTTCTGGCTTCTCAAAGGGATTAATATTCCTCTTTGGATCACCCATCTCTGGATGATCAGCTGGCATCTTCTTCTTGTGGCTATCATCACTTACTCCTAAAACAGTCTTTAAATCCTGGGGAGTCTGCTCCCTCTTCCCAGGAAGAAAGTTCATTTCGGCTGGATCTACAGTAGATGTCAATGGAAATCCCAGGGGTCGGATTCCTCGTGTAGGAGTCTCATACCCGGAGATCATTTGGGATTTGGGTCCCTCCGACCAATACCCAGTACTGTAGGATGCAGGATATCCGCTCCGCATTGTCAACCCAGCCTTCCTCCGAACTGTAGGCTGAAGGGGCGTTCCGGGTACATCATGGCTCTCCTGGTCCCGCTGCAGCTCAGCCTCTACCCCTAACCTACTACGCTGAGGGTCATCTTCCAAAGGTAGAGTATCATCTAAATCCATACGATCACTGCCTCCCTCACCTTTGAAGAATACTGTTAGATCCTTAGGATCCCCTCCCTCTGCCATTCTGCTAATTGTAGTCTTGCGTCAAACACAGAAATCCCACCACTGCCACCAATGTCGGACTTTACACAAACGAAGGGTAATTTGTGTCAACAACTATATTACAAGTGGGTGACGTATGACAGGTATACGCCGCTGTGAAATTACAAGACGTAACAAATGGCTTAAGTCCCTTCGACTTCTTTGCATAACATAAAACTCAAGATTTTGGTAGTGTGTCTACTATATTCCATTTATTCTTACAAATCAATATAAAGTTCTAAACTCCACTGAATGAGCGCGATCCTCAATAAAATCTCAAAAAGTCCAATAATTACAAAATTACAAGTAGTCCCAAAAAGTCTCAATGATCTCGGAGATTATGTTTCTTAAAGATCAAAGGAATGCTTAAATTCAAACTGATCATGATTGTCTCAATCTCAAGTATCGAAAATGCTGATCCCGATCCTTCTTCAGGATCTTAAATCAGGCACAAAATTCAAAAAGTCTCTATATCAAAAGTCTGATCAAATGGTCTTCTGATCTCAATGATCTTGGGAATCAAAGACGTAATTCCATAAAAACTTATCAGTTCATCTTTAAAATATCTAATCTATACTCTATTATAATGTCGTTAGTACCTCCAAATGACCCTTCTTCAGGATCACGAGCTAACTATTTGCAACACAGTTTATTCCCTCATAATACATGCCATCTACATAAAGTTAGTCCCTCCAAATGACCTTTATTCAGGATCACGAGCTAACAATTTACATCTACATAAAGTTAGTCCCTCCAAATGACCTTTATTCAGGATCACGAGCTAATAATTTACATCTACATAAAGTTAGTCCCTCCAAATGACCCTTCTTCAGGATCACGAGCTAACACTTCACATCTACATAAAGTTAGTCCCTCCAAATGACCCTTCTTCAGGATCACGAGCTAACACAACCTCATTGGTGATAATTAAATGGACAATAAACTCATGAAATATCAGTGGAACTGTTTCACTTACGTTTTCGTGTAAATACTTGAGCGCCGGTAATTCAAATTCACTCTGAAGTTTCTTCAATGTAATGTCGCAATTAAATTATCATTGATGTATTCATTATATCTCCAAAAACGGTCATTTAAAGTTGAATTTCTTCCGGACAAAATTCAACACAGCCCCGCCATTGATGAATATTGAAAAACATGGCGTCTAGGGGTTTACAAATTGTAAATCACGGCAAAATTTTCCCCTAAACTCCCGCCAAAAACATGAAATTGATCACAAGTTATATTGCCCCTTTTACTTGAAATGGAATTGGAAATCCAGGCTAATGCATAATAAACACACTGAATTTATATAAAAAACTACTTTAACTAATGTTTACTTTAAAATATGAAAGAGTAATTAACTTGACCTAAGTTTTACTACGTTCGCAAATTTACATATGGCTGCCGTAAACAGAAAATGTTTTCAAAAGATGCGTCAGAAATATACAAAATCTACACTCTACCTTTAAATTATAAACGTATCATGGTAATCTCTGGATTATAACAATTGATACTGTGATAAACATAACATGTAATTTACCTTTACAGTGGTAGCAAATCCTGTCCGAAATTGAGAAAAATTATGTGGTCAATCACTTCCAGACGACACAAGTATAACGCGCATCTATTTTGCGCATGACGGGTTGCTATGCAACTCAGCGCCCTTACATAAAATTACAAAGTTGACATGCACTACTCGACCAGTGAAAACTATGACATGGCATATATTTAATTTTCCCACATACCCCCCTACTAAGACAAGGCGCCCTCGCCGTAAAAACTTATACTACTGTACAAAAATATAATTACCTATTTAACATAATCTCTCTTATAAAAATATATTACCTCTTTAAAACAAAATTGCACAAGTGACATTCTGTAACACAATTATATACAACTATCACAATTATATACAATATAACAATATGTACAAAAACATGATCCGATGGACTTCTAGTCCACCCCTGGAAGCACAGCCTCGCTTCAAGGTATGCCGGACTCCTTTAAGCTCCTAAGCTTAAGTCCACCGACTCTGGGATCAACACTATCAAAGACTATTACAAAAACATAATAATCTTTCCTACTGTACCACTTATGATCACTACATAATCTTTATACGGTCAACTCCTCATCACTGTATCTATGACTTATACAAACTTTCAAAGTAGAAGTTTTGTAGATTATGTTGAATTACACAAAGAACTTTTACATAAAATGTACAACTATCTAAATTTACATATATAAAAAAAAAATACAACTACTAAAGCAAATGATCCGATGGATTATCATCTTGATAATCCACCCCCATAAGCACCACCTCGCTTCTAGGCATGCTGGACTCCTTTAAGCTCCTCCAGCTCTGGGACCCCTTACCAAAAGTAACATGAACACTATAATAAACACTCTGGACCTGCTGGTAGATCACTAAGATCTAGAATAGTTAATGGTTTGCTGAACCAACATACAAATTCTCCACATGTTGAATGTTAATGTTCTGCCCCAAACTCATCCCTAGTGTCTGAGTCCCTTGATCCTGCATGGTAATCACCCTTCTCCTGGGTGTGATCCCTGGAGATAGACTTAGAATAGGCGGTGCAGGATGATCCAACTCCTGACCTTCCAGAGGATTAATCCCTGGAATGTTGCTCCGTCTAGGACTGTTCTTACTAGAGGCAGGAGAGTCACGAAGAACAGGCTGATCCGACGCACTGATGGTAGCACTAGAGCGTCCACTTTTAGGGGTCTTAGTGACTACCTGGGATCTAGGCATGGTAACATCACAAGAAACGGGTTGATCCCTAATGTCACATACACTGACTGACAAACGAGGAGTCCCACTGGTGTTAGAGGTAGGAACCACCTGTGTGTTTGGCATCGGTGAAGCACGAGTGACTGGTTCTTTGCTAGTCTTGGTCACGGTGGAAACCCTGCTAGGAGTCCCACTCTTATTCGATGCAGTAATCACCTTTGAACTGGGCGTAGGTGTAGCACGAGGGACTGGATCTTCACTAGTCTTCAGAACATTGGAAGACGTGCTGAGAGTCCCTCCTTTAGGAGTCTTACTGATCTTCTGGGATTGTGGCAAAAAGGAGCGATCTTTCTGGGCATAGGTCGAAGATTGGGACTTATGGTGATGTCGATCTTTCTTAGACACCTTGTCTTTTTGGCTCGAATGTCCCCGATTGTCCTTGGATGATCCTTTGTGATCCCACATACTCACTGTGCTCACGATTTCATGAAGGGGGATACGTTCCCCAAAAGGAATCTCATCCCAACTCTCCTTTGATGGGCTGCGTCTTTTCGGGTCCACCCCATGTTGGCGTCTTAAGTGTCTACGGCAATTACTGCGATTCACAAATGACATCCGGCATATTGGACATCGCTCCTTGGATGGAGATCGAGGACTCCTACTCCTGCTTCTGGGCCTAGGACGCCTATTCTTAGGTGATTCTGAGTAGGACCTCTTACTGGGTCTGCCTCGCTCCATCACTGAAAGCACAAAGTTATCGAATTTAGCAGGTTTCCTAGATCCCCGTTTTGGCCTGGTTCTTTCCCTTTTAAAACTTTCCCCATTATCATCAGAATTCTCCCCAAATTTCATAGGTTTAGCAATGGTATCAGAGGACTTTATCTCAGTCTTAGGAGTGGAGGATTCCGATCGGATCAACTGCGGCCGTACTTTTGATTCATCCGCTCGGGGCCCAGAAAAATCTTTCGGACTCGGATTTTCCGGTGGGATCAAACATCCTGATCCAGTCAAATCCGACCGCTCTTTTGACTCACTCTCGCCAATATCGGGAAAATCGTTCAGAACCGGACTTTCACTCGGACTCACGAAATTTTCAGCCGGACTTACATGTGCCGATCCGGAAGAATTTGCCCGCAGTTTTGAATTACGCTTACGCAGACCGGAAAAATCTTTCGCTGTTGGACTGGTATGCATAGTCCCATTCCCGTCCTTGGAAACCAGATCAATGACAGGCGGAATCAATATCTTTCGTCCTGATCCCTCTCGGCTCTTAGGGCAGTCCATCTTTGCTAACGGATCCTTTTCTAGTTCAACAGTCTCAACTGGTTCATCAGGATTGGTCAATGTTGGCCAGGTTTCGGGCAAAGGACTCTCAAATCTCTTCAACTGATTGTAGTGAAGGACTTTAGGTTTTCCTGTACCATTTTCTCGTACACGGTATACAACAGGTGACAACATCTTGATCACTTGGAAGGGTCCTACCCATCTGGGTTGTAATTTCGGTGATCTACCCTTCTTCCGGCTTTTGTTGCGTACCCACACTGCATCACCCCTCTGATACGCTTTGTAATTCATCTTTCTATCATAAGAACTCTTTTGCCGATCTGCAGCCAGATGGATCACATCCCTAGCTTTCTCATGAACTTGTTCCATCCTCTGCCTCAGCTGCTTTGCATGATCTGTGACCAGCTCCTCCTCAAAAGGTACAGCAACCATACGTTCCAATGGAGCCTCTAACTCCCGTCCCATCATTAGCATTGCAGGCGTCTCCCCAGTGATCCTATGAACAGAAGTCCTATATGCCATTAGAGCCAGGGGGATATTCAGATCCCAATCATCCTGATTGTAAGCAGGGGCGGCCAACTTCACGATATTGTCGATGAGGGTATGGTTAAACCTTTCCACCATTCCATTGGAGGCCGGATGGAACGGAGTAGTGTGTGTCTTCTCTATGCCCATAAGAGAACATACTTCCTGGAAGACCTCTGCTTCAAAATTCCGACCTTGATCCGAATGTAATTGTTTGGGGATTCCCCATCGGCAGCAGACTTCATCGACCAGTTTAGATGCCACTGTAGTAGCCTCCTGATTTGGTAAGGCAAACACTTCAGGCCATTTCGTAAAATAATCTGAACAAACAAGGATCACTTTATTCCCTCTCTTAGTTGTAGGAAAAGGACCAAGCACATCTATTCCCCATCGTTCCATAGGGGCTCCAACTCTCACTACTTGTAAGGGACCGATCTTCTGTCGAGCAGGATTTTTTCTCGATCCGCAAGCATAGCAGGATCTACAGTAAGATCTAACATCATTCGATAAGGATGTCCAATAAAATCTTCTCCTGCAGCGTTCAATAGTCCTCTTCAGCCCATAATGACCAGCTACTTTGTTGGAATGGCTCAACTCCAGCACTCTTCCCTGTAACTGTTTGGGAGCAACAATCTGGAAGGAAACACCTCTTCCATCGTGGTCTTCCCAACTCCTGCAGAGTACACCTTGTTGAACATGGAGTCTGCCCCACTGGATCCATAGTTTCTTCACTTCAGGGGACTTCCAGCTTATATCATCCCATTTTGGTTGGGAAGCACCAGACTCAATCCCCTCTAAGATCAATCTCAATCCCGGATCTTTCATCTGAGCATCCCGGATCTCTTCCAGGGACCATTCTGGTTTCATCTCAACAGTAAGAACTACTTCATCTTCACCATCATAATTGGGTTCAGGCACACATCGTCCCTCACAATGTGTACACTGTTTACATGGGATTCTCGACATGAGATCCGCATTTTGATGTTTTACTCCTGGTCTATACTGGACTTCATAGTCAAACTCTTGCAAGATTTGTATCCACCTCGCTAGCTGGCCTTCTGGCTCTCGGAAGTTGACAAGCCAGCGTAAGGAACTGTGATCTGTCCGAAGCAGAAAATGGACACCATACAAGAACTGTTTGAAGTATTTTACATAATTTACAACTGCCAGTAACTCCCGGCGAGTCACACAATAGTTTCTCTCAGTGCGGCTTAACCTCTTACTCGCATAATATAAGACCCTTTCTTCACCATCTTGCTCCTGAGATAGCACGGCACCGATGGCCTCCAGACTTGCGTCTGTGTCCACAATATATGGGCAGCCACTTCGAGGATACCCTAGGATGGGAGCGCTGGCTAATTTCTCTTTTAGCTGGTCCATAGCAATCTGGCAGTCTTGGGTCCACTTAAATTCCACATTCTTCCTGGTTAAGTCATGTAGGGGTCCAGCAATTTGTGCGAAATCCTTAATGTGCCGCCGGTAGTATGAGGTTCCTCCAAGGAATTGTCTCACATGTTTGACACATCTGGGATTAGGGTAATCCAGGATCTGCTTCACTTTATCGGGATTCGGACTTACTCCGGACTTGGATACAATATGTCCCAAGAATTCGACCTCTTTCCGAAATAATACACACTTCGAAGGCTTCAACTTCAGTCCTGCAGCACGGAATCTGTCAAAAATATCTTCCAAACGTCCTACAGCTGTCGCGAAATCATCCCCGAAGGTTATCACATCGTCGAGATAAATTAAGGAAGTCTTGTAAGACATCCCTCGGAAGACTCGCTCCATCAATCTGCAAAAAGTGGCAGGAGCTCCTGTTAATCCGAAAGGCATAACTACCCACTGATATTGCCCACCACGAACAGAAAATGCTGTTTTCTCCCTGTCCTTGGGATCAACTTGTATTTGCCAATATCCACTACAGCAATCCAGAGTAGAATAGTATTCACACTCTCCCATGATGTCTAGAGTCTCTCCAATGTTACTAATTGGAAAACCATCCTTGTGTGTAGCAGAGTTTAGTTTCCTGTAGTCCACACAGAACCTCCATTTGCCATCTTTTTTCTTCACCAGTACAATAGGGGACGACCAAGGACTACAACTAGGCTCAATGATTCCACGATCCAACAGATCCTTGACTTGGGAATCGACCTCTTCCTGGCGTCCAGGAGGCAATCTCCTATATGCTTGCTTAATGGGTGGAGTATCCCCAGTTGGAATAGTGTGTTGGACCCAAGATGTGTGACCAATATCCCGTTCTGTTGTAACAAATACATCAGCATTCTTACATAAGAGTAAGCGAGTCTGTTTTATCTGATCCTCATCCAATCCTTCTATACTTCTCTCGTATAGATCTTCCAAATAGGGAGGAAGGCAATCTGGGACCATCTCTAAGTGTGGTCTGGTCTGGTCTTGATCCTCTGATGTTTTTTCTTTCTGGGTGTAAAGTGGACCTTTCTCCTCCAAGATTGATGAAGCTATATGGTTGATCTCCTCCGGGGCCTCACCGACTCTGTATACAGATTCTATTAGACTACAAATCCCTATAGACTGACCCTTGTCTAAGCTGATTGGTAAGGCTGAGTTATTCCATAATTCAGTAACCCCGGACTGTTCTTTACTCTTAACTATGACATCTACCATGACAAGATTTGGGTCCATCGATTCATCATCAATTTCAATTATCACTTGTTCTCCATCTTGGACCCCATCAATCTGTAAGTCCACCTTGCAGCAAGAAAATGGAGGAATCTCAAGATCTTTCTTTAAAACACAAACAGTATCAGTCAATCTGGAGTTTGACGTTTTCTCTTCATGGTCTTCATAATCTGGGCTTGGATTCATCACCTCAGCCTCACACTCTACAGGGGCATCTAAAATCCAGCCATCCTGCCTAAGATCATCTGTGATCTCGCATGCATTAATCATCGTACATCGGGGAGTATCCTCTTCACTTTGAGACTCTGCTGGAATTCTAGGATCTTCAAATGGATCTTGGCCATCTTCTTGTTCACTTTCGCTGGATTCAAATTCAGTTGAATCCGAGTCCTCCACATCATCTAAGTCGATATTCCGATCCCAGGAAGTGACTGCTGGCCTCTCCTCTTTCTTATCTATGATTGCTACCTGACGCATGTCCCTTCTCTCTTCAAGAAGCTCCCTATTCCCCTGGTTCCATTTGGGACTGTTAGGAGGTGCTTCAATCTCATCTTGAAGGGAACAATAGCTCTCATCACCAATACTCCCGAAGCTTAGTGTCAGCTGATTGAAATCAATCACAACACCACTAGCTGACAGATATTCCGATCCCAAGATCCCTTCTTGTGCGATGTCTGCAACTACAACATCCATGTCAGTTGAATGACCCTCAAGCTTGATCTCACTGGTGAACATTCCATACAACGCTAATGGGGATCCATCAGCTTGCAGAAAAATACGTCCAGCTGGCTTTAGGATTGGACGTTTGTACTCTGGAATTCTCTGGTAACTCCTCAGCTCGACCATTGTCCGTACTGCACCTGAATCCACCAAGAACTCTATGGGTGTTCCACATATTCGTCCCTCTGCTACAATTTTCCTCACAACACTACCTCTATGTGACCCATCCATCTCTACGTTACCTTCTGTAAGGAAACGTATCGGTGTCACATTACTTGATGATCCACTCCCTTGATTTTGCTTTTGGGAAGATGACTTTTGCTTTGGAGGCTTTTGGCAATCATATGAAAGGTGCCCACCTTCTCCACAGTTGTAACAGGTGATTGTCGGGCACCGCTTGGCTATATGACTATCCTCCCCACATCTCCTACAAGTTTGCTTCTGTGGTGGGTAGTCTCTGGACTTCCCTAAGTTACATCTGTCCAGTTTTTCATTTAAGTCCATAATCATCTTCATTATTTTGTCTTCATGTTTATTCTCATCAGTCACAGCTGAAATCTTATGATCTTTAATCCTTGGTTTCAATCCCCGTCTGATCCTTTCAGATTCCTGATAACTTTCTTCTTTGAGCGCAATCTCAATAGCTTTGTCCAAGGTTGCCGGATCTTTTTGGTGGATTGCTCTTCTCAAGTCTTCATCGGTAAGTGATTGCTCAAAGCTTCTCCTTGCTAGTCGATCCTGAGCTGCCCTGCTCATCTCTGGGTAGGCTAAAGAAGCAAGTCTTCTGATGCTTTGTCCAAGGCTCTGCAAAGATTCTTTCGGCTTACGTACTCGACTGCTCAGCTCGGCCTCAAAAACATCAGCCTTTCCTCCTGGCCCGAAACGTTTGTCCAGGGCCTCAAGCAAGTCTTCATATGTGTAGCCTTTATCCAATTCAAGAACCATTTGCTGTGCATCATCACGTAGATTTGTGACTAGGTACTGACGTTTCTCTACATTACTCCAATCATTATTTTCGACACATGTTTCGAAATAAGCTTTGTATTCTGGCCATGAAGAAGTCCCAGCAAAAGTCTGTGTTGGCTTTATCCGAGCCCGCTTACTACTCGACTGGGATTTCATTACATGTCCTGCCATGGTTAGGGTTTGTTTGACGAGATCAAACAAATGATCTGTCTTCTCGGACTCAGGTGGATCACTATCTCTGCCACTCCCTTTGTCAATCAATTTCTCCTCTATCTTCTTGGACTCATTGCTGGAAATCCCATCTCTATTCTCCGTGTCTCTAACTGGTATTTCATTGTGTACATCTTGGTTTACGAACCCAGGGAGTTTGTCAGAAAAAGTCTCCTTACTGATCCCAGCCATACCATGAAGATCTGCTCCCAGTTGATCAATTGATCTCATCGGTGCACCTTGATTAACACGGGGCATCTCCTGTTCTGGTAGTTCAGTGTCATCATTGGGATAGTAGAATCGCTTCTGCCTCCTCAATGGCCATGGTGGAATAAAGCTAGGATTCCCCTCTCTTCGAAGGGAGGGTCCCTCTTCATCATTAAAGCTGACATTACGTGAATGACCACAGCCCATCTTCGGCAAAGTCCCTCTAGATTCATCTTTCATTAATCTCCTCGGTTCACTCTGCCAATTTCTGGCTACATCTCCAACACCTCTCTGTTTCGGTTTGTTATCCCGTCCATTTCTTAATACTGACATAGGCTCTACTCCACCCATCTTGGGCATTTGTTTCATTCTCATGAATGGGATCTGATCCCTGATCTCAGGAATCTTTGCAGATTCCGCTCCCATGGATCGTCCAGGGCCATCCTCCCCTATAGAAAACTTCGGATATTTAACTTGGTCATCTTCACGTCTCATTCGGGCATTTGGAGCAGAATTTTTATCTTCCAATTGGTATCGCCACTTTTCCCACCTTCTACTTGGTGACTCTTCTGATCCAGCTTCTTCTGGCTTCTCAAAGGGATTAATATTCCTCTTTGGATCACCCATCTCTGGATGATCAGCTGGCATCTTCTTCTTGTGGCTATCATCACTTACTCCTAAAACAGTCTTTAAATCCTGGGGAGTCTGCTCCCTCTTCCCAGGAAGAAAGTTCATTTCGGCTGGATCTACAGTAGATGTCAATGGAAATCCCAGGGGTCGGATTCCTCGTGTAGGAGTCTCATACCCGGAGATCATTTGGGATTTGGGTCCCTCCGACCAATACCCAGTACTGTAGGATGCAGGATATCCGCTCCGCATTGTCAACCCAGCCTTCCTCCGAACTGTAGGCTGAAGGGGCGTTCCGGGTACATCATGGCTCTCCTGGTCCCGCTGCAGCTCAGCCTCTACCCCTAACCTACTACGCTGAGGGTCATCTTCCAAAGGTAGAGTATCATCTAAATCCATACGATCACTGCCTCCCTCACCTTTGAAGAATACTGTTAGATCCTTAGGATCCCCTCCCTCTGCCATTCTGCTAATTGTAGTCTTGCGTCAAACACAGAAATCCCACCACTGCCACCAATGTCGGACTTTACACAAACGAAGGGTAATTTGTGTCAACAACTATATTACAAGTGGGTGACGTATGACAGGTATACGCCGCTGTGAAATTACAAGACGTAACAAATGGCTTAAGTCCCTTCGACTTCTTTGCATAACATAAAACTCAAGATTTTGGTAGTGTGTCTACTATATTCCATTTATTCTTACAAATCAATATAAAGTTCTAAACTCCACTGAATGAGCGCGATCCTCAATAAAATCTCAAAAAGTCCAATAATTACAAAATTACAAGTAGTCCCAAAAAGTCTCAATGATCTCGGAGATTATGTTTCTTAAAGATCAAAGGAATGCTTAAATTCAAACTGATCATGATTGTCTCAATCTCAAGTATCGAAAATGCTGATCCCGATCCTTCTTCAGGATCTTAAATCAGGCACAAAATTCAAAAAGTCTCTATATCAAAAGTCTGATCAAATGGTCTTCTGATCTCAATGATCTTGGGAATCAAAGACGTAATTCCATAAAAACTTATCAGTTCATCTTTAAAATATCTAATCTATACTCTATTATAATGTCGTTAGTACCTCCAAATGACCCTTCTTCAGGATCACGAGCTAACTATTTGCAACACAGTTTATTCCCTCATAATACATGCCATCTACATAAAGTTAGTCCCTCCAAATGACCTTTATTCAGGATCACGAGCTAACAATTTACATCTACATAAAGTTAGTCCCTCCAAATGACCTTTATTCAGGATCACGAGCTAATAATTTACATCTACATAAAGTTAGTCCCTCCAAATGACCCTTCTTCAGGATCACGAGCTAACACTTCACATCTACATAAAGTTAGTCCCTCCAAATGACCCTTCTTCAGGATCACGAGCTAACACAACCTCATTGGTGATAATTAAATGGACAATAAACTCATGAAATATCAGTGGAACTGTTTCACTTACGTTTTCGTGTAAATACTTGAGCGCCGGTAATTCAAATTCACTCTGAAGTTTCTTCAATGTAATGTCGCAATTAAATTATCATTGATGTATTCATTATATCTCCAAAAACGGTCATTTAAAGTTGAATTTCTTCCGGACAAAATTCAACACAGCCCCGCCATTGATGAATATTGAAAAACATGGCGTCTAGGGGTTTACAAATTGTAAATCACGGCAAAATTTTCCCCTAAACTCCCGCCAAAAACATGAAATTGATCACAAGTTATATTGCCCCTTTTACTTGAAATGGAATTGGAAATCCAGGCTAATGCATAATAAACACACTGAATTTATATAAAAAACTACTTTAACTAATGTTTACTTTAAAATATGAAAGAGTAATTAACTTGACCTAAGTTTTACTACGTTCGCAAATTTACATATGGCTGCCGTAAACAGAAAATGTTTTCAAAAGATGCGTCAGAAATATACAAAATCTACACTCTACCTTTAAATTATAAACGTATCATGGTAATCTCTGGATTATAACAATTGATACTGTGATAAACATAACATGTAATTTACCTTTACAGTGGTAGCAAATCCTGTCCGAAATTGAGAAAAATTATGTGGTCAATCACTTCCAGACGACACAAGTATAACGCGCATCTATTTTGCGCATGACGGGTTGCTATGCAACTCAGCGCCCTTACATAAAATTACAAAGTTGACATGCACTACTCGACCAGTGAAAACTATGACATGGCATATATTTAATTTTCCCACAATACTGATAGCGGAAAGTCATTTCTCATTAATGTGTTCATATTTAATTTCGTTATTTTATTTCAATTTGATACCCTATTAACACGTATAATCTAGCGTTCTTGTTCATTTAATGACTAAAATGCATATACGACCTGAAAGCCCGTGTCTAAATCTACAAAATAATGTTTACTTTATTTGGATTAAATAACAATTGATGACACCTCAAAGCATCAACAGGCGGCCGTTTTAGCATTATTTTCACTGTTTGCAACGTAAATGTACATGAGATCGGGACATAGTATGAAAGTAAGATATTCGTTTCCAGGCCAACCATTTGATGGATCGATTTCAAATTTTCAGGAATATTTTTTGTATAAAAATCTCGAACTGATTAGTTTTTTGCCATTTTGTGTCAATGTATAGGCGGTCATTTCGGATTTTCTTCATAAAATCTTGTCTGTAAAGTTTTGTCTACGTGTTTTCGGGCTAATCATTTCCTGAATCAATTTCAAATTTTCATGGATGGTTCCTAGTATGCAAATCTCGAACTGATTATCTTTTGGGCATTCTGGGTAAATGTAAAGGCAGCCATTTCGGATTTTCCATTTGATACTAAATCTTGTCTGTAAATATGCATTTTCAGGCGATGTTTCACAGAAAATCTCAAAGGATAGGTATCGATATGGTGCAATGTTTTTCTCTTTAACCAATTATTGAAAACATTCTTTAAAAACACGGTCCTTAATGTAATGTTGACTGATTGGCAACAATTTAATGCAAAAAATTATTTATATATATTTTATTTAACTGTTTTTGTTAACATTTTTAGTTTTTAGTGCAATTGTTTTTTGTTCCTGTCTACCAATTCTTGAGAATGAAATCAAATGTCTTTCCAAACCTTGTTGGGACAAAATAGCATATACAACATTTTTTCTTAGACCTCTCAATAGTATAGTTATACAAAGGTTGATTTAACAAAAAGCATGCAAAAACGTAAAACAAAACCCCCCCAAAATAGATTAAAATTAAGATAAATCTTTTATTTCATTAACAAGACACTTTTCATTAACAAAACACTTTTTTTAAATCAACCAAACGTGTACACTGCCTTTGTACAATTACAATATTGAGAGACCTAAACGTGTTGTGTTTATGTCGTTTTATTCCAATGAGGTTCGGATAGATGTTTCATTTCAACCCGAACATATGATACCAAGAACAAAAGAAGTGTCTGATGTGTTTTCTAAAACAATATAGAGAAAAGTATATTTATATTTTAAATTATAATGTTAACATCCAAAAGAGGATCATTGGATTGACGATCTGTAAAATTTTCAGAATGTTTTGATGACTGGTTTAAGTCATATCGACACCACTCCTTTTCATGGATAATTCTTAGTATGCGAATCTAGAACTGATTAGGTTTTTGGCATCCTTGGTTAAATTAAAGGTGGCCATTTTGGATTTTTCGTCCGAAATTCTTTTCTTTGAAGTCTTGTCTACATGTTCCCTGGCGGTTGAAGGATAGATTTCAAGTTTTCAGGGATAATTCTTTTGACGGCCATATTGAATGGTTTTGTCCTAAAATCTCTGTTGGTCTTTGAGGATGAAAATCTCACAGTATACAGGATCCCCCATTGGCGGTGACATGTACACGTTTGTGTCCTTGTTGCAAAACTCAGACTCGGAAATGATAAAATAATGTGTTGAATCGTCATTTTTGAGCCTGTTTCACCACTCAGTCTTTACCTTTGGGCCACCTACTGAATCTGAAGTCAAAATCAATCAAAGTGATTTGGTCAAATGAACAGCTTGGACTGTTTAATTACCTTGTTTATATGCTAATCTGCTAATCATAGATCTATAGCAATTTATTGGATAGTGTTTACAATTCTGATAGTACAGTGCGCAGCTGGCTTGTTAAAATTAATTAAAATGAAAAATGCTTTAGATTAGATACAAATCTATTAGATTGTGAATTATATAAATGATATTTTTGTAGGAATATATTTATCCATAGTGAAATCTTGAGTTAGAGCTCTTAGGTTTATAAATTCATTATTTTGAAGAATTTTATTGTCTCACATGTAATAAAATTACAGTTTAAACAATCATACACTCAACCTCTTAAAATATATTATTGTTTTCAATATATATGTCAAGGAATCATTAAACCACTTATGCTCATTTTAAAGCTTACCATATGTATTTATGAATCTCGTATTTCATAAAATAATTATGAACAATTTGTTGCACCTTTCTGTTGAGTATATTGTTTTTGGAAGGGGGTCGTAAAGGAATAATAAACACCTCATTCCAAAGTATACCAAGGAATATAAAGTGTAAGAAAGGGTTTTGAATCGCCCTTGTATCAATTTGGATATGGTTGCTTTTTGATTTATAAAACTTTTCTAATCAACGAAAAGCAAAAGTATCCATTTTAATGTAATTTTGTCAATTCTGAAACTCAAGGGGCATTCGAAAACCATTTACTAATTGTATGATAATGGTTCTATATGATCTTTCTCTAATATTTCAGGAATAAAAACTGAATGCAAAGATACATTTCTGTAAATCAATGTTTCAATGGCTCCTTCGCTATGTCGGCTTCTTTTCACAGCTGGATAACACGAGTTTGCTATATCCGAACACCTTACTATTTTCCTGTCCTTTGTAAGCTTCTCTTCCATATGGTTGTAATAATAATATTCACACTGGAACTTTTTCACACCATATCGTGCTTTAAAGAAAGACAAAGGATTTCTTATAGAAGGGTACCAGCCACGGCTAATTGGACGATTATGTATGGGATAAAAGTCGTTTACACTGATGTATTCTTTCAAAACTTTACGTTCCCATACATGTGTTCCATTGTTTACAAAAAGCTGAACGTCTATAAATGGCAATCTCCATTGGAAAGGTTTCCTAGCCAGAGGTGAAGAACATTTGTAAAACTTTGCTTGGAGGAAAAGGGAAGTGTCTCCATTGTTCCAAATTTCTCTCCAAGCAGAGAAGTTTCTTCTTTGAATGCCACACTGAAATTCTTTGTATATGTTTCGTCCGTCTGTCCTACTATGGATGCCGTATCTGCCCGTCTCTACCAACTCCTGAAAAGCCAACATTTGCCTTTCATAATCTCTTTGGTCAGTATTAAGATCAATGTCATCATCCCATGGGACAATGTCATGGAAGAGATACGAACCAAGTAGCGACCCACCCATTAACACATAGGTGACGTTATATTTTTTGAAAGCACGATCTAGTTCTGCTAGCATTTCATAGAGGTCGCTGAACATCGAATCGGGCACACGCCTTGGTAATAATGAACAATTTGTTATGAATAAAGGATGCAGCACATTATTTTCCTTTCGTGTAAAGGTCTCATTTCTGATTTTAATTATCGTTTTCGGCGGTTTAGTTTCCCCCATATGATTTGGCATTTTGTCAACCGTGAACGTTCTGAAGATTTCGTTAGATCCATCCTTCTCATGTTTTGCATTTCCTGTATTATTCAAAAGTATCCGATCGTTGTCCCTAATGTTTGGTGTTCGCTTTACTAATCTATGAGATACGAAAAAGAAATAGTATGGCAATAGCATCGAATTGAAAATAACAAAAATAACTATGAATTTCGGTAAGGTCCTCATAGTAGCTTAATCCTAATTAACGTTAATTAAAGTTATTTCTCCGAGTTTCCAACCTGAATATTGTGAAAACTGGTTAGCACTGTGGCTATTTAACTTCGTCTGTAATATACGCTCTCCCTCAAAAGTTTGGGAACTTGGATTTTCCATGTGTTGGTGATGTGTTACCTGATGTGTTAAGAAACTTCAATGAACAAACTTTTCGCTCGAACGCATCGATGTGATGTAGTTTTGCCAGTTGTTAACTTGTCAGGACTAGACTGGATTTACACAAACAGTAATTTAAAAACAAAAATATACATTAAATTGAAAATGTTTCTGGGGAAAAAAAACATTGAAATAAAATCTATATTTTGACCAGGCCGCAATATTCTGGTCAGAATTTGCCATTGCAAAATTTTCAATGGTGAAATACGTTTTTTCTGTTTTGCTGTGAGAATTGATAATTCTTTGTGGAATTATCATCCTCATATTCATGTCATGCTCTTGACACAAAGTCACATAATATCTAATCCACTTTGGGATATTACATTTATTCAAGCTGATTTTCAGGCTGAAGGAACGTATACCATTCTAAATATAGGCATTGTTCAGTTAAAACGTAGTTCATTAAAAAAATCAAGGTTCCCATAGTTTTGGAGACAGTTAGGCTCCAAGTTGATATTTATGCATCAATTTTATAGCCACCTGGATTATATTTGACCAATAAATACAAAAGCGCTAAAATTACTTCTTGTGACGAGTTATTATATAGTTTATTATAAGTCCACACTACCCTACCTCAATCGCGCAAGCGCGCACAATCTATGTAAATAATTATGTTGAATAATATAGAGATAAATAACAATAACCTAAAAAAAGTATATGTACATGTTCAAAACTATATGGCTGTTCAAAGAAACATATAAATAATATCGTTTTAGATTTTCAAATATTTGATATGTACAGGGTACAAAATTGGAAAAGTTGGTCTATACAGGGCACAGCGAATGTAAATTGTTCAATAGTACAGGGAGCAAGAAAGTAAGCTGATTAACGATTCGCTGGTTTTACACCAAAACCAATTCTGAGATAGTCAGTAATATACTAGAATCATGTTTGTACAATAGTGTGATAGTATATTTTTCAACCACTAAATATAATTGATCTAATCTTTATTTTCAGACGAGTGCAATAACAACGTACATGTGCCAAACATTATTTCTAATGCGCTTGATATCCTAATCCAGTGGTACATGGAGCTGTATTTGACATTCAAAAGCAGAATATAATGAATAATAGAAGGAATGATACGTTTCATTGGATTACATTGATGCATGAATGCATACAAGGGGCGTCATTAGAATATCTCAAATGCTGTATAAATGGAAATGCTTGCCGAAAACTGCAAAATAACTAGATGTGCATGGTGTTACTTGGAATATGGCATATATTAATGGTTGTGCGGTATTTGTGATACGGGTGAATATGCCATACTCACCTGTGGTATATGGCATATTTCGCAGGTGAGTATCGCATATTCCGCAGTGAATATCCGATACATTGATTTCAGTGAATACCAGATACTCACTGCGGAATATGTCATACTCTCCTGCGGAATATGCCATACTCAACTGGGGAATATGCCATATACCGCAGATGAAAACATGATACATAAAGCCTCGATTTGATAATCAGAAAGATAATCTGAGATTCAAAGTAACATTATTTATATTTTTTCGATCTTCAATGGCGTCTGAGCAATTTCTGAGATCAGTGACGTCACTTGAATTGGATGACTACAGATTTCTTCGGATTTGGGGATTATAGTTCAAAAATCTTTGTCATATATCTTAATTACATACCTATCGTTTGTGCAAATGAAACTCTACATAAATGTTTAATAGAGTCGCAGTGCGGCATTGAAAATAGCAACCCTGTGTTATCCAATGGGAAAGACCCCGGATGTAGACGAAGTTGTACCATACATGAGAGCTCTTCAAACGGGAGGTAGCTAAACTGAACTAAATTAAACATTATCGCGTATTGGTATATTGCTGAATGATACTCCTGAAAGTATCAGAAATGTGTAAATCGTGATAGCCAATACAACAATATATAAATACAAAATAAGTACTTGTGATTTTTAGGTTTTTATCTGGCTTTTTTCAACTGTTGATTTGGTTATAAAAGTCACTTATAAGCTTCACGAACACAGGGTCGTTTATTCATGCGTCATAATGTTTCCCTTGACGTGTGTTTTTACGTGTAACACATATACAAAACAACATCAAACAATACAAGTACCATACTGGTGTATGTTATTCAATTGTTTTAGTTGATATATTCAGTGCACTAAGATGTTGATTCAGTAATCATAATAATAATTTATAGACTTTAGCACGTTCGTTGAATGGATGTAATTGACAATTGCGCACTTCCGTATCGCGTTCTCATTGGTTAATGTGTATGCCATATACCGCAGGTGAATCTGGCAGCTTCCTGGTCAACTCAACCCCAAGTCAACTCAACCCAAGTCAACTCAACCCTTAGTCAAGTCGACCCCAAGTCAAGTCGACCCTTAGTCAAGTCGACCCCAAGTCATCTCGACCCTTAGTCAACTCGACCCCAAGTCATCTCAACCCTTGGTCAACTCAACCCTTAGTCAAGTCGACCCAAATGATTCTACTTGTTTTAAGTAGATTAAAATACAATATAATCCCATTGTTTGTGCAGTTTGATTTGAAATCAAACTTCAAAGAAAAAAACATTTCTGTCACCTATAGATCAAAACGAAGATTTGAACTGGATCATAAAATCCCAATCTGATTGTTTATGACACCTGACATAGGAGTAAGATAATGGAAAATAGAAAAACATAAATCCCATTATTTGTTCAGTCTTGTTTTAAAATCTTACTTAAAAAAATAAACATTTCTATCGCCTGTAGATCAGAAGGAAGATTTGACCTGGATCATATTGTTATAAAATCCTAATCTTGTTATTTATGGCACCTGGCGTGGGTACGATAATGGAAATTGTAAAATCATAAATCCCATTGTTTGTTCAGTCTTGTTTTAAAATCTAGCTTCAAAAAAATAAACATTTCTATCGCCTATAGATCAGAAGGAAGATTTGAACTTATCTGCCACATTTGTTGCATACATATATTTGTATCGTGTTTACCGCGTAACACATGGTATGGATTACTGAAACAAAGAATTTAAATGAAAAAAATAGCACATGATTACAACAAACAACAACTTAACCCATACTTTTAACTCTTAAAACTATTAACAGATCGATGTAGTCTTACATGACGTGTTAAATATCAGATGTTTTTGGATGATATCTGCTCTAGTGATTTTGTATTTAATCATGAAACGCTCATCATCAGACAACTCAAAACAAACATTATTCTCTTTGTGACAAGAGGAAAATGTTTTACAGATGCCTTACGGCAAAGTAAAGATACATTTCTGGGATTTCTTATTCATCTTAAGATTTAAAAAAAACAATAAATTGACAAAATATAGTTGCATAACATACTAGAAAACGTAACTGTTTTTTTTGTTACATACATACATGCCAAAAGAAGTAACATATTCGAAGTGAAACTTACACGGTCCGTGAACATTAATATATTTACTAAAATGTATCTTGTATTGCATTCAAGTTTTACTTCACTGTGCCCACTATTCTCTGTCTTTGCCTATGGTTTTTTGCCAACAACATTCTACAAACTGCTTGATGAATCTGTTTCATGTCTGGTAGAACACTAGAAATAAATGTAAAATGTATTTTACGTTCAGGAATACAGAAATAAACCCACGTCCTCCATTTGCAACTTAACTGTACCTTGTTTCCCTTTTAAACGTGGTCACGTGGTAGGGTGGTAGTGTGAAGTCATACGCGTATCGAGTAAAGGACGCAAAAGGTCTATGTGCAGTATGGCAAGTGATTTTAGACACCTGGCAAGTGGTTTTAGACACCCCTTGGCAAAATCTGGCTACGAGCCTGTTCTCTTTTAAGAAGCTTTAAAGGGTGACGCATATCGTTTAGCAAATCGAACGCTCGTTTCTGGTGTTGCTCACCGTTTAGTATAAAAGGCCCGATCCCGGAATAATACTCAAGGGTTCACAGGTTCGAGGTCGTTGTGTCAACACCTCTAACTGTTATATAGCATACGTATAGTATTAATCGTCACACATTTATAATAGGGTGATTTTTATTTTGACAAATCAATTCTACATTTATGGGTGAAGTTTCAGGATCTTCTATTTGTGTATAATAAGGAAAAAATGGCATCTTTTCCCCATAACGTAATAGCACACAGCTTGGCATATGAAATATCCTACAAATGAAACAAAGCAGTTCCAATACAAGGATTTATATTGGCTGTTGTAGATGTATTCTTTGAACGCAATCACTCTATGGATAATGTTTTTAAAATCATTATAAACGGATTACTTTATCTCAAAGACAATTTCAATAAACTGGATTTTACAGAACTCCCCTTATTTCTTAAAAATGGACTGATCCAGTTGATTCACCTGGAGCCGCCATATTGTTTTTATACGGGAAGCTTATCGGAACCCTTTAAGTTTATGAATGCAAAAGGGGAGATTCTTCCCGGGTTAGAAGGCAAGGCATGGTCTTGTTTTTCGTCAGGCATGAAAATATGGACACGTTGCTAAAAGTTCGCGCAACTCTTTCGCTTTTTAACACGACAGAATGTGACGTTTTTGAGAAAAATGCAGACATTTGGACATCCTTTCGTCCTCCACATTTGCCTCTATATTTCAAAATATTTAAGACGAATAACTCTGATATCGTATTATAGTAGCCCGGACAGAATTGTTCAATGGTCACTTTTTCTTTAATAACTTTTTTAATTTTCAGTATTATCAAAATCTGATTACATATCTGAAAACTAGAGTAGCATTTTGATATACAGAAAAAGTATCACTTGTGAAAGATGTACAGGTATTCACCTCAATAGAGTGAAATATTTGTTCAATATTCCGAAGAATTAAAGTTACATTCATGCGATACCCTAAAAAGTAAGTGCGCCACCTTTTTGCGACGCGTCCTGAGTACAATTCTGATTTTGATTTTCAAACTCCTTCGCTATTGAAGCCTTTGAAAGTGACATTTACTTTTACAAGTCCATGAGATTTATGATATCTACTCTGTATTAATCTCACGAAATAATAAAACTGAACGACCCTTATTTTGAAGATTTTTATTAACTCGCTTGTAATAAAATTACAGTTTAAACAATCATACTCTCAACTTCTTAAAATATATTATTCTTTTCAATAAATATGTCAAGGAATCGTTAAACCACTTCGGCTCATAATAAAGTTTACCATATGTATTCATGAATCTCGTATTTCATAAAATAACTATGAACAATTTGTTGCACCTTTCTGTTGAACATATTGTTTTTGGAAGGGGGTCGTAATCGAATAATAAACACCTCATACCAAAGTATACCAAGGAAAGTTTAGAAAGTGTTTTGAATTGCCCTTGTATCAATTTGGATATGGTTGCTTTTTGATTTATCAACGAAAAGCAAAAGTATCTATTTTAATGTAATTTTGTCAATTCTAAAACTCAAGGGGCGAAAACCATTTACTAATTGTATGATAATGGTTCTATATGATCTTTATCTAGTATTTCAGGAATAAAAACTGAATGCAAAGATACATTTCTGTAAATCAATGTTTCAATGGCTCCTTCGCCATGTCGGCTTCTTTTCACAGCTGGATAACACGAGTTTGCTATATCCGAACACTTTACTTTTTTCCTGTCATCTGTTTGCTTCTCCTCCATGTGATTGTACCAATAATATTCACACTGGAACTTTTTCACACCATATCGTGCTTTAAAAAAAGACACAGGGTTTCTTATAGAAGGGTACCAGCCACGGCTAATTGGACGCTTGTGTATCGGATAAAAGTCGTTTATACTGATGTATTCTTTCAAAACTTTACGTTCCCATACATGTGTTCCATTGTTTACAAAAAGCTGAACGTCTATAAATGGCAATCTCCATTGGAAAGGTTTCCTAGCCAGAGGTGAAGAACATTTGTAAAACTTTGCTTGGAGGAAAAGGGAAGTGTCTCCATTGTTCCAAATTTCTCTCCAAGCAGAGAAGTTTCTTCTTTGAATGCCACACTGAAATTCTTTGTATATGTTTCGTCCGTCTGTCCTACTATGTATGCCGTATCTGCCCGTCTCTACCAACTCCTGAAAAGCCAACATTTGCCTTTCATAATCTCTTTGGTCAGTATTAAGATCAATGTCATCATCCCATGGGACAATGTCATGGAAGAGATACGAACCAAGTAGCGAACCACCCATTAACACATAGGTGACGTTATATTTTTTGAAAGCACGATCTAGTTCTGCTAGCATTTCATAGAGGTCGCTGAACATCGAATCGGGCACACGCCTTGGTAATAATGAACAATTTGTTATAAATAAAGGATGCAGCACATTATTTTTCTCTCGTGTAACGGTCTCATTTCTGATTTTAATTCCCGTTTTCGGTGGTTTAGTTTCCGCCCTATAATCTGGCGCTTTATTAACCGTGAACGTTCTGAAGATTTCGTTAGATCCATACTTCTCATGTTTTGCATTTCCTGTATCATTCATAAGTATCCGATCGTTGTTTGTAATGTTTGGTGTTCGCTTTACCAATCTATGAGATACGCGAATTGAAAATAACAAAAATAACTATGAATTTCTGTAAGGTCCTCATAGTAGCTTAATCCTAATTAACGTTAATTAAAGTTATTTCTCCGAGTTTCCAACCTGAATATTGTGAAAACTGGTTAGCACTGTGGCTATTTAACTTCGTCTTTGATATACGCTCTCCCTCAAAAGTTTGGGAACCTGGATTTTCCATGTGTTGGTGATGTGTTACCTGATGTGTTAAGAAACTACAATGAACAACTTTTCGCTCGAACGCATCAATGTGATGTAGTTTTGCCAGTTGTTAACTTGTCAGGACTAGACTGGATTTACACAAACAGTAATTTAAAAACAAAAATATACATTGAATAACTTGAAGATGTTTCTGGGGAAAAAAACATTGAAATAAAATTTATATTTTGACCAGGCCACAATATTCTGGTCAGAATTTGCCATTGCAAAATTTTCAATGGTGAAATATGTTTTTTCTCTGTTTTGCTGTGAGAATTGATAATTCTTTGTGGAATTATCATCCTCATATTCATGTCATGCTCTTGACACCCAAAGTCACATAATATCTAATCCACTTTGGGATATTACATTTATTCAAGCTGATTTTCAGGCTGAAGAAACGAATATACCATTCTAAATATAGGCATTGTCCAGTTAAAACGTAGTTCATTAAAAAATCAAGGTTCCTATAGTTTTGGAGATAGTTAGACTCGAAGTTGATATTTATGCATACGCTCTTCAAGAAATCAATTTTATAGCCACCTGGATTATATTTGACCAATAAATACAAAAGCGCTAAAATTACTTCTTGTGACGAGTTATTATATAGTTTATTATAAGTCCACACTACCCTACCTCAATCGCGCATGCGCGAACTTTTTCACTTTCGACTACGGAGCTTTTGAGTAAATCGAATGCAACTTGGAAAGCTTAGAACGTGTCGAGTAGGAAATTAGTTAATATTGTTATTCACTCAATTCCAATGGTAGATTGGTGAAGTACATGGGGGGGGGCAATAATGCTTGGAGCCCCGGCCCCTCACAATCTATGTAAATAATTATGTTGAATAATATAGAGATAAATAACAGTAACCTAAAAAAAGTACATGTACATGTTCAAAACTATATGTCTGTTCAAAGAAACACATAAATAATATCGTTTTAGATTTTCAAATATTTGATATGTACAGGGTACAAAATTTGAAAAGTTGGTCTATACAGGGCACAGCGAATGTAAATTGTTCAATAGTACAGGGAGCGAGAAAGTAAGCTGATTAACGATTCGCTGGTTTTATACCAAAACCAATTCTGAGATAGTCAGTAATATACTAGAATCATGTTTGTACAATAGTGTGATAGTATATTTTTCAACCACTAAATATAATTGATCTAATCTTTATTTTCAGACGAGTGCAATAACAACGTACATGTGCCAAACATTATTTCTAATGCGCTTGATATCCTAATCCAGTGGCACATGGAGCTGTATTTGACATTCAAAAGCAGAATATAATGAATAATAGAAGGAATGATACGTTTCATCGGATTACATTGATGCATGAATGCATACAAGGGGCGTCATTAGAATATCTCAAATGCTGTATAAATGGAAATGCTTGCCGAAAACTGCAAAATAACTAGATGTGCATGGTGTTACTTGGAATATGGCATATATTAATGGTTGTGCGGTATTCATATATATATATGCCATACTCAACTGGGGAATATGCCATATACCGCAGATGAAAACGTGATACATAAAGCCTCGATTTGATAATCAGAAAGATAATCTGAGATTCAAAGTAACATTATTTATATTTTTTCGATCTTCAATGGCGTCTGAGCAATTTCTGAGATCAGTGACGTCACTGGAATTGGATGGCATTTTCAACTACAGATTTCTTCGGATTTGGGGATTATAGTTCAAAAATCTTTGTCATATATCTTAATTACATACATACCTATCGTTTGTGCAAATGAAACTCTACATAAATGTTTAATAGAGTCGCAGTGCGGCATTGAAAATAGCACCCCTGTGTTATCCAATGGGAAAGACCCCGGATGTAGACGAAGTTGTACCATACATGAGAGCTCTTCAAACGGGAGGTAGCTAAACTGAACTAAATTAAACATTATCGCGTATTGGTATATTGCTGAATGAAACTCCTGAAAGTATCAGAAATGCGTAAATCGTGATTGCCAATACAACAATATATAAATACAAAATAAGTACTTGTGATTTTTAGGTTTTTATCTGGCTTTTGTCAACTGTTGATTTGGTTATAAAAGTCACTTATAAGCCTCACAAACACAGGGTCGTTTATTTATGCGTCATAATGTTTCCCTTGACGTGTGTTTTTAAGTGTAACACATATACAAAACAACATCAAACAATACAAGTACCATACTGGTGTATGTTATTCAATTGTTTTAGTTGATATATTCAGTGCACTAAGATGTTGATTCAGTTATCATAATGATAATTTATAGACTTTAGCACGTTCGTTGAATGGATGTAATTGACAATTGCGCACTTCCGTATCGCGTTCTCATTGGTTAATGTGTATGCCATATACCGCAGGTGAATCTGGCATACACCGTAAGTGAATATGCCACATTTGTTGCAGACTATGACATGTATTTGTATCGTATTTACCGCGTAACACATGCACCCTATGCAGACAGAGCCTGTGGGAAATATTGGGTGCGGCGCAAATGAGCGGAGGGTGCGGAGCTAACGGTCATTTTTGAATTTAAAATTGGGATATTTCTGAAACTAAGCCGTTTTGGGACTTCAAATATACCAAGATATATGTATTTGACACCAAATATCAATAAAATTGTGAAAATAGTAGTGCAATTCATTTTATAGCGACGCAGTATGCCTTAAACATTTCCCAGACCTATATATTTTGAGACTATCCTTTTAATACTGCGTCCCCAGCATTCATAAAAAATGGTGTTCAAGATACACTACCCATGCAAATTATTTTTGCATCTTGGAAGCCAGGCAGTATCTGTGTGATTTTATAAAAATTCGGAAATGTTCTTCAGATATGAGCCCCCTCTAAATATTGGGTGCGGAGGTACGTTTATGGAGCACCTCCGCACCCAATATTTAGAGGGGGCTCATATCTGAAAAACATTTCCGAATTTTTATAAAATCACACAGATACTGCATTGCTTCCAAGATGCAAAAATAATTTGTATAGATAGTGTACCTTGAACACCATTTTTTATGAATGCTGGGGACTCAGTATTAAAAGGATAATTTCAAAATATATAGGTCTGGGAAAGGTTTAAGGCACACTGCGTCGCTATAGAATGAATTGCGCTACTATTTTCACAATTGTATTGATATTTGGTGTCAAATACACATATCTTGGTATATTTGAAGTCCCAAAACGGCTTAGTTTCAGAAATATCCCAAATTTAAATTCAAAAATGACCGTTAGCTCCGCACCCTTCGCTCATTTGCTCCGCACCCAATATTTCCCACAGGCTCTGTCTGCATAGGGTGACATGGTATGGATTACTGAAACAACGAATTTAAATGAAAAAAAATTAGCACATGATTACAACAAACAACAACTTAACCCATACTTTTAACTCTTAAAACTATTAACAGATCGATGTAGTCTTACATGACGTGTTAAATATCAGATGTTTTTGGATGATATCTGCTCTAGTGATTTTGCATTTAATCATGAAACGCTCATCATCAGACAACTCAAAACAAACACTATTCTCTTTGTGACAAGAGGAAAAATGTTTTACAGATGCCTTACGGCAAAGTAAGGTTTTTTTGTTACATACATACATCGTCGCATGAGAATAACTTTGTACTATCTCACATTTTTACGGAACTGAGAGATCAAGGTTTGAAAGTTTAGAGGTCTGTATCTTACTTAGTATTGCTATGTGAAACTTGATTTTTTGTATGTCACCTGGTCTCACCCTAGAGATATCTTATATGAAATATCATACCTTGAAACAATTTACAAGATCCTTTTTTAAAACTATGGAAATGGAGTTGATACAATTTCCCACCGGAATAACAGCTTATTTCTAATTTCAAATTGTCATATCTGATATCAACTGTTTCAACCAATCAACTCTCTAAGAATTGGTCATGTGACTTGCAAAACTTGGAGTTATAACAATCTTATATTAAAACAAAGTATGCCAATATGCATGTTATTGTGTCTAGAATGAAAAATAATGTTTTGCTTTGTAAAAAAATCTTCAAAAACCAAAGAATATTATTTAATAAAATAAAGAAAATTCAATTTATAAAACTTTAAAATCAATTTCTCAAATAAGTACAATTATTTCTTAATTTTGGAATCTCAGGACACCCTTCAAAAAGAATTTATTGCCTTTGAAACTAAGGCAGAAATACAATGCATTGAAACCAATGATGCCAGTACGGTCCCCCACATATTTCCCTCGGTATAAACCCTGTAGCCTAAACCTCCCAGCACATTACAATGTAGCCCCTTAGGGCCGGTCCGCTGGTCATTATCAGGTTATTTTTGATACAGACCAGTTGATTTTTTCACTGGGTATAGGAGAATAACATTGCAACTGGTCCGTAATTCCATTTTGACCAGCAGGTTTCAGATCCTTAGGGCCTAAGACATAACCAATTTTTATTACATGCACATGGAAGAAATTTGAAAATTGAAAAATAATTTCTAATTCATTTTAGATTAATGAAAGTGATGAAACCTCGATTTAGGTAATCACATTTTGTTCATTGGGATGCAGCTATCATTATCCATTCATTTTCTGTTGTTTGCTACTCTGTGGAGTACAATTGGGCATTGAAGCAATTGTAGAAGTGGAGACTAAGAGTGGCTCTTTGTAAAGAAATTGAACCAATTTGTTACTTTTCCAAAATAAAATGTAGATGATCTAAAAACAATGATCCCAAAAATGCAAAAGAAAGGACAAATCTGAAAAACATACTAGTAATAAAATAACTAAAAAGATCCCAGATGTTCAGTGAAAAGCGCAAAGTAAATCATAGATGAAAATAAAATAAAATAAGTGTTTTAAGGGACTATACTAACATAAAGATAACTCCTTATTGATATAGTGTATGGTCAGTAAAAGTTAAAGCTAGTTTAAATAGATTAAGCTTTTTTCCACAAACTATAAAACATCATTTTGAAAGAGATTTCAATAGTTTACAGACAGTGATTGCCTTTGAGCAATGTGGTGCAAAACATGACAGTTACTATGACAGTTACTGTTTGTTTTGATTACTATATCTAGTATATAACCTATTATTATGTACTCTATTTGAAGAAACAAATAAGTAGTCTTTCATTTTCAACATTTAATGATGACAGCTTCGTATATGCATTTCTATTGCATTTGGCCATTCAAACCCCTATAAGACCTGGTAGCAGGGAAGATAAAGGGTACCTTTGACTGCTCACATGATCTAATTAACTGGTCATTTGTACTTTTCATCTTCCCTGGTAGCAAGGATTTAGGTTTTCGAGGAAATTAGTAATTCTATTTCATATCATGTGGCCATGAATAATCCAATGAGCATCCATAATACAAAGAGTAATTGAGGGCATATAATTTGAATATGCATGGGAGTACACATACTGTATCATTTTATTTTTTTGATCTACTTGTAATAGTTCTAAAACTAAAACATGAAAGGCCAGGCATGCAAACTGGCATGGTATTGTGTTACAAAACATTATTTCATTCTAGATACAATAACATGCATATTGGCATACTTCGTTTTAATATAAGATTGTTATAACTCCAAGTTTTGCAAGTCACATGACCAATTCTTAGAGAGTTGATTGGTTGAAACAGTTGATATCAGATATGACAATTTGAAATTAGAAATAAGCTGTTTGTCTGGAGATGGTACAATTTCACACTGAATTCTAGCTTAATGAGAGGGAATTGAGATGGGGCATGTATCTGAGATGAAAGCCTGTGTTTCAAATAGTAAAATTCCATGTCTATCTCAATTTTTTTGAAAATGGCAGTTAGTACAAAGTTATTCTCACGCGACGACATGTCAAAAGAAGTAACATATTCGAAGTGAAACTTACACGGTCCGTGAACATTAATATATTTACTAAAATGTATCTTGTATTGCATTCAAGTTTTACTTCACTGTGCCCACTATTCTCTGTCTTTGCCTATATGGTTTTTTGCCAACAACATTCTACAAACTGCTTGATGAATCTAATTCATGTCTGGTAGAACACTAGAAATAAATGTAAAATGTATTTTACGTTCAGGAATACAGAAATAAACCAACGTCCTCCATTTGCAACTTAACTGTACCTTGTTTCCCTTTTAAACGTGGTCACGTGGTAGGGTGGTAGTGTGAAGTCATACGCGTATCGAGTAAAGGACGCGAAAGGTCTGTGCAGTATGGCAAGTGATTTTAGACACCTGGCAAGTGGTTTTAGACACCCCTTGGCAAAATCTGGCTACGAGCCTATTCTCTTTTAAGAAGCTTTAAGTTTATGAATGCAAAAGGGGAGATTCTTCCCGGGAGGCAAGGCATGGTCTTGTTTTTCGTCAGGCATGAAAATATGGACACGTCGCTAAAAGTTCGCGCAACTTTTTCGCTTTTTAACACGACAGAATGTGACGTTTATGAGAAAAATGCAGACATTTGGAAATCCTTTCGTCCTCCACATTTGCCTCTATATTTCAAAATATTTAAGACGAATAACTCTGATATCGTATTATAGTAGCCCGGACAGAATTGTTCAATGGTCACTTTTTCTTTAATAACTTTTTTAATTTTCAGTATTATCAAAATCTGATTACATATTTGAAAACTAAAGTAGCATTTTGACATACAGAAAAAATATCACTTGTGAAAGATGTACAGGTATTCACCTCAATAGAGTGAAATATTTGTTCAATATTCCGAAGAATTAAAGTTACATTCATGCGATACCCTAAAAAGTAAGTGCGTCACCTTTTTGCGACGCGTCCTGATTACACTTCTGATTTTGATTTTCAAACTCCTTCGCTATTGAAGCCTTTGAAAGTGACATTTACTTTTACAAGTCCATGAGATTTATGATATCTACTCTGTATTAATCTCACGAAATAATAAAACTGAACGACCCTTATTTTGAAGATTTTTATTAACTCGCTTGTAATAAAATTACAGTTTAAACAATCATACTCTCAACTTCTTAAAATATATTATTCTTTTCAATAAATATGTCAAGGAATCGTTAAACCACTTCGGCTCATAATAAAGCTTACCATATGTATTCATGAATCTCGTATTTCATAAAATAACTATGAACAATTTGTTGCACCTTTGTGTTGAACATATTGTTTTTGGAAGGGGGTCGTAATCGAATAATAAACACCTCATACCAAAGTATACCAAGGAAAGTTTAGAAAGTGTTTTGAATTGCCCTTGTATCAATTTGGATATGGTTGCTTTTTGATTTATCAACGAAAAGCAAAAGTATCTATTTTAATGTAATTTTGTCAATTCTAAAACTCAAGGGGCGAAAACCATTTACTAATTGTATGATAATGGTTCTATATGATCTTTCTCTAGTATTTCAGGAATAAAAACTGAATGCAAAGATACATTTCTGTAAATCAATGTTTCAATGGCTCCTTCGCCATGTCGGCTTCTTTTCACAGCTGGATAACACGAGTTTGCTATATCCGAACACTTTACTTTTTTCCTGTCATCTGTTTGCTTCTCCTCCATGTGATTGTACCAATAATATTCACACTGGAACTTTTTCACACCATATCGTGCTTTAAAAAAAGACACAGGGTTTCTTATAGAAGGGTACCAGCCACGGCTAATTGGACGCTTGTGTATCGGATAAAAGTCGTTTATACTGATGTATTCTTTCAAAACTTTACGTTCCCATACATGTGTTCCATTGTTTACAAAAAGCTGAACGTCTATAAATGGCAATCTCCATTGGAAAGGTTTCCTAGCCAGAGGTGAAGAACATTTGTAAAACTTTGCTTGAAGGAAAAGGGAAGTGTCTCCATTGTTCCAAATTTCTCTCCAAGCAGAGAAGTTTCTTCTTTGAATGCCACACTGAAATTCTTTGTATATGTTTCGTCCGTCTGTCCTACTATGGATGCCGTATCTGCCCGTCTCTACCAACTCCTGAAAAGCCAACATTTGCCTTTCATAATCTCTTTGGTCAGTATTAAGATCAATGTCATCATCCCATGGGACAATGTCATGGAAGAGATACGAACCAAGTAGCGACCCACCCATTAACACATAGGTGACGTTATATTTTTTGAAAGCACGATCTAGTTCTGCTAGCATTTCATAGAGGTCGCTGAACATCGAGTCGGGCACACGCCTTGGTAATAATGAACAATTTGTTATGAATAAAGGATGCAGCACATTATTTTCCTTTCGTGTAAAGGTCTCATTTCTGATTTTAATTATCGTTTTCGGCGGTTTAGTTTCCCTCATATGATCTGGCATTTTGTCAACCGTGAACGTTCTGAAGATTTCGTTAGATCCATACTTCTCATGTTTTGCATTTCCGGTATCATTCATAAGTATCCGATCGTTGTCCCTAATGTTTGGTGTTTGCTTTACCAATCTATGAGATACGAAAAAGAAATAGTATGACAATAGCATCGAATTGAAAATAACAAAAATAACTATGAATTTCTGTAAGGTCCTCATAATTCATCTACTTAATCCCAATTAACCTTGTTTAATTAAGTTATTTATCCGAGTTCTCAACAATATTGTGAGAACTAGTTAGCACTGTGGCTATTTAACTTCGTCTGTAATATACACTCTCCCTCAAAAGTTTGGGAACCTGGATTTTCCATGTGTTGGTGATGTGCTAATATTTAATCCACTTTGGGAGATTCAATTCAAACTCATTTTCAGGCTGAATAAAAGTATACCATTCTAAAAGACATTGTCTAGTTAAAACTTAGTTCATTAGAAAATCAAGGTTTCCTTAGTTTTGGAGAAAATGAGACTACGAGTTGATATATGCATATGCTCTTAATAAAATCAATTTTATAGCTACCTGGATTATATGTTTGACCAATAAATGCAAAAGCTCTAAAATTACTTCTTGTAACGTGCAATTATATAGTTTAATTTAAGTCATACACGTATCCAGTAAAGAACGCGAAATTTAAGAATGAATACCTTTTGTGCTGGCTCAGTTAGAATGAATGATTCAGAACGATTCAGTGATCATGTATAGTACCCAAGTCGTGTCTTACCCAAGCCCAACAGGAGCACTAGTCCTCACCTGGTTATAAAGACGTTACGTCTTTCTAACAAAATGGATGAACTTCCGCCGGAGGATTTTTTTATTTTCACCAAGGAGGTCGATCTGTATCCAAATATGTTGCCCTAATGTTAATAGTAGCATTGGGTTACTGAAAAGCGAATCAGTGACGAGTAAATACATCCAAGGGCTCCAATTATCGAGTGACAAGTCCTCATTTCAGCAACCAGGACGTTGATAGGCCATAACACAAAGCAACCAAGACATTATGAAATTCATCAGATAACGTTCTGGTTGCTGAAGTGAGAAGTTCTCACTCAATCATTGGAACTGCTGGATATATTTGCTTGTGACTGACTAGCTTTTCAGTAACCGAGTGTTACTATTAACATAGGGGTTCAGTTAAATACTTGGGTACAAATTGACCCCCTTCTTGGTAAAAATGATACTAAAAATTCCCTTTGACGGAAGTTCATCCATTTTTTACAAGGACGTTACGTCTTTATAACCAGTCGGGTTGAAAATGTCCTCATTTCTGACATCATAAATGACTATAAATTCATGTTCAGCGATCCAAAAGATTTGAACTAATATTTTGATCACTTCTTGTGAGTTTTGAATTTTTATTTGGAAATAAGACAACTCGCGATTGAATTTCTGAAGAGAAAAAATTGGCGGCTGTTTGATTTCGAAATTTGTAATTACACGTGACTCCATATGTGGCAGATTATTGAGCAGCCTCGATAATGTTTTACGGAAAAATAAACAACTGAACAGCTAGGCTAGTGCAGTTGGTAATAAACGCATTCATAAGTTAAAGACATTCAATACAAGACAACGTGTTACTAGAGAATGGCTCGCCTTTAAGATATATCCCAAAGCTGTAAAACATATTCTCCATTTTCATAACTAGGGTCAGCATTTCTACTGATATTATTAGTAATGTTCCGTAGTAATGTTAACAAACCCAGTGCCACGGAATGGATCACTTGGATAGGGTGTTAAAGAATTAAGCATTTCAAAGTGTAAATTCACTTTTATTCTGTCACAACTAACAATGAAGTATTTTGAAATCACGCCTTTCACCGAGGTCAAAATGAACAATAAAAACCACATAAAACTGCTCTCGAACAGTGCGGTTGTTGACATTTTTGCCCATTGAAAAGGTTCACTCACAAACTATAAATACATGTACACTTTCATGTTTAAAAGTGATCCAACATTTCTCACAATATACATCACCAACAATGATCAACTCCACGGTGTTTAATTTTAGCGAAAATGAATACTGTATTTGGTACTACAGTGTAGGACAAAGGCCGCTCGCGTGGTGAAAGTGTTGAAAAGCCGTCATTTTAAAACAAGGCAATCTTTTGAGACGCCACTTTGGGACAATTGAAGACTTAACCTAGACATTTTTAAAAGTGAATAGCAGGCACACTGGGGATCAACTGGAAACGAAGACATGTGTTTAAGCATAGTCGGACTTCCGGTTGATAATGATTTTTGTTATCTCGATTTTGTCACCTTTATCCTTTAAATTTCAACCAAATATTTGGCCCGTATATGCGTAGCTCCGGTTTGGAAATATGGTTAGACCTAAGAAATACAAGGCGTATAAAAAAAACACAACAAATATATAAATCTTAAAAATCACAAAATTTTGAAAAGTCAGCGCACAAATTACAAGACAATTTCCCCGCTTAGGAAACGAAGAAAGTTTCTCAGAGAAACGAAGACAGTAAGATTTTTGAAGCAAAAAGGAGAACAGCACATTCAATGATTCTTGGATGTACTAAGTAGATAAGTCACGCAGAGTCACAAAAGAGTTCAATTCCTCCAAGACATCTACAGTTTGATTACAAGTGCAAATGTGACCCTCCAATCATAGTGATATTACTACGTTGATGCACTAGTAAAACTAAATGTCTTCGTTGCAAATAAAAGATCGTATCATTGTTACAAAACGGAAAGTGTCTTCGTTCACCTTCTTCTAAGGCCTCCACTTTATGCTGGTCATGAAACCCTGTATGTTTTATTGTTTTTTACGGTGTCCGGTTGCTATTCATGAAGTGAAATATAATTGACACACCTTCATTGATCTTCGTATGTAGTGTTAGTTCATATGTCCGTCTACATCCGTGTTATTTCATCTTTTTCAGAACCGGTATCAGAGTAAATATAGTCTCCCGAAATATATGGTCCGTGTGTAGTCTTAACCGGACCATATTTTCTGTATTGGTGGCAATATAACCCCGGACTATATTTACTGATGGACTAAAATACCTACGAAAATACGAGATAGTCCATCGGCCTTGTTATTCTAGATAATATAGTCCCGGACTTTATTTTCTAGGAAAGGATATGGAACATGGTCTATATTTGCGTTGACAGCGGCAGTTTAGAGCATTTTCATCACCACATTTTACCGCTGCCATATTCTGCCGTTATGGAGTCATGTCGTGATTATAAAATTCAGACGCCATTTTTACACTTCAAAATTTGAATCCGAATTTTGGCCTTTTGTGAAGTTAGACTTTGATTAAGTAATGATGTTAATTGTTGAGCAAGTGTAATTTTAAATTCTTTTTGAAGGTGGAAAGAGTATGAGAATAAGCAATTTTATGAGGTAAAGACGTTCCACAGGTCTGGCCCTGTCTTAGTTTAATAGAATATTTTCCCATGTTTGTTCTGATTGTACTAGATCTAAGATTGTATATTTGTCTGGTTTGATGAGCACGTACATCAGAATTAAAAGTGAAGTAGGATCTGAATTGCTGGGAATATGTTTTGTTTACCTCTTTAATGCATTTGAATACAGATGTTAGCAATATTGAAATGGACAATTTGAAATATGCTTAATATGCCAGTTTTTTTGAAAAAGGATGTGTATTGTCACGCATCTTGCAATCTAAATCATACAATCTTACAAATTGTTTTTGCAATCTGTGTAATTTCAATAAAAAATGGGTATCGATATGGCGAACCTTTTGAACACACGTTTCTCTTAAACCAGTCATCAAAAATTTCTGATAATCTTACAAATTGTCAATTTAATGGCCATCTTTTGAATGGTAGCAATATAATTTGAAATAGATATACGGCTTTCATCTATATTGTTTTAAAAAACACATCAAACACTTGTTTTGTTCTTGGTATCATGTTTCCAGAGTGAAATGAAACATCTTTCCGAACCTCATTGGAACAAAACGACATAAACACAACATGTTTAGGTCTCTCAATATTATAATTGTACAAAAGAAATTTTGGTGGATTTAAAAAAAGTATCTTGTTAATGAAATAAAAGGTTTTTCTTGATTTTTATCTATTTTGGGAGGATTTTGTTTTAATTTTTTGAATACTTTTTTAAAATCAACCAAAAAGTCCTTTGTATAACTTTAATATTGAGAGGTCTAAAAACATGTTGTATATGCTATTTTGTTCCAACAAGGTTCGGAAAGACATTTTATTTCATTCTCAAGAATTGGTAGAAAGGAACAAAAACAATTGCACTAAAAAAAAAAAATGTTAACAAAAACAGTTATATAAAATATTTCTAAATAATTTTCGCATTAAATTGTTGTCAATCAGTCAGCATTACATAAAATACCATGTTTTTTACAGAATGTTTTCAATGATTGGTTTAAGAGAAAAACATTGTTGAATTCAGTTCTCCATATCGATACCTATCCTTTGTATGTGGAACACTTCCCCAAATTAGGATGTTATAGTTTAAGTGTGAGTGAATTAATGAGTGATATATTGTTTTAAGGCTTTTTTTATCTAAGTAATCCTTTATTCTGTGAAGAACGCCTAGTATCTTAGATATCTTAGTCTCAACATATTTTATATGCGGTTTCCAAGATAAATTTTCGTCGACTAGAGTGCCAAGAAAATTACTTACATTGGTTCTCTCTAATATAGTATGATTCATGTTTAAGTTTATTTTGTTGTAATCTATTATTTTATTTGATGTTTTGAATATAATATAGTTAGTTTTTGATGCATTTAAGGCAAGTTTATTCCATATGAACCATTCATTGATTTTGACGAGTTCTGTATTGACGGTGTTATTTAGTTCTTCCAGATTTTTGCCAGAAAATATAATATTTGTATCATCAGCATAAAGAAACAATATCTGAGCACTTGTAAATATCATTAGTATATATTATAAACAGCAGGGGTCCCAAGAGTGTGCCTTGTGGCACACCACAGGACAGATGAAGAACATCAGAATTAGTATCACCTTCTATTTGAACAAATTGAGTGCGGTTACTTAGATGACTTTCAAACCAGTCAGCTGCGAGACCTCTGATGCCATAATATTTCAGTTTGCTCAATAAAATGTTATGATTAAGCGTATCGAAGGCTTTTGAGAGATCACACATTAGACCAATGCAGAATTCTTGCTTTTCTAATGCCTTACGCACAGTTTCAATGAATTTTTGGACTGCCATATATGTAGAGTGGTTCTTATTAAAGCCATATTGATGGGCATATAGAACATTTTGTCTCTCGAGGTAGTCAAAGATTCTGGTATACATACATTTCTCAATTACCTTTTGAAAAAAAGGAAAGAACTGAGATTGGTCTATAGTGGTTAAATAAATCAGTTCTGTCTTTCTTATGAATTGGAATTACCTTGGCAAATTTAAGACTGTCTGGAAATACTCCTTGATTAAAAGATAGATTAATGATATACAGGCATACTTAATATATTACAAGTCAACACGCTTTTATAACAATAGGCTTGAAATTATCTGGACAAGCTGCTGGGTCAGTCAGCTGACTGAATACTTTAGTTATTTCACTGTGGTCTACTGGATGTAAGAAAATTGAGTCATTTGATGGATTACGGTAAAAGAATCAAGAAAACAATTTTTTATAAAATTCTTCTACCGAATGTCGGCCAAGCTGAACGAGGACATCATGTCTTCGTTTCCAGTTGATACCTAGTGAGGCAGACCGGCGGTAATTTTAGCGAAATCCTAAAGGTGAAATGAAACAACTTTATGACAATTAGCAATAAGCTAAGTCCTATGGAAAATCGCTTTGGTTAGAAAGCATGAAACTTGGCACATCTTGAGACGACACCGTTCATGTACAAATTGCAAATAGAAGACATTGGAAATTCAAGATGGTTGCAAATCATTCAAAATGGAAAGATTAGTGTTAAAATCGTTGATATGTTATTTTCTCTTGAATTCATATCTAGTGTGAGTGATATAAGACAACATTCAGAGAAAAACATATTCACTTGCGGTGTATGACAGATTCGCCTTCGGTATATGGCATACTCACTAACCAATGAGAACGCAATACGGAAGCTCGCAATGTCAATTACATCTATTGAACGAAAGGGCAAAATTTTATAAATTGTCATACTGATTACCGAATCAATAGGCCCATGCATTGAATATATCAACTAATTCAATTGAAAAACATACATCAGTGGTCCGAATTGTTTGATGTTTTTTTATAAATGTGTTTACGCAAATACACACTTCAGGGGAAACATTATTTACGCGTAAATAAAAGAACCTACGTTCGTGAAGCTTATGCGTGACTTTTATAACCAAATCAACAGTTGACAAAGACCAGATAAAAACCTAAAAAAGTGACGAGTATTTGTGTATTGGCAATCACGATTTACATATTTCTGATACTTTCAGAAGTATCATTCTGCATGTACATTGTACACGTGAAAAACATACTTAATCAAACAAGGATTCATATATTAGTGCTCGAAGCCTTAACAATATTGGTAATCAAGCGAAGTTTTACATTTAGAATCGATTCAGTTGACCAATAAAATCGAGGCTTTCTGTATAGCTTTTTCACCTGCGGTATATGACATATTCCGCAGGTGAGTATGACATATTCCGCATGAGATTATGACATATTCCGCAGTGAGTGTCGTGTATTCACTGAAATCAATGTATCGCATATTCACTGCGGAATATGCCATACTCGCCTGTGGAATATGCCATAAACCGCAGGTGGGCATGGCATATTCACAAATACCGCACGACCACGAATGTATGCCATATTCTGCGTAACACTCCTTATCTCAGATTTATACCTCTTCGACTTGTAGCCTATATATCAAATTGTTCATGAAAGTTGACCAGCCTTTCATGCATGACCAATGTAATTGGTTGGTATTGAAAATAACTTCATAATGGTGAAAGTTGGAAACTTGAGCGATCTGGTTCAGTACTTAACAGCAAATGGCACCTTTGTAATTTCAGATTTCTCTAACGTTTAACATGCAATTGTCGTATTCATTGAGATTTTAATTAAAACTGAACACCTCGGCCCCTGACAAACAAAAGAATAATCTTTGCTGTAACCAGATGTTCTTGATTTATTAAACTTAATTAAAAATGACGTCACAATGATGGAAAATACTGTAACAAATTATTTTTTTTCAAAAATTTTATGGTCTTAGTATTTGGAGGTTTTCAGCACTTTATCAGCAATCTCCCCGGTTATAGTTGAGCTTGCTAGTTATACACATATTTGGGCAATTATTTTTATTCCTACTTGGTCTAACAATTGTGTATGTGAATTGTTTACCATGTTTAACTGGCTACTTCCGGTCATTTCGTATATTTTCAATATAATTAGTGTTTTCGTTTCACGTTTGGGTAGTTGACATCCAGTAACCACCACCAACGTTTTTAGTGCGGCATTTTGAATCGTCCACTCATATCGTTCCAATACAGGTTAGTTTGCCTTTATTTCTATATAGTTTTGATAGATTAGTATAACTAACGATCTCAAGTTTTGATTGAGTAACTTTGGAATAGAATTAGCGTATACTTTTCGAGATATATAGAGATCAAGTTGAGAATTGCGGCGCTAGGCCATTTTGGAATTAAATTCATGAGGATAACTTTAACTCATTAAGCTTCTTTATTATGTCATTCTGTGCATAATTGTTGCTATATTTCATGTCTCTGTAATTTAAATTCATTTATATTTCATGTTTGGGAGTAATTTTGGCGTTATTTAGCTTGCAATCGTATGAAGTTGGAATTTGATGTAAACAAGTGGATGACGTCATCGCCGCACCGCTGCTGGGTATATAAGCAGCGAGCTGAGAGCGCTCAGCAGATTACAGCTAGCTTTCGTTCGGGACAGAGCTCCGTTTCAATTTCATATTTTTATGTGAAGTTGGACTTAGTCATTTTTCAAGGAAATATTTTTGGACTTTGACAATTTTCAGTAGAAAGTTGTTGGGACTTTGAATATTTCCCGAGGCAGATAGGAGATACATAGCTGCACTTCAGTTCAGTGGATGATAACTTGGACATCTACTTGTGATGAAGGATACCTGAGAGGGAAGACTGCTACACCGTGATTCTGTAGATGATAACTTGGCCATCTACCCGTGTATTTGTGTAGAGGATACCTCAAGAGGGAATATTCAGTACCGTGTTTGGAGGCAGCATCAAGCCTATACTAGATTTCTGAGCTCTGTCAGTTCAATTTCATGAACACATGAAATTGGACTTTGCGTATTTTTGGGAATAAAATTATTGAACTTAGTCAATATTTGGAGAAACATTATTTTGGACTTTGTTTTTTTTGGAGAATAAATATTGAACTTAGAATATTTCAATATCAGTATAACTCAACATTAACTGAACTTAGTTATTTTCAAGGGCACATATTTTGACTTGTAATATTTTTGCCTATACTGTTGTGCGCATGCTATATTTTTAGGTAGGCTGATTACTTAATTGTGAAGGAAGTTTGTGTACTTAGCAGTTGATGCCATATAAGACGTTCGTAAACTTTGTCAATTCCGATAGTTTGACTTTGGTTATTTCATATAATTAAAGTTGAATTATCCTACAACACAGTGAGGAGGATCCAGGAGATAGCCATTTACAGAGCCGATAGTTTGACTTTGATTATTTCATATAATCAAAGTTGAATTATCCTACAACACAGTGACGAGGATCCAAGAGATAGCCATTTACAGAGCCGATAGTTTGACTTTGATTATTTCATATAATTAAAGTTGAATTATCCTACAACACAGTGAGGAGGATCCAAGAGATAGCCATTTACAGAGCCGATAGTTTGACTTTGATTATTTCATATAATTAAAGTTGAATTATCCTACAACACAGTGAGGAGGATCCAAGAGATAGCCATTTACAGAGCCGATAGTTTGACTTTGATTATTTCATATAATTAAAGTTGAATTATCCTACAACACAGTGAGGAGGATCCAAGAGATAGCCATTTACAGAGCCGATAGTTTGACTTTGATTATTTCATATAATTAAAGTTGAATTATCCTACAACACAGTGAGGAGGATCCAAGAGATAGCCATTTACAGAGCCGATAGTTTGACTTTGATTATTTCATATAATTAAAGTTGAATTAACCTACAACACAGTGAAGAGGATCCAAGAGATAGCCATTTACAGAGCCGATAGTTTGACTTTGATTATTTCATATAATTAAAGTTGAATTAACCTACAACACAGTGAGGAGGATCCAGGAGATAGCCATTTACAGAGCCGATAGTTTGACTTTGATTATTTCATATAATTAAAGTTGAATTATCCTACAACACAGTGAGGAGGATCCAGGAGATAGCCATTTACAGAGCCGATAGTTTGACTTTGATTATTTCATATAATTAAAGTTGAATTATCCTACAACACAGTGAGGAGGATCCAAGAGATAGCCATTTACAGAGCCGATAGTTTGACTTTGATTATTTCATATAATTAAAGTTGAATTATCCTACAACACAGTGAGGAGGATCCAAGAGATAGCCATTTACAGAGCCGATAGTTTGACTTTGATTATTTCATATAATTAAAGTTGAATTATCCTACAACACAGTGAGGAGGATCCAAGAGATAGCCATTTACAGAGCCGATAGTTTGACTTTGATTATTTCATATAATTAAAGTTGAATTAACCTACAACACAGTGAAGAGGATCCAAGAGATAGCCATTTACAGAGCCGATAGTTTGACTTTGATTATTTCATATAATTAAAGTTGAATTATCCTACAACACAGTGAGGAGGATCCAGGAGATAGCCATTTACAGAGCCGATAGTTTGACTTTGATTATTTCATATAATTAAAGTTGAATTATCCTACAACACAGTGAGGAGGATCCAAGAGATAGCCATTTACAGAGCCGATAGTTTGACTTTGATTATTTCATATAATTAAAGTTGAATTATCCTACAACACAGTGAAGAGGATCCAAGAGATAGCCATTTACAGAGCCGATAGTTTGACTTTGATTATTTCATATAATTAAAGTTGAATTATCCTACAACACAGTGAAGAGGATCCAAGAGATAGCCATTTACAGAGCCGATAGTTTGACTTTGATTATTTCATATAATTAAAGTTGAATTATCCTACAACACAGTGAGGAGGATCCAGGAGATAGCCATTTACAGAGCCGATAGTTTGACTTTGATTATTTCATATAATTAAAGTTGAATTATCCTACAACACAGTGAGGAGGATCCAAGAGATAGCCATTTACAGAGCCGATAGTTTGACTTTGATTATTTCATATAATTAAAGTTGAATTAACCTACAACACAGTGAGGAGGATCCAGGAGATAGCCATTTACAGAGCCGATAGTTTGACTTTGATTATTTCATATAATTAAAGTTGAATTATCCTACAACACAGTGAAGAGGATCCAGGAGATAGCCATTTACAGAGCCGATAGTTTGACTTTGATTATTTCATATAATTAAAGGTGAATTATCCTACAACACAGTGGAGGATACTACAACAACGTGAAGAGAATTAGTATTTTCATTGGAAGCAAGACACAAGACAGTTGCTGAGTTTACAGTGGATGGAACTGGATATCCCCTTCATCATCTTGGTCGTGGGTGGAATTTTATTTGTACTTTTATGTTTGATGTTAGTCATATGCTCCCAGGTGTGTATTAAGATTCAAGACGAAGAAGCGCCTGTTCCAGCAGTTCCAATACCCCCTACGCCAACCCCTGCTTTAAAATCCACACCAAGCTTCAGCATGAGTACTATGAATTTTGTGTAAAGTTGCTTCCCAAAATTAGGAGACAAGACTTTGTTACGCTCAGCTTACTATTCCAGGTTCAAGATACAATAACAATACAAGACGTACAAGTGGTACAATTTACATGAACTTTGCATATTCGGAATACAACAGTGTTATATAGTGATCATCAGTTTATATGGACTCTGGATATTATTTTATCAGTGATAATTATTATTAGCTCATATGGACTTTTGAGTTGTGAGTTTTAAGAGAAATAATAACACCGTAATATTCTTACATTACATTTGAAATTGCATGTACATCTTATTTGGGCTTATAAACGCCACAATATATTGTTTTGTATTATATATATATAAAATTATATATTCTGTTTATTTCTTTAGGGACAAAGCACATTTAACGTGTGCCGTGCAATCCACAAGTAAACACCGTTTACTAAACAGTGGTCTTTTTATTAGCCACACTACCACATATCCACAAAAAAGGCCAAACTGTTACAATACTTTCAACTATTTGTTAAAAGATGCACCAGACGGCATATGTTATCTCATGAATCAGCCCAGCTCTTATTATGTTGGATGAGAATTACTTGAATTCACTGAGATTTGCATGCTCGCACTAAACACTTTTCGGCCCCTTAAATTTATTGAAATCTGAATGACGGCAACGTGGTAGAAGTAGATCTGGTAAAAGTACTGGACGGGATATTGTACTTTCAATCTAAGAATGTTGGAGAGTGAATAGTTTGAATGCTTAAACCCAATACTTTTCGACCTATTTCAAAGAAAAATGTGTTGATATTTTATCACCACTGAATTCCATCGAAAGTGACGTCAGAGTACACTTTAGCCATTCCATGGAGGTACTGGATTGATTTTGATATAAAAGCAACTGTTCAATAATAAATGCTTCATTAAAACATCAAAATCCATTGAACTGAACGCATTTTTGAACAGGAAAAAGAATACTTATTCAATGGTCAAAAGTCTGATTAGATAGAAGAATAGATATAGTCAATTAGTGATTCAAACGTTTTTTAAAAGCGCATTTTAAACCATGGGATATCAGTACCATAAAAATGCATAAGATACGATTTACATCACTCTCACTAATGCCATTTTCATTGGAAAATCTATGCGCCCATCCCGTCAGTTCATGTACATCTAGATGTTATCATCAAAATGTGTCCCTATTGTTGGCAGTCAAATGAACGGACAGACATGTTCTTGACATCACAAGTTTTTATATTATAGTACATACGCTGCACATAAAAAATAATATTTTGTATTTGAAATAATGTGACTTTCAAGGGCTACCTTTAATCTAATATTCAAATGCAGTCAAGAGGGTTTGCTATTTCAATGAATTTTCAATAAAAGGCTAAAACAACCTTTTTGAATCAAACTACTTTTGAAAAATAACTAAGATATGAAAAAGTATATAAATGAGTAGAATATATTTTTCCCATGATACCTTGTTTTTAGTCAAAAGAGCGATTAAGAATCAATAGTGTGCCACTTGCTGAAGGAAACTCAAATAAACACAAATATTTACTTACTGTAAATAAATACAACATTTATTTTCATGAAACTTTTTTATTATGAGTATAATAAACAACAATATTCTTTAATAAAAACATTTTCGTTTCAGAGTACTACATACATTTTACATGATAAAATGGTAGATTTATTGCAAAATAGTCACTTCATAGTTTCACATACCCCACTAATAAATTGTCTGACAAGTTTATTTGTTACAATAATTCCAATATATTATTTGTTGGAATTCATCAATTGTGCCCTTTCACCATTTGATAACTAGAAAACACACAACTCCACGGAGTAGCAAATCCCACCAAACAAAAAATGTTTTGATAAATAGAGGCCATTTCAGCTCCCTTGTACCGAGGTATCAGCAAATAAATTTTGAACCAATTACTTCAACAGATATGCGAGTTATCAAAGATTATATTTTTTACGAAAACATGGCAGCCATTTTGAAATTCAGCTGTCATCTTGAAAGTCTTATCTCTAGGCATCAGTTGAAAGTTGAACCAAATCCATCCACTGATATTTGAGTTATCAAAGATTACGTATTTTACAAAAAATGGTGGCCATTTTGAAATTTGGAAGCCATCTTGAAAATATCTTCTTGAGTGAAGCTCCCATGTCTCTAGATATCAGCATATGAAATTTGAACCAAATCCATCAACTGGTATTTGAATTATCAAAGATTACATTCTGTTAAGAAGAGTGGTGGCCATTTTGATAATCAGCCGCCATCTTGAAAATTCCTTTTGACCATATCTCCTGTGTCACTAGGTATCAGCATATTAAATTTGATCCAATCCATCCACTGGTACTTGAATTACACTTTTTATGAAAAATGGTCGCAAAATTTTGAAAATCAGCTGCCATCTTGAAAATGTCTTCTTCAGTGTAGCTCCTTTATCTCAGGAATCAGCATATAAAATTTGAACCAAATCCGTCAACTAGTATTGGAGTTATAAAAAAGAATTTACGAAAAATTGCGGCCATTTTAAATTGAGCAGCCATATTGAAAATTCCTTCTCGAGCAGAGGTGCTACACCTAAAAGGCATAAGCCTATAAAATTTAAACTAAATCCATCAACCAGAATTTGACGGATGGCTTTCCTATATCCCTCTCAAACTTCATTGGTGGGATAATAACTATTGATTGTTCGGATATAACACTTCATACTTATACTTCTTGCTTATGTTCTTATCGGGGGGATTACATTGTTGATGGATTAAGAGGTACACCAATATTGCCTAGGTCACAATTGCTCCGATTATCAGCTGGCACCTGGCCGATTGAGTGAAGGTCAAATCTCAAATTTGAGGTCAGATGTGAACTTCTAAGAACTTGTACATGATTTTTAAAAAAATTTGGTTTTGAAGCAAGTTGAAATCAGTTTTGAACAAAATACTGCAATCAGCCAGGCGCCTGCGATGAATTTGAGCAAATGTGACCGAGGCATATAGCTGGAACATTTTGGTTATTTTTCCCAAAGAAATGATGTTATGATCAGATTCCAGACAAGATCAGCGGCTGTAGATTTTTTCTTCCTATTGAGTCCCATCTTCTAATTCCATGCACAAAATAAAAACTAAATCACAATTCACAATTGCAGAATAAATAACCCTCAGGAATATTAAGATCTTCAAATTCATTATTTCCTATATTGCTGAATGCTAACTCCGAAGTCTTGAATTTCCAAATATGAATTGACAAGTCCTGTCTAGAACATAACAGGCCACCAAGTTTGCGGCTAGCACACCCAAGACAATGTTGCGGAACTGGAAATAGAAATAAAATGTTCTTTTTAAATCTCTGTTAACAGGTGTTGATATGAATGAGTGAGGTATATTATACACTAGAATAATTCAGAACTAACATTATACTGACTAAATCCAATTTAACGAAAACATACATACAGTGAGACCAGTAAAGTGGAACACCTTTAGAAGTAGAACACTTTAGTGGAACACTTTTCAGAGTTCCAAGACAAACTCACTAATGTGAAATGAACCTTTATAAGTGGATCACCTCCCTAGTGGAACACTTTTAAGCAGTACCAAAGGTGTTCCTCTTAGACAGGTTTCATTGTACATGAGCCATAAACACAAGGTAAACAAATAAAGGTTTTATGGAAGGTACGTTTTGATAAAACTTTTTTTTTCTGGAATATACTATTACTTTCAAAAAGCTTACAAATATACAGGGTAAACTCAACATAATTTTCTTAAAACGTTTTAGCCAAGACGTCTTAGAACGTGTTGTGTAAATAGTGCTATTGTTTTAAACCTTTAACTAATTTAAGTATTACAAATCAATTTGTCTTCAGTGTCTATATGTTAATGAAATAATTTAAAACATGAATTAAAACTTTAAAATCACAAAGAATCCCTAATTGAAAAAAGACACAAACATTTTTAAGGCTATATCAATTAAAATAGGTTTTAATCCCTGTAACTTACCTCATATGGGAGTTCAACTATTTCAAACTGCTTGGCTATGTCAGGTACAAGACCCGAGGCAAGCGCAGCTACAGACCCAAAGGAGAAGAAGAGACTGTACAACAAAGGCTTATTCTCTCTGAGACTCTCCATGAACGGATGGCCCTACAACATAGCAATAAGCACAGTCTATATTGAAGAATGAAATAAAAATACTGACTTATTTTTTTGAATTTCTTGTTGACACCTTATTTTAACCAAAGAGGTCTATTTTCTCTTGACTCTATTGGCTACAACATAGCAATATATAAGGTGATAGCCGAGAACTTGTAGATGATTTTGAAAAAAAGTTGAAACCTTGAAAAGGTCATTGAATGTCAAATCTCAAATCTAAAGTCAGATTTGAACTTCTGATAACTTGAAGATGATTTTGAATAAGAAAAATTGGTCAATTTGAAGCAAGTTGAAAAAATACCTTTTTGACCTTTTTTGACCTTGAAAAGGTCAGATTTGAACTTCTGAAAACTTGTAGATGATTTTGAAAAAATTGAAGTTAAAACAGTATTTGTTAAGTTATTGGAAGCAAGTTGAAGAAATACCTTTTTGACCTTTTTTGACATTGAGAGAAGGTCATTAAAGGTCAATTCTCAAATGTAAAGTCACATTTGAACTTCTGATAACTTGTAGATGATTTTTAAAAAAAATTGGTCAATTTGAAGCAACTTGAAAAGATACCATTTGACCTTTTGGACCTTGAAATGGTTATTGAAGGTCAAATCTTAAATATAAAGTCAGATTTGAACTTCTGAAAACTTGTAGATGATTTTGAAAAAGGTTGAAGTCAATCTAAACAGTATTTGTTAAGTTATTGGAAGTTGTAAGAATTTGTTACAGACACCGATCGCCAACAGCCAACCGCTAATCACTGTCAAAAAAACGGAGATCATAACAATATGTCACCACTTTTTGGTGGTGACATAAAAAATCATTAAATCCAACAAGCACTTGGAAAAAGTTTTACCTTGTAATTGACAGCGAATGTTGTGACCTGCATTCCCATGGATATGATATATATGGTAGAGTTGAGTAGGGTGGGAGCAAAGTCAGCCTCTAGATCTATGAATGTTTCAATCTCTTCCCCATCTTCACCTAATGTAATATTAGTCATGCTGGAACAAAGACAAATATGTGATTGTGAACAAACATCTGACTCTGATCAGTCCAATAGTAATTCGAATTCCAGTATCTCCAAAGAAGTGAGTAGCTCCCATAATTCTTTGGTATTGCTTGGTATCAGTGGATTCCCCTTAGCTTTCCCTACATGGTCCTACAAGCCTTATACATGTATGTATCTATCACATGATATTCAAAATGGACGACAACAGTAAGTTGGATTCCTATATGGTCCTTTATCTTTAAATGATATAGTACTTGAAAGGCTCTTGGGGCTTTTTCAAAATCCAGTAAAAGGTTAAGACCAATTGCTGGAATTAAAACACAAAAGGTCCATGAGTAGTATAGTAAGTGATTTTAGACGGTCATATCCTTCACCATGAGTACTTTCTGGCCATAAATACAGTGGTTTTTATAAAAATAATTTTTCTTTCAATTGAAGTTCCCGTGATAGTAACATATCAATCCAACTCTCTGAAAAATTATGGTTTAAGACCCCATCTGGGCACTGTTTAAAAAATGTTATGCTTATTTTCTAAAAAGAGGATCTTGTTTTTCTCGATTTAACCATATCGAAAGTTTCTTCTACAAGATATTTACAACTTCTGAAATGGGGATTGGTATTGAAATGTGTTAAAGTTAAAAAACACATATCCCATGTTATTTTCCCATAAGGAAAACTCGTGCTATCCATTGTTTTTAGCAAAATTTTGGTCATCGAAAATTGATATTTTCAAAACTAGACTTTCAATACCATTCTACTTTTGAAGAAGTTTAAGACCCCTTTTTGAATAATCTTGCATATTGAAACTGGCAGATTTGTAAATACCAATGTAAATGAGCGTTTTTGTAACATTTGTAAGTCGGGTGGAATCGAAGATGAAAAGCATTTTATTTTTGATTGTAGTGCATATAGGAAAAAAAGAAATGAGTTCTTTGAAAAATTGGAAATAGAGAGTCTGACTTTAAGTGACATTTTTAAAAGTAAAAGATACACTAAGATGTTTGGTCAGTATTTAATTGACATAATGCAGATCAGGAAAGACTTTATTTTTAAACAATAACTAGTTATTTTAAAATGTTCAAATGTGTCTCATAAGCCCAGATAGGGCTGGTTGTATGATATGATACAAGTGACACTTTAATAAAATAAATAAATAAATAAATAAATCTTTTCATGGATTTACGTGGACCTTTCAAATGAGTCTACAGTCAAATATAGTAAAAAACTGCCAATAAATGCTAATAACATCTTGCAAGTAGAACACTTTACTGAAGTCAGATTCATTGGAACACCTCCTATTTGAACATTGAACACACCATTATGAAAAAATTGACTTAGAGGACGTGAAAATCATTTGGATGAAGCTCCAACAGTGATTTCTTGACAGGAAAAAAACAAGACAACTTGATAATTAGCAAATCAGGATTTTATAGTATCATAATAAATTGAATTGGAATGACATTCCACCATGATTTTAGGCAAGATATTCCAGCCAATCAAAACAGAGTATTTCATATAACTGAATTGCAATATACTAGTCTAATTGCACCCAAGGTCACTTTTAGATTACACCAATTTCATAATTTCAAATTGGCTGTTCTATTCACTCCCTCAACTTTTGTATTTGCAATGAAATGGATGCACAAAAAATGAATGAATTGCAATTTAAAGTAGGCGAATTAGTTCTGTTTAAGAATGAACTGGCTCAAATTGAAAGAATGTCTGAATATATGTGAATATATTAACTATGAGGAAATATTCAATTCAGAGGGAGAATGTACATTATCCAGATCAGCCATCTAAAATGTGAAACTGATTGAAACAATGTGACCCGTGCAAAACGATTCCTTGAAAACATGTTCTTTAAAGTGATTTCATATCGTATTGTATTCGATATCCTATAAACTATTTTGCAATGTGTGACAAGAATTCATGACTTGGACTTAATTTGGCTATTCAGATTAATTCAAAATATTCTAAGTTTATCATTCAGAAACTAGTTGTTCAATTCTTCAGAAATTAATCAGACATTGCTTTTCAATTCATCAGGTTTCCTGATTTAAGATTCAATAAGCTTATGACTATGAAAAGCTTTTTATGCATCTGTCCTTGTTTGGAAAATCTGTAAAATTGATTTTGATTTGAAAGAAATACACTTTAAAATCAATCAATTTAAAATCAGTTGTAGATACTTTAGAACACGAACCTTATACAGATGATTTTGTTTTGCATTTAATTTTTGAGATATGCACAGACTGAGCAGTACTATTCTTTAAAATGGCTCCACCTTCATGCATTATGGGTATGGGTTAGTACATACACTCATGCTTTTATATTTCCAGTTTAGAATGATACACGATTCTTTATTCCTTAAGTCAGATGCGTAGGATCTAGGATAAATGGCCAAATTAAGGTTGGAGAAATGACGATGTCACAGGATTGCGACTCAGATTGTAAATTCAGGTTGTAAATGGAGAGATGCTTTAAGAAAAATGATTTCATTGCAAATACATCTATATATTTTTCATTTAAATGTGCAAATTAAATGTGTCGGATTTGAATTTAGCACATTTTCCTCTTAATCTTGGGCAAATTTTCAATTTTAATTTTCGTAATAAGACCGGTTTTCCTATGGCCAGGCTCATATATTTAATGCAATTCTAAGTAGAATGTTCACGGATCTTTTATTCCGTTTCATTTCTTTTTTCTCCAATTTTACACTCAACCCGAAATAATTCAATTCATCAACTTGGAAATCAATTGGGTCTTTTCACCTCTTCTAATAAAAATGTTCTTAAAATGCTTCTTTCAGTACAAATACTCTCCCCTAGGGAAATGACAGATATTATTCAAACATGATTTAATGAATTTGCACATACTTACTTTTTAGGTGAGTGGATTTCTGCCTGATGTTTCAATGTAACTAATGACCAGAAGTGGACAGCAAACTGCAGCAGGACAGTCAGTATAGTATAGACATTAAATATATTTGGTAGTGGCCTCTCCTTGGATAATACTTTTAATGGCTGAAACAATAAATATAATATTGTATGTATGATACTTGGAATAAAGATATTGTGTTTCGTGTATAAAATCAGAGAATGGTCATATATATAATTATATTCAAGACATTTTACACTGACAACATATGAGTATTTTGAGAAAACATTTTTATATCACTCAGAAATAGTTATTATAAAGATCTGATCATGTGACATTTAAAAATGCCAGTGGGTATAGGAACACTCTCTGGAACATAAATTTTCATTGGTCAGTTGATCAGTCATTGGGTCACCTTAGAGCAAAATGGCGGAACACGGTTGGGAGAATTTGGGTTATTTCAAATTTAAACTTATCGATGGATTTTGAAAATTTGTGCACTGGGCTGCATGTCAGACATGGTATTCCCTTGACATCACTCAGCCTCATTTTGGTTTCCCTCCAAACTTACAATTATGATTAAACAACAAAACAAAGTTCAGGGGTCTTGATTGTGTCACTCCTATTGTCTCAATGCATCCTTGAGTCAGATTTAAGTATTCAAGAAATGGAAATTCTGTGGTTTTAAATGTTAATGAAAGAATACTGAAACTGAAACATATGTAGTGTACAGTCCAGGAATTCCTTTCATTACAATATTATCTTAAGCCTATATGACCATATTCAAGTTACAATTGTCAATTAAATAAAAACTGGTACCTAGACATCTAAAAATTGAGTTTGTTTTCTCAAAATTTGGTTCAATTATAGGAGGATGGGGATGTTTAACAAGGCAACAAATACCCCCCCACTCACAATCATTACAAGGGTCTGTAGGCTGTGAATCACTTCAGGTGCTCGTTGTATTAAAGGTATCCACTTACCCTTGACCTTGATATAAATAAGAAACAACCAGCAAGAAGCAGTCCCTGCATGGTAGCCTGGGCATCACTGAACTTGATCCCTGCTAGATATAACACACTCTGACTGTAGGCCAAGATCAGAGCATTTAGAGCCAGAATCTTGAACATCTGGAGAGTGGTCACTAAGGTACATCTGCCCTGCTTGATTATATGACTTACTGAAAATAGAAAAATAATCAAATATTGATACAAATCTTATTAGTTTTCTCTAAAGAAAATAAATGTCAGAAAACAACTGAATAAAAATTTTATCAGAGATTAGTCAGTTTTGCTTTTCTACGAGTATTCTAAAATTGTACCTGCTACACAACTAGAGAGTTTATATGTGAATGGGGAAGCTATACTGGCGTCGCCTAATTTGACAACTTGAGCTTTCTCTTCTTCTTCCATTTCCTTCATTAAAGCCTGCAGTTTCTTCTACAAAACAAAATACATGCAAACATAAGAGTGAAACTTTAATATGCAATTATATGTATATGCAAAGTAATTGCCTGTTGGCATTATATGGTAAGGAGGGTGATTATATAATGCCCATTTTTATTGAGCTTAAACATAAATAGAATGTAAAAGTTATGTCATTCAACAAATGTATGCTTTAGCACATGCACTAAAGGAAACCTATTCCTTCAATACATTTTGAATGAGCCCCATTAAAAATTATTCCACTTAAGGTGCAACATCTAACTTGTGAAAGCAACTAACATATTTCTTGCTAGTGTGACTCAACCATGCAGGTGTGACCTGACCTGTGCAAGTGTTACATTGAACCTGTACAAATGTGACTTACCTGTGCAGGTGTATCATCTCACCTATGCAAGTGTGACTTACCTGTGCAGGTATGACATTATCTTTAGGATGACTGCGAGATCTGACATTTCTAGCACCAATTTTTCCTTTCTTTTCCAACTGAGCTATTCTATCATTAGTTGAAACATCTCCATCTACACTGGAGCCCTGGTAAATAACCAAGATCAAAACATCAGGTTTTATTCATTCAGTATTGTTAGCTAAAATATCAATATTCTCTCTGCATTATCTTTCATTGTTTGATCTTGGGATTTAAATGTATCTAGGCCTATTTTGAAATCATGAGATGACTGGGTAATGACATTATTTTTATTAACAACTCAAAATCAAATTCAAATCAAAAATTCAAAATCAAATTCAAGGAAGTGTTAAGTTCAATCAAATTTATGATCACCTACCCAAGTGAAGACCTAGTTGTACATTAAGAGAAGTTTTGAATTCATACTTACTTCATCTTTCTTCTTTTTCTTCTCTGGGATTTTCTCTGGTGCATTTGCTAATAAAGCTACACCTAAAACAGAAAACAAAAAGCGGTGTACATTTTGTACTAATTTTACAAAATTTTCTCTTTGGACTAAATATAATCCATCTTTTTAAATAAGTCAAAAAGTGCTAATATCTATTTAATGTAGATTTTCATTTTCATTTCAGTTACAATTATTTCACACGAGACACCAAAAGGCATATATGTGTGTTAGGATAAACTTGTAACTTGATATTTGACGGTAGGAACAGTTCCCCCTATTGATCTGACAGGAACTGGTATCTTTATGCGGCTAAGACAGTTTTAGCCAGCGCCAGCCTTTTATCGACTCAGCAGCACTCTAGAAGTCACCCTCCTGGTATAGCTGATAATTCATCAACATTTGAACTTACCAACATGAGCATGTTTCAAAGCCCCTACATCATTGGTCCCATCGCCACACATGAGTGTTGTGAACCCAAGCTGCTTCAATGTGGTGATGACAACCTCCTGCAACATGCAATACTTAGCAGTTATGTCCCTGTCATTGAATATATTCCTAAGGTCTGTCACCAATATATTGCGAGGGTTATATTACGACAGACCGAAGGCATATATTCAATGATACGGACATAACTGTTGTATTACATAGAGATTATCCTATATGAGGTTCAGGATATTGGGATTATCCCGAGGCAAATATAATATATTTATCCCATACCAATCTTGGTCATCTGGTTCACATTGTTCAATCGTGGAAATATTTTAGAATATTCATGTCCAGTTTTGTTTTCTTGGCCGTTGGCGGATTTTCCTGTTCTCTCAAATATTCCCACATTTATTTTCTCGAATTTCTGATTGATTAAGTGGATACTCCTTCCCTTTTTTAAACCATCAAATAGATTGTCGTTTACAGTCATTACGCGAACGTTACAAATTATGAACAAATATGCGAGCGGCGATTATGACGTAGCGGGCAGATATACTATATCTGCCCGCTCGGAGCGGGACGTTAAGCTATATCTGCCTGCTGATGAAAATATAAGTTTTTACAAACCGGCTTTATGTACCTGTAACACGTCAAAGTATGGGATAAATACTTTTATATCATGGCTACATTATATCAATGACGCCACGTGTCTGTGTGCGAGTGAAAGTAGGAAGAAATGAAACATGTCGTCCCGATGACGTCATAAGATTGTCATGGTAAAAGGTTTGGCGGCTATACAGGAATATATAGCCGACCTTCAGCTCCATTGACTTCAATACAAATGCTTCGCTGGGAATGTAATACAATGACATAATACTACTATAATCTGAATTAAGGTGGCAAGAGCAGAGCAACTTTGGTATTATAAATATATAGAACCATTCCTGGTTGGCTATGTGTTTAATTTTCATTGATCTTAAATTCTCAAATACTTTATCACATACATATACAGTACTGTACATCTGTTATCACAATACAATGTTGCAGGCATAGAACACCAATGCAAAACTCTGACACAGGTCACAAAAGTGGTTCCTTAATATGTCATCACTACTTGTGCTGGTCACCACTTGATGGCATGAAATATTAAGATGAGAACCAGGGGCTAAATAGTACCAGTAGTTCAATGTAAAATTGGCTGATGTTGAAAGTCTTTACCTTTTGCTTAGGTGCCACCCTTGCAAATACTCTGACATGAGGTAGAATTCTTGCCAGAAATTTGCTACTGTTCCTTTGGAGCTGCTTTAATGCCTGGAACAATGCAGTTAAATTATGTTTTTGAAACATGGAGTTTTAAGATTACATCCTGAAATACAAGTTTTAATTTATTGTTTCTTCTTGGGTGAGAGTGCTCAATTTTGGGCTCAAATTCAAAGAAAAAAACACAAAAAAAATCCAAGGAATTTAGTTATTCATTTGCGTAGTAAGTGAATCATCGTGTCATTCCATGTAAACACTATAGAATGTTCACTTTTTCTTGGATGTCAAGCAACAGCAACTAAGAGTCAAATTATAAATTCAATTTTCTGTTTGCTTTGACCTGACAGGAATATATCAAGTAAAAGTCCAATGTTTCATTGATGACACCACTTGGTAACTGTACATTATTGATTTAAATAATACATTAATCTTACATGCACTGACCAAACAAATCCCTAGCCTTGTAACTTTCAAAATTAGACATACATTAATACAAGTAAATTAATATTCAACGAGAAAAAATATGTTTTTACCTCTCCTGTGAGACAAAGATCATATGTCGAGAGAAGCCTCTTGAAACCATCGTCAGGTATAGCATGTTGAGTGACAGTGCCATCTATACTCACCCAGTGCCAATCATCTATAAATGTAGCAATAGCAATCAAATATAGCAATGATCACCTCAAAACAAGATATTTTTACAGTTAAGTTGTTTGGAGTAAATTACCCAGGAATATATATCATAGCTGAGAAGGAAGGATTGATAAAAACATCCACTCTCTAGAATTTGAGTTTCATTTTTTATTTGCCAAATATTTGAAAAAAACTCAAATTTCATTACAAATGTGAGCAAACTATGAACAAAGATAGACTATAATCAAATCATTAGTGTCCAAGTCTACTTAACAAATTGATACTTGTAAATTCAATCTTGTTGGAGAATTCTTAGGAACAAATCAAGGACATAAACGTAATCAAAATCACATCCCCAATTATGGAGTCTTAATGACCCATAACAAGACTGTATGGTTTTAAAAAACTGATGATGGTTTTCCCAAATTGACAACAGGGTTTACTGAAAACTTCTAAGATGATCACTAGAAAAACACAATAGTATTAGCCACTCCTATTTAGATTTTTTGAAATTTGAATTGTTAAATAAAATTGATCATGTGTAGAATTGTGTTACTGAGTGTGTGGAGTTATTACTTGCAAAACACTATGAGACAACAACTTACCCGAGTTCTCCTTGGGGCACAATGTTAGTGTGTGTTCCTTACGTGTGATCTTCAATTCTTTAGCTACATGACAAGCTGTTAATGGATTGTCCCCAGTTATCATAGTGACCTACAAGTCCAAACATATCGGCTGAAACTTCTTAAATTACAAGAGGCCATAGTTTTACTGCACATATAATAAACTATCTAATGTATACAAACATTTGTACTTGTATCTAAGCTATGAATGTTTTTTCCATATCATATTGCATTTTGGTCCTTGGATTGCATTATTATTAGTTTTGATTGACTTATGAAAAAAATACTCACATAATGGGATGCATGCAGAATTTCTTTGATGACAGACTTGGAGTCAGATTTTAGTGGGCAAGATATAATAACAAAGCCAGCAAATGTCAGTCCATTTTCTATATCACCTCTAATCATATCACGCACCTGTTGGAATAGATAGGTTTAAGTCATAATATAATTGTATAAAATTCAAAATATTTTAATATATATTTTACAATACTCTCTTTCTGTCTTGATAAAATGAAGGGGATCATAGAAAAAGTATAATATCATATACAACTATTTTTCATTCAAAAATATCAGAAATTGATATGAACAAATCTTCAAAAACAACACATACTCTTTGGTGTGACAGACTGCCAAGTTTTTTATGTCCTAGAGCCAAGACTCTTGCCCCTCTTCTGGCCATATTTAGGTAGACCTTGTCATAGTGGGAGGGCACATGAGAAAACTGGAATGAAAATATTAACATCAATGTTCAAGTTTATATAGCAAGCTTATTCAGTAATGTGGTATAGTCCCTTTACCTTTGACTAATACATATACATGTATATGATGAATATGTATTAGGGGTTCTGATATTTGTACACATTTTACATTATACATTTAGATAATCTCATCTTCTGGAAACAGAATTCTTCTTATTTTAGAGGTAAGAAAATGTCATATTAGATGATTATTTACACCAAGACCAGTATTAGTCACATTTTCCATGTATCCAATATATCTAAAGTGTCGTATATTGATAAAATAGTCTCCATATATTGTCTTTGCATTTAAATGGGAGCATTTAACTTCTTTATACTTAGCCAATCTATTGGGACTTAAATTTAACTCTGAATTCTTAATCATACCGAATACATATGAAACATGAATAAGTATTATTTCAACTCACCATAGATCGAAGTGTCTCCGGGGCTCCCTTCACTGTTGCAATGTAATCTGTCTCTACAGAGCCTGGAGGGGTATAACCAGCAATAACAGACATGCGCTTCAGGGCACTGGAGAAATGAAACCTGTGGAATATCTTTAATGGGTGGCTGCCTTTTTTCTTAGGAACAACTGCATCTCCTGAAAGTAACAATCAATTCGCTGTTATAAGAATGTTATCTTCATTTTCTTTTAATTATCAAGTATTATGTGCAATATCGAAAAAAAAAAGTGAATAACTTAGTACACTAGATGAATGAGCATTTAAACATTTATAAACAAGGCATTAACATGCAAAATGTCAACACCATTTGTTACAGACGCCAACCGCCGATCACCAGCCGCCATAACAAAAATGGAGACCATAAACATAACAATATGTCACCACTTTTCGGTGGTGACATAACAAGGATCATATCAGTGCGAAATAATTCTTATATCATTGTCTTAGTTATACAAACATGTCACATCCTTTCCTTACCCAGGTGTTTTTCATGCATTCAAAAAATGTATGAGTAGCACATGAATACAAATGAAATAAATTTTGTTTGTTTCTGATACCTTTTGTAATGTTCCATTCAACTGCTTGGAGAGTTGCCTTCTCCAGTGGGTCACCCACTATATCCCCATCATCTAGCTGTGCCAGGGAGTGGCATGATGCTAATACCTGTATTGCTTCTAGTGGGGCATCACTAACAGCACAAAGTTTGTCTTTATCCCTGAAAGAAATAAACATTGCAAGTTTTGCATTTCTTATCTATACTGTATATTTATTGATTCTTCAACTTATCAATTCAAATGTGTACCAAATCTAAATTAATAGTTGGTTTAATTCATGTAGGAGGACATCTATGAGTAGTATCAAATCATAACACAAAACACCATAAACCATAGAAATTATGAATATCCAAAACAAAAATACCATCATACACAAATTTATCTCTAACTGTATACGAGCCAAAATTCAATTTCAACTGTCCCAAAATAGGATTATTAAACTAATATATAATAGCACTGATTTCACTAATTCCTTACTCAATGCCAGCCAACCCTTCTACTACCAAGTTATCACTGGTAAGGGTTCCTGTCTTGTCAAAGCAACAGATGTCAATCTTTCCAGCAAATGGAATCCTGAATGGCTCTGTACAGAAGACATCTGAAGTAGAATCAACATTATGAACATGAGGGAAGACATTTATGGAACTCAACATCAAATGACTAGAAAATACAATACTTGATTGTGAATAAAAAGGCTTTAATAATTGCATGTCTGATTAAGAGAAATAATAAAAGGCAAATCATATGAAATTTTAACATCAGTGAATTCATGCGACATTAAACATACCGGTATATGGCCTAAAAATACTTACATAACTTGGTGAGTGCTATAAGAGATGTATTGACTGCCAAAGAGAGTTCTATGGGTAACTCTGGAGGTACAACAGACGTTAAGATCAACGTACACTCTAGGAACAACTTGTATCTATTCCTGTTAGGATTCTTTGTCCCTGTAAAATGAATGATCAGCTTTAAGGTCTTAATTAAAGACCATACAATTACATGATAGTAAATTCTTATTTCTATCAATAAAATGTTAAGATTCTTTTTAAATATTAATTCAAATATGAAAACCTTTGAGAGAAAGAACAATGCTGAAATAATTTTAAAGTTCAGAGAAATTATAATTTTTTTCAGAATGATTCCCCTTTTAGTGTCAAAAAAGAAATGTATCTTTAGAATTTAAGGACATTATATTGATAACTTTCTGTGTGACAAACAAAAATTGACATAATTTTTGCAGATGTTTAATCATTTATCTTGACTAGAACTTTCAAAAAATCATTGAACATGAAAACTTGAAAATAATATAGGGAGTTTCGGGTTAACTCACCTTCAATCCATACATAAGATGAAGCAATGATGGCAAAGAATAGGAGGAAAAGAATGAAGAAGAAAGTCTCGAGGTTGTTGGCTGTAACTTGTTTAACACCGTAGAGAATTGTCCTCAGAAGGCGACCTTGGGAGGTGTGGAAGCTAGTCTGCAACACATATGCTATACACCCATTGTCTGCAGCTGCAAATACATTAATATCAAAAATATAGTGAAACATGTCAATTTGAACTCTTCCGTAGTTGAAACACCCATCATCGTTCACTCGGCTCCCATCTGAATGCAGTGGAGATACACCTCCATAAGCTAAGTATCGTTACCCATCATTAATTGTATATCAGCCTATTGTATATCAGCCTCTGTAAGTGGAAGACATACCAAGTGGTTCATTATTTTGAGGTATCAAGAGTGTTTCACTTACACAGGTTTCAATATAAAATTGAAAATTGGCAAGGAGGTAAAAAACATGTTTTCCGAACTTTTTGAAAATTTTAGCCTATTTTTCAAAAAATCCAATTTTCTCAAAGATTTTCCCTTCAATGCCGTAAAATACTGTATCTCACTCCCATTAATTACTGATACATTGGTTGCTATAGTAAATAAATTTATTTTTAGCTCAAATATAACTGCAAGTTGAACAAGAATGATACTGGGCATGTGACAAAAAAATGCAACCAATATGCTTAAGAGATACACCACATATATAGTGAACGCTAAATGCAGTAAATATAACTCTACCTTTCATGCCAGGACCAGTCTTGCTGGGAGGAGTATGCTGTACAACTTTTGTTCCCCCATACAACATGTGCAGTTTACCATGGCATGTAGTATCTAACACATCCTCAGGTTCTAGCACTTCAATTGGCTCCTGGAAAGAGACTTTGCAATTTACATTTGAAAACACTATAAATCATATTATGAGGGACAATGTTCACAACTCTGGTTGCCTCAATTATTGGCAATTATTGAAAAAATTGGGTGGTAAATAAAGCAATAAACTAACTAAACATTCTCTAACCTTCATGACAGGAACAGATTCCCCTGTCAACATAGACTCATCTACGATACAAGAACCCCGCAAGAGGAGCAGGTCACAAGGCACAAGTTTATCATCCTGATATCGACCAACTGAAATCAGGTCTCCAGGGACAAGTTCATCGCTCATTATTGGTCGCCATTTTCTGTTACGGAATGCCTGAAAAAAATTGGTCATTGTACAGGGTGTCAAAAAACAACGGCACCCCCCTCTACAGCAAAAGGTCCTTAATGTTACATATCGTGTCATACCTCATTTGAAAGATAATTTAATTCTGGAGTTACTTATCAAATTTCATTCAATAAAACTTTATATTAAAAAAGCTACATTGTTTCAAAGTTTGCTACCTTGGTACTTTATTTGCTGCTCTATTACTGGTCAAAGGTCAAATCTTAAGAAAGTGGAATATGAAAGACTTAGCCCTGATTTCAACTGCACTGAACATATGGGCTCAGTTCTGAAAAACAGGGTATAGGAATTGATGGACAAAGAGCCTCTTGAAAAACAGAAAAAAGATACAGTAAGGATGTTATTCTGAAGAATGTGAGGAAAGTGCTTAGAGGATTATGCAATGCTACACCTTTATCTGATTTTTTATTGAAATCATATCCATCCAGATAAGCTGCTTTTCAAGCAGCAACTGGTAGTCATACCAACTACTAAGAATCAGCTGTAAATCTGTAAAATTATAAGATATAAAGCTGAAATTTTTCAGGTAACTCCAGAATTAAATTGTCTTTAAAATGGTATATGACACACCATGTAACATTATGTATTTTTTGCTGTAGAGGGGGGTGCCGTTGTTTTTTGACACCCTGTATAATCTATGAGTCCAACAATCTTGCAGAGTAGTGTGGATCCATATGCAATAATCTCCACAGGATTTTTTCTCAAGTGGGTGCAAATTTTTCATTTTCACAACTTAGACCAAAATCGGTCAAAATATGCCTATTTTTCGTGATTTTTCTCATTTTCAAGGGAGTGCAAATGGATTTTCAGGTGGGTGCAAGCCTATTTTCAAAATCTCAGGTGGGTACAGCGCGCACTTGCTTTAATGCTGGGGAGATCACTGATATGTACATACAAACATGCCAGAATTCCAAGCCATCCACTTTCAAGCAATTAGCTTGTATCACAAATATGGTTTAAAGCATATCAAAAGCAAACTTGTCATATTTCATATGGTCGCTGCAGTCCAGCTTACATAAATTACTTGCATAATTAGTGCTTACTTGAATTAAATATGGTTTATTGCCCATACTGTGAATCATTGTCATATTCTTCAGCTGCTGTGTTACTAAAGTTGCCTCAAAGGCTATCAGCATAAAAAGGGTGAACACACTGTAGTACCAGTACTCATCTAAACACCACAGACCTAAATAAAAAATGTGATGTAATTGCAGGGCTCTCACCAGGCTTTTAGACTGTGGCGCAGCACCACAATCTATTTAGCTCCCTCCACACCCTATTGGCAAATCATGACTGTTTCCACAGTCTAAACTTGACTGAATATACAATAATAGCATGTAAAAAGGATAAAACATAACATAAATCTGATTTATCACGATTGAACGGTTATAAGATGTTAGCTCCACACCCTTAATATTTCCTGGTGAGAGCCCTGAATTATATAGATAAATATTGATTCCATTCAACGAAAGTATATACAGGATGATCCAAAAAAAACAGAACAGCCAAACAGTTAAATAACTTCTTTATAGTGGGCCTACATGTACATGAAAAAATAGAAAACTTTCATTATCCTACACTTAGTGTACTAAATGTATAATAAACACCCCGACATTTGAACTCGGAATCCTACAAATACTCGGACTTCAGCAAACATGAGGTTTGGGCAAATTAGGTTCAATTCTTATGCCGGGCATAAGAGTAGATCTGTTCTTATGCCCGGCATAAGAGTAGATCTGTTCTTATGCCCGGCATAAGAGTAGATCTGTTCTTATGCCCGGCATAAGAGTAGATCTGTTCTTATGCCGGGCATAAGAGTAGATCTGTTCTTATGCCCGGCATAAGAGTAGATCTGTTCTTATGCCCGGCATAAGAGTAGATCTGTTCTTATGCCCGGCATAAGAGTAGATCTGTTCTTATGCCCGGCATAAGAGTAGATCTACTCTTATGCCCGGCATAACAACAGATCTTCTCTTATGCCGGGCATAATAATTGAACCTAATTTGCCCAAACCTCATGTTTGCTGAAGTCCGAGTATTTGTAGGATTCCGAGTTCAAATGTCGGGGTGTTAATAACATCAAAAAATAAATTTGATATCTATCGGCAATATGAATAACCGGAGGATATTGTGATGATATACTCCGGGCGGAGGATATTGTGACGATATACTCCGGAAAACCCAATATGCGGAGGATATTGTGACGATATACTCCGCTTGTTGATTTCCCGCCAAATTGACTCAATTTGGCATGAAATTCATTTTGCAATGATATTATACATTTAGTACACTCCTTGTTAGTGTAGGATAATAAGAACATCCTATGATTTTTTTTCAGAATATCATTTTAATCTACTCGGTGATATTGATATATGCCCTCGTTCGCTTTGCTCTCTCGTGCAGATATCAATATCACCTCGTAGATAAAAATGATATTCCTCAAAATCATAGGATATCCTATAAATGTTATGTGTTAACCAATTGGTCTGTTTACCCTGTAAAATTATGCAACTTTATGAACAGGAAAGCTGATTCTATTTGATAATTTATTCAATATTCAACATACACATATTTTAAGTTTATATTGGACTACTCATCTAAAAACAACATATCAGAGTATATCATTCACTGAACTAACTTTTACAATATAAATACTATACAGTTAAACCTGTGTATATTGAACATTTTTGCTGAGAAAAAATATTCAGTGTTGGTAGGTGTTCACTACAGAGAGGGAAATTTATACAGTAGTCAGTAGAATATGTGCAGTGGAAGGGTGTCTGTAGAGACAGGTGTTCACTAGAGACAGGTGTTCAGTAGAGACAGGTGTTCACTAGAGACGGGTGTTCAGTAGAGACAGGGGTTCACTAGAGACAGGTGTTCAGTAGACAGGTGTCTGTAGAGATAGGTGTTCACTAGAAAGAGGTATTCACTAAGACAGGTTTTACTGTAATGCCATCTTTATGTGCTATGAGGTACTACTCACCAACACAGAAGACTTGAAAAACAAAGAATGGAGCAGTGGCGCGCTCTTTGAACAACTCGGCAAACTGAGGTATATCCATGACCATCCTAAAATCAAACAATTTTGACAAATATTATTTACAGATAAACAAACATATTGTCACTCAATCAATATACAAAATATTATCTTCAATAAAAAGTTCCATAAATGTAGTTACTGTTCTTGAAAACAGAACAAGTGAAGTAGAAGAGCAGTTCTGAGTTTCATTTCCATAAGAACTCTCAATAAACACTCATTCTGTCAGCTAGTTCTATAAAAAAATTGACCTCTTATTCTAAGTTTTACTTATGAAGTTTATACAAAATATGAATCATGTGGTTAAGATGAGACTATATATGGGTCAATATGGTATAGAGAAGCCAATGTACTACAATAGCCTTACAAACAATACAAAAATGTCTCACTTATTCTTTCCATATTTTTGTTCAGCTATCTTCAGTTCTACTTCCTCTTGATATCCTTTCCAGTCCATGTACTCCCTCATAGAGTTATTTACAGGGAACTGTATGGGACGAAATTGCTTCTTTTCCTCACTATCGTAAACATACTTAGTCTTTTGAAAGATGAACCAAATCTCAGATTTCCCTGTCTCCAAATTCTTGAAATTAAAAGTAGATTGCATTATTTTTTTGTTATGAAAAGATTAGACTACTGTACGCCCGGTATTACTCGCGTGCGATTAACTTTCGCGCTTTTCGCGATGGTGTTAAAATCGCGAAAAATTATCGTCGCGAAACTGACCTCATTTGCCATTGAAATGGATATCCCAATGTTCACTGTTGCTTTATGAGTTTTCTCTACAAGTTTGGATCGAGTAACTTCAATATTTAGGTTGGCAAGTCTGATACTAGTAGTACTGTGCAACTCCAGAATGGCTCCCAGAATGCAACATTGATACTCTCACGATTCTTGATGTTGTGAGTACAAAATTCGAATAACTACTAGTAATACAAAATACTAATTCAAACTGCTTTTTCGTTTTAAAATAAGACCGAAATTAACGATGCGATAATAGAAGTTGATATGCAGCTTGCCGATGATAAAGATCCCAGTTATTGTAAATCTGAACCAACTATGACATCAGGTAAGTGCAATTACTGTACATCTACTAGTAATTTAGCTTGTGAAATTCGCGAAATTTAATAGCCGCGAAACCAAGTTTTCGCAAAATTCGCGAAATTAAAGCTCGCGAATAATACCGGGCGTACAGTATATTATTTGAAAGGAATAATACAAATACCAATTCAGTTATTCTTAATTTTGACCAATAACCTTACCTTATCATGCTGCAGGGGAAGTAAGGCAGCAAAGCCATTATTCTCTGTTGGGACAACATGCACCAACTTGCTACTGGCTGGATCTTGGCCCTGGAATAATATAATAACACAAATTGCAATGCTTCTTATCCCCGCTCCATTTTACAGGAACAAGAACATTCGAATCAAATGTGTGACATATACGCAATTTGTGTGAAAATCCCAACTGAACTAAATTGTTCGTTTTTTCAGCCTTGATTTTTTTATGAAATATTTTTGCTTGACAATAATCAGATAAAATGTATATTTGCGTGACATATTCTGTCAAGCAAAAAAGATTGTGACTTTAATTTATTCAGCAAATGCGTGACAAATATGCAAATTGAGTGACAGTTGACAGCCATGAAATCAATGTTGCAATTCCTTCAAATCATACTTGGTGTTTAAAAACATGCACTGATTCGCTTATATATCTTACCTTGGAACAGGTCAATGCACATCTGATGGCTACAGACCAGAAACAGAAAAGACAAACCAAAATTTGCAGAATTCCGATACCGGCTAAAGCGATACATCCCAGCTCAAAGAATTCATCAACCCCGAATACGACCACCCATACATATAGCCAGATACTATATAACACCATAAATGGTGCTACATAGCCATGGAGGACTAGGGGTCTGGGGTTATGAAGCGAAATCTGCTGAATTTCTTCATTCAAACTTTTTGCCATTTTTTAAATTATTTACGGAGTGAATAATCTTGGCAAATAAAGTTCCCAAGACTGACATTTGAGGCATAAGTGATTAAAATAACATCTTTGCTTAATTTGTCTGGTACCATTCTGACTTTTGGTCATCCATATATGGCTTTATGACAATATTTGATGGTTAAAATACATATTCATTTCCTTTCAAACCACTTCCGGTATTATTTTGAAATGTATGCTAGTTCCACCTAAAATTGAGTATTTGGTATATAAAGACGGAATCAATTTCTATTAATTTATATTGATGTTATTAACATGATCATATTTAATCTTTGCAATGGGAGATATCGTCGCATTCGATTCCTTCAAAGCCAATGAAATGTGTTTTTTAATAGTATAACATATTATCGCCCATGATCATAAACACCGGCCACCACACCGGCTTGTAGGCCAATGCTGAATTACATTTTGTTAAATGCTGATTTTACTTAAATCTCTAGAACTTTTAAAAATTTCACCTTTATGAAAACTTGAACTTTACATGCAATTACTATTTTCCAGGGAAGTCATTTTGAAAATTGTTGCTAATTTGTGTGACTATGAACTAGAGGGAGTTGCAAGCTGTGTGAAGGCATACCCTGATAATTGGCAAGAGAAGTGCAGTCAGGAGAGGCAAGCACTTGCTCATTGCACTGAATCACAGTGAGTTAAATTAATTTGTTTTAGTTAAACATTTTCAATATAAGGTAACATTGTAGGCTATCAATTAACATTGCATTTGTTTAATCTAATACATTTAGCTTTTTCCATTTTGTGTATATAGTTTAAACAAGTCTAGAAAAATAAAAATTGTCCTCTCTATTCCATAATTTTACCCTATGATTTGTACATCAACTTATAAGTAATAATACTAATAAAGTTGATGACATATTTTATACCATCTATTATTTGCAGCGACACTATCAAAAAAATCAAGGATATTTGTAGCGAACCTTATACAGCATATGATCTGTGCCTCAAGCATCACCCAGCAGATGTCACTGTCTGCTTTACAGAGCTAGAGAAGTTCTCCAAGTGTGCAAGTAACTTTATACCAAAGAAAGGTACAGTTGTAACTGTCTTGAATTCATATCAGCATTAACCATCCACCATCTCATTTTCAATACAATTACAGTTAAACCTATACAAGTGGAACACCTTTGTACCTCAAATAGTGACTCACTTAGGAGTGTTCCACTTGCTGAGGTTGCTTTTACTAAATGTTATGAGTCACTTTGAAAAGTGTTCCACTCATTGAGGTGTTCCACTTAACAGGGTTTACCGATATAATAATAGTTATGACGTGTCGCAAAAAGGTCGCGCACGCATTTTTACACATTTTCGCTTTTTAACACCACAGAATGTGACGTTTTTTGAGAAAAATGTACACATATGGAAATCCTTTCGTCCTCCACATTTGCCTCTATATCTTAAAATAGTTAAGGCGAATAACTCTGATATCGTATATGTATTAACAATGGGATAGGAGCATCATAAAACACGAATCAATTGATATTTTAGGTGAAATAAATATACGTGTTGCCGTGCTTGAAAATAGGCGAATGGCGTAAATTAGCCCTATTTTAATGAATTTTGAAAACCTTTCATCCTCCACTTTTCCCCATACAACAGAAAACAGGTCTTTTGCGAGCAAAATCAACTATTTATTAATAAACTAGAGTTTAAGAGCAAAATAATCATGTATGATTTATTAAAAATTGATCTCGTATTTTTTGTTTAATGTACACCTGAAAAGTTGAAGGTAACAAAAAATGAGCTGTCAACAGATTCTATTTTTCAAACTCTATGACGTCACAATATGGGACGCTTACTAAAATTCATCCTTTGAAATAAAACTTCCATCTACCTTTATCAAGACGAAAAATAAGTATAATAGTCATATATTGTTTGAGTTATGAGCGTTTAAAGACGAAAAATAATTCAAAATGTAACGTGTCAACAGGGGATATTTGCCAGATGTTTTGGTAAAAAACTCTTTTTTAAAAAAGAACGCGCAAGAATCGTAAACGGAGTGTAGTTGATCTAAAAACTTCATCGAAACAGCTTTAAAATGATATATAACTTTAATTAGAATATTATCTTATAATCCGGGGAATCAAAGTTACATTCACGCGTTACCCTTAAAAAACAAATGCGCCACCTTTTTGCGACACGTCTATACATTATATATGAGGATGACTGGTATAAGAGCAGAGAGCTTTTCCTTTTATTTTCTCGCAAACAATTATGCACATATATTTGTGCCTTTTTGCAATTAAATGGATCAGAATCAAAACCCCATAATATGAGAATAATGTGAGAGGGATGTAAACTAAAAGCAAACACATGTCGGGCCATAGACGTTGAAATTGGTTTTACTTCATAAGTGATATTTGATCTGTTATTTAAACAAACATGATGATTTGAAAATTGAAATCAGAGCATTTGTATAAGTATTTTTGAACTCCTCTCAAAATATATTGGTTGCCTTCGATATAACAATCATTTATATACTAAAGGACAAGTCTCGGTTTGGAGAAGTCTCCTGGGCTAATAATTTTTATGAAAAATATAGAAAATATAGAAATAGCACCCAAATTAAATTATGAATACCGTATTCAAAATCTACAATATGTAAAAATATCAAAATTGTCCAAAGCAGATGTAAGGTGCAGTAGACTGATGAACTTCGTTCTCCAAACTGAGACTTGTCTTTTCATGAATGTGTCCACTGAAAATGTTGAGGTGATTGGGAGGATATTAAAAATATGGTAACATCAATCCTGATACTTTTGGAACACTCTGGAAAGCTTGATATGTAAAAACTGGATTTTTATGCTTTCAGATGACAAGGCAAACTAGCTACATACATGACATATGATTGGTAGTTTTGATTAACAGACAGGACAGCGGATAAATTACAACAAAATTCCATTTGTGTCAATAATAGGATTATTTTGAAAGTTTTAACATTACAAGATCTGACACTGACAATGAATTAACTGGGATACATCGGCAACCATTGATCATTTACTGACATAAGGTTGTCTATCAGTGAATCTTATTAGTGAACACGTCTGGGATTTCTGTGACGTATGCATACTTTATCAAATAATTCTCGTTCCCGAAGGTTGGTCTTGCTGTTCATATTTTCAGTGATTAACTTTTTATGGAATGTGTATCAAAATTAGATCAGATGATTCAGAATCTGAATGATGAGAAGGATAAAATGTAGCTGACGATGACATCAAGAATAAACCAATGAAAACCGGGAACCAAAAAAGATGAAGAATTATTGATCCAATGAAAATCAGGAACCAGATAAAATGGAAAATAGTACAACTAGTGAAAATCAGAATTCCCCTAAAATGGAGGATCGCAGCACAGAACAGGAATCAATTGAAAGAGAGAGTTGTGAAAATCAAGCAACTTACCAAATGAAGAAGTATGAAACAAATGCTGAACAGAATCATTTGAAATTAGAAAGTTGCGAAACTGACAAGCCTGATACAAGTCAAGTGTTTGAGGAAAATAAAAACCAGAAGGACCACATGTTTGATGAAATGGAAAATTATGTAACAAAAATAAAAGAAGAACCCGAAGAAATTGACATTTCTGAAGTGTACCTCAGGGAACTAGAAGAGACAACCTCTATGGGACTCTATTATGAGACCAATAATCTGAATGAAGGAATGGAGGAAACCCTTAATCAACCAGATTCTGAATACAATCATCAACAAAGCTATGTAAAAGTTGAACAATCTGATAATATTTACGCAACTTGTTATGATTCTCCTAAACCACAGGCAGTAGAACCTGGTGGAAAACATGGGAAAAGGCAATTAAGTTGTGATATATGTGGTAAAACATTTTTATCAAACAGTTATTTAAAAGTGCATAGATATATACATACTGGATATAGACCTTTCAAATGTGACATATGTGGTAAGGGGTATACACAGAAGGGTTATTTGAGAGTTCATATAAGAACCCATACGGGGGAGAAACCATATTCATGTGAAGTATGTGGGAAGCAATTCAGTAGGAAAGATGCTATGCATGTGCATGAATTGACCCATAGAGAGAGTAATGCCAAACCATTTAAATGTCTATATTGTGGCAAGGGTTTTATTACGAATAGAGACTACAAGCTCCATGAGGTTAGACACACTGGTGAGAAAAAATTTAAATGTGAAAAATGTGGCGAATATTTTGCCTCGAAGGGAAAGTTAACGATCCACATTGGTTCAATCAAATGTGATGTTTGTAACAAGGCCTTCGCTACAAAGTTACAATTAAAGAGGCATTATCGGCAGCATACTGGTGAGACACCATTTGTATGTAACATTTGTGGAAGAAAATGTTCACAAGCATATATATTGAGAGTGCATCAAGCAACTCACATGGAAGTCAAACCATTCCAATGTGAAGTTTGTAAAAAGACATTCACTCAGAAGCCTAGCCTCAAAGAACACATGTTCCTTCATATGGGACGAGAGGCTCGACCGTTTAAGTGTCAATTTTGTGATAAAGCATTTATTCGACGGAGTTATTTAAAACAACATGAACTGGTGCACTCGGCAAACAATAAAAAATACAATTGTAAATTATGCGATCAATCCTATTATAGTTCAAGCCTCTTAAAGGAACATTTTGATTTAGTACACACAATTAAAAAGTTTAAATGCCAGATTTGTGATGAAGCATTTTCTACAAGAAATAAGCTGAATAAACATGAATTGGTTCACAATTTGAATTTTAGTTGTGAAAAATGTGATAAAGTCTTCAAACGGAGAAATAATCTAATCAAACACAAATTGATTCACTCTTAAGAGATAATCTGTTAAAATGATTGCATGTATTATCATAAATAAAAAATTCACAAAATGCAACTAAGTTCGACCACTACGACAGTGCCATGAATGATATTTATATGTATGCTGATCATAAATGCTGCTTTTTATGGAGTTATTTTGGTGCCAAGAGAAACATAAAAACAAGATATCCATTTGTGATTCTCTCCATCAATCCATCGACATTTTGACTGGTGCCATTTTCAAAGTAGACTTGTATTTTATTATAAATAGAAGTTGATGCTTTGTATATATATATTATATATATATAAATATAGACATGATAGATGTGTGTAATGAATAGAGTATTATATATTTAGTTTTCTATGTATTGACATAATAAAAACTGTGACAAAAATGTTGTTAACTAAGCTTCAAATTAAATATTTTTTACCAATTTTCATAATTGGTAGCAGTTCTCGGTTTTATTTCTCTGCCTCCTGGCATAACACTTTGATTGTAAATTAAAACAGAAAATATGATGGACTTACCGGGTTTGTAGGTTCAGGGTGTTCAAAAAAGGAACCCTGCATTTTCCTCATATCTTTGTCATTTAAGGGATTTACTCTCTGATATTTCACACATTTAAGTACATCATTCACTTTTCTACCACCCTACTATATTTCATGACCATCAGACTGATAGTCAAAATTTTACAGCACTAATTTAACAACATGCTTCAAATTCGAGCATCATCCCGCTATAGTCAAACCTGCACAGTTGTCAATCACCTGAATGAATTCCTCAGCAGGTATGGCCTGACACAAATGATCTCACTCTTGATGTCTGCAATTGTCCTGAGATCATTCTCAAACACTCCATCTTTTTTGCCATTTTTCCACAGGTAGGGACATTTTGGACTATGTGAGCAGTTATACTGAAAGCGCAAAGTGGCCACTGGGGCATGTTCTTTAAAGTGCTGTAACATTGTGACATTGTGACTTATCTGATGGTCATGAAATATAGTACGCTGATAGAAAATTGAATGATGTACAAATGTGTAAAATATCAGGGAGTTTTTTCTTAAAACTAGAACTAGAAAAACAGCAACTCCACGGAGTAGCAAATCCCACCTAACAAAACATATTTAGATTATTAGTGGCCATCTTGAAAATTCCTTCTTGAGCAGAGCTTGTTTGTCCCTAAGCATCAACATATAAAATGTAAACCATAAATTAAAATTTGAGTTATCAAAGATTACATTCTTTTTTACTAAAAATGGAAGCCATTTGAAATTCTGCAGTCATTTTGAAAATCTTTCTCGAACAGAGCTATAGTGTCCCTAGGTATCAGCATATTTATTTATTTATTATTTAGACATACACTTTTAAATCAGTGGCACACTAAAAATATTTAGGTGCGTCTACAGTCAAAATACATACATGATCATTAAAATATCTAAAATCGTTCTTATAAGTCAGGTTTAAAAATCTTTGTTAAAAACTGTTTTACCAGTCCATCTACAATATAAAATTGATCGTGCCCCCATTGACTGAGAACATCATCACCTAACATAAAATAGAGTTTATTTTCTGAGGTACAGGATATAAAATAATTAAACACATTCTCATTGCATTTGTCTAGTAACTTACAATAGAAGTGTATTCTTTCTTTGTTAAAGAAAGAACATTCTACAAGTCTGTGTTGGATAGAGTCATCTACATTATCTTTACATAATATGCATTTTCCATCTGTCTTTCTTTGTGATTCATAATTGGAATAAAGAGCAAATTTGTTACATCTTGCTAAGAATTTGAGCTTTGATCCATAGAAGTCATTGTTTTGTTTCAGGTAGTTCATATAAAATTTGAATTAAGAAAAATGGCAACAATTTTGAAATTCAGCTGCCATTTTTAAAATTCTTCCTCGAACAGAGCTACTGTGTCCCTTGGCATTATCATATAAGAAAAACAAATCCGTTCATTTTTTTTACGAAAAATGGCCACCATTTTGAAATTCAGTGGCCATCTTGAAAATTCATTTTTGAACAAAACAACTGTGTCCCTAGCCATCATCATATAAAATTTGAACCAAATCCGTTTACTGGTATTTGAGTTATCAAAGATTATGTTTTTTTAAAGAAAAATTGCTGTCATTTTGAAATAAAGCGGCCATCTTGAAAATTCTTTGTCGAACATAGCAACTGTGTCCCTAGGCATCATCATATAAAAGGAAGTAATGCGCTTCTCATTGTGATCTCCCCATGAAAAAAAATTAATTCATCTGATTTTTCAAAATGAGTATATTGCTTTTATTATGTCACCACCAAAAGGGTCTCCGTTTTTTTGCGACGGTGGTTGGAGGTTGGCGTCCGGCGGTTGGAGGTTGGCGTCCGGCGTCTGTAACAATTTCTTACAACTTCCTATAACTTAACAAATACTGTTTAGACTGACTTCAATTTTTTTCTAAATCATCTACATGTTATCAGAAGTTCAAATCTGACTTTAGATTTGACATTTGACCTTCAATGACCTTCTCAAGGTCAAAAAGGTCTTTTTTCAACTTGCTTCACATTGACTAAATTTTTTTTCAAAATCATCTACATGTTCTCAGAAATTCAAATCTGACTTTAGATCTGACATTTGACCTTCAAATCTGACTTTAGATTTGACATTTGACCTTTAATGACCTTCTCAAGGTCAAAAAAGGTCAAAAAGGTCTGTTTTCAACTTGCTTCAAATTGACTAAATTTTTTTTTTCAAAATCATCTATGTGTTCTCAGAAATTCAAATCTGACTTAAGATTTGACTTAAGATTTGACATTTGACCTTCAATGACCTTCTCAAGGTCAAAAAGGTCTGTTTTCAACTTGCTTCAAATTGACTAAAAGAAATTTTCAAAATCATCTACGTGTTCTCAGAAATTCAAATCTGACTTTAGATTTGACTTAAGATTTGACATTTGACCTTCAATGACCTTCTCAAAGTCAAAAAAGGTCAAAAAGGTCTTTTTTCAGCTTGCTTCAAATTGACTAAATTTTCTTTTTCAAAATCATCTACGTGTTCTCAGAAATTCAATTCTGACTTTAGATTTGACATTTGACCTTCAATGACCTTCTCAATGTCAAAAAAGGTCAAAAAGGTATTTTTTCATCTTGCTTCAAATTGACTAAATTATTTTTTCAAAATCATCTACATGTTCTCAGAAATTCAAATATGATTTTAGATTTGACTTTAGATTTGACATTTGACCTTCAATGACCTTCTCAACATTGAAATTATTTGTAAAGCTAGGAAATGAGCCAAAAGTGAATTTCGCGAGACAAAAGTGACGGCCATTTTGAAAATAGGCGAGCTTTTGAACCAGGAGTCATAGGGGGGTTTTCTGTATTGATGTTGAACAGAAATAACTTAAAACAGGAATCCTATCGACAGTGGTTAGCTAGGAAATGGGCTAAAAGTGAATTTCGCGAGACAAAAGTGACGGCCATTTTGAAAATAGGCGAGCTTTTGAACCAGGAGTCATAAGGGGATTTTCTGTATTGATGTTGAACAGTAATAACTTAAAACAGGAATCCTATTGACAGAGGTTTTAAAACGTGCCACTATTGTTGACGGACAGACAGACAGACGGACAGACAGACAGACGGACAAGTGAGAGATTGCAAAAGCTCACCATGTGAGCTAATAAAAAGGTCAAAAAGGTCTTTTTTCAACTTGCTTCAAATTGACTAATTTTTTTTTTCAAAATCATCTACATGTTCTCAGAAATTCAAATCTGACTTTAGATTTGACATTTGACCTTCATTGACCTTCTTAATGTCAAAAAAAGTCAAAGAGGTATTTTTTCAACTTGCTTTAATTGACCAAATTGTTTTAGGTGGTGACATTTTGTCATGTTAATGCCTTGTTATAACATTTACATGCAAACTAGTATCTTGTTGACCTATATTCAGCACTGCATTGATGAATGGACCACTTATTAGGGTCATAATTCAATCATGAAGTGTATAGGCATAGATTCCAAACCAGGAAGTATTTTTATGCTTATCAAAATCCATTTGCATCCTACGCATCCCTACATCTTATTCACATATGATACTAAATAATGAAATATAATATTATAATCTTTGGTTTTGCAAAGTTTTATGATATTTGATAAGTGAAAAAGATGTTTTTGGAGCATTTTTCTATAGCCATTTTGTAGGGAAAAAATAATGAAAAAAATGTACAATCTTTTAATTTATCGTATGACCTGAATCGATTGCAAACTTCATATTTGCACATTTGATGAGATGAATCATTTGTGTCATATTGTGAAATTATAAAATTTGCAATCGATTCAGGTCATAGTATATTTTTGATATTTCTGTGATAATCAATGGAACCGATGGCCTCAATTGGGATCTGCTGATATCCTCATATTAAGTCAATGGTGCACAGCCCCATGTAAGTCAATACAACCTTACTGAACGAAATGACCCCTATCTCAGCTTATGTGTGCCCGAGCACTTTAATATTTTCCTAAGTATTATATGACATGCTAATCTTCATGTTACACCTAAGAATGATTCATTTTGACCATAGGGATATTTGCCAATAATCGCACCTCTTCCTTTGAACCAAATCCGTTCACTGGAATATGAGTTATCGAAAATTGGCCGCCATCTTGAAAATTGTTTCTTTTGTCCCTAGGCATAATCATATAAAATTTCAACCAAATCTGTTCACTGGTATTTGAGTTATCAAAGATTATGTTTTTTGCGAAAAATGGCTGCCATTTTGAAATTAAGCGGCCATCTTGAAAATTTTTTGTCGAACATAGCTACTGTGTCCCTAAGCATCATCATATAAAATCTGAACCAAACCGTTCACTGGTATTTTTGAGTTATCAAAGTTTACATATTTTTACGAAAAATGGCCGCCATTTTGAAATTAAGCGGCCATCTTATAAATCTATTTTTGTGCGAAACTCCTTTGTCCCTAGGCATCAGCATATAAAATTTGAACCAAATCCGTCAACTTGTATTTGAGTTATCAACGATTACATTTTTTACGAAAAATGGCGGTCATTTTGAATTGAGCGGCCATATTGAAAATTCCTTCTCAAGCAGAGGTCCTACACTCATCAGGCATACGCCTATTAAATTTGAACCAAATCCGTCAACCGGTATTGGAGTTATCGCCCGGACAAACGAACGGACGGATGGACAGCTTCTCTATATCCCCCTCGAACTTCGTTCAGTGGGATAATGACAAAGATATGAGGAAAATGTCGTAAGGGTTTCCGTTTTTTTGACCACCCTGTATTTTATGTTCATGTACTCGTATAAATGATGTCAGGATTTTGGAACAAATAACATACAAGGTAAGACTGAAGCATGTAGGGATATACCTCACTCTTTGAAAAATGTCTTAATTGGATGGTTTTGCATATTTTAGATATTTCCAAAGGGATAAATTCCTAATCAGAACTCTTAATATCCCCTGGTATTTGACTTGTTGGACTGATATTGACTGACAGATAAGAGGCTATAAGGCTTCCAAAACTTACTAAACTCTATTTATAAAAGAAACTATTTTATACATTTTAATAGTATCCATTGACCGAAAATTGTATATCCAAATGCCTGACTAATCCAAACACCTCCCAATCCGAACAATTTTTGGTCCCATTTTTTCCCATTGACTCCCATGTTAAAGAAACTTGAAATGTGAACAACATTTTGAACAGAGAACAAAATTATGTGAAAAAATCAACCTTATGTGAATATTTTTCACAAAATATCAATCATGTGTCTTTCTAACATGACTAGGCATTGATAATATGACAAGGCATTAATATGACAAAATATCACCACCTTGTAAGTTGTTAATTTGACAGACGCTAACAACTTCTAAAAAAGTGGAGACTTTATAGCAATATGTTACCACTTCTGGTGGTGACATCTTAGTGCTGTCATATTGCTATTGTATAATCAAGTCGATCCCTCTCCACATGATCTCCCTCTCTGAGCTGTATTTTTGATTGTTATCTGTCGCATTTTGTTACTCAATGAAAAACAGACAGTGTCACTACTATCTGCTCGATTACGCTGGTTACCGAAACGGTTCGTTTCGGTAACAAAATGTCGGAACGTCGAAGGTACGATTTTTCTTTTTTCCTCATTTCACGCGTTGTAGGCAGAATCCCAACGACATTTTTTCTAAGTTTTAAAATACCTAGTGATATATCAACTAACTGATCAGAAATAAGAGCTCTCTCTCTAGACAGATAATAAAAATTAATATGGGTGCAATGTATATATTTTGTTTAATTTATTTGCATTTTAATATTTACTATTTAATACATAGTAGTTCTGGTGGTGGATGCTTTTTTATTTTATTGTATAATATTCCTCCTCCAATTTAAATTTCTTAAGGCACTTACATGCTGGCATGTACACAGTGGCGTAACCAGGATTTCGACTACATATAAGTCACAAAATATAAGTTTTTGTTTTTAATCACTTACTAATTGGGATCTTTTTTACTGAGCTTGTATTCGTAAATGCCACTTTCGACCGTCCAACTCGTTTTTCATGTTTTTATATGAATGGAATAGTGGCAGGTACTATTCATATTTAAATGAGTTGCCCATAAAACAGTTAGGTTAATCCTGTAGCCGACAGACGAAAGTTGCATTCGCGAAGCTTTAAGACTCAAGTAGACTTCAGATAGGTCAGTCAGTCTTGAAGATTGGATTAAGAAAACAGTCAATATATATCTGCTTTTAAAATCAAGCTTCTACAAATATACCAGTATCCATAATCTACTGGTTTAGTCTATTTGTATTACATCATCCTTGTTGTATTTTAGTAAAGTCATCTTTTTCTTTTCTCCGCCTGAAAGAAATCAAAAATTAAACATATTAAATATTAATTGCTAGGCTACAGAAAATATTCATGCAAACTTATGGAATATCTCAATAAAGTGATTTACATTAAAACATTCAAGTTGTTTAATTGCACGATCAGGCATTACATAAATTGATTTCAAGGGAAAGCATGGTAGAGATATGATCTGATGGCGACAGTGACACAAATACTTTTTAGTTTAAATTGAAAATCAAACTACTCTGAGTGAGTGAGAACGAGAGGTAATGATCTACTTCACCTTAAGCAGGTCTGGCAGCTTCTTGAGTGCTTCCTGCATGGTTGCTACCCAGGGCTTCAACTTGGAGTTTGGCATCTTCACCTCCTCCACTCCTGGCTTACCAGCCTCCTGAATCATCTTCTTGAAGTGGAAGATCTGAAAACAAGACATACCAAATGATGATTCCCTGACCCTGATTATAACAAGGCATAAACATGCAAAATGTCACCACCTGCCATTTGTTATGCCTACCACCAAACACTAACCACCAAACTCAGACTGCTTTCAGCAAAAAGTTGGTGACAATAACAATATGTCTGTCACCTCACCTCTTTGGTGGTGACATTAAAATTATAATTTGCTTAATAGACAATGCATTCCAGAATTGCACCATATTGTAAAGCATGCAAAACTCTGGAATTTCTAGAAATCATGCCTTATGAGGAATTCACAATTTTAAAAAAAAATGTATATTGATGCCATTTGATAATAATAATTAACTTGATAAATAACTTGTGACAAGGTCAAACAAGTTAGACTTTCACAAATTTTACATAGTTACCTCTTTCTTCTCTAGAAATGTGAAGGCAGTGCCAGGCTTTCCTGCCCTAGCTGTACGTCCCACACGGTGTATATATGTCTTTATGTAGGGTGTATAATCATAGGATATCACATACTGTACTCCCTCTATATCCATCCCTCGGGCCATAGCATCGGAACAAATCAATCTAAACAGAAATTACATGCTGTGAGAATAAGACTAGATGAGCAATTTCTGAAAATTTACATTTAAGAATGCTTGAATCAGATTCATTTTCATCTTTAGCTTTCTTCCAAGCTGTCATATGCAGAATAAGCTTAAAATGGGCTCAGTCTCTAACTGACCCTAAAATACCATTATATTGTACAAGGCGGTAATAATTCAAGATCAGGATAAGTAAAAAATACCGACTTGAGCAAAGTTAAGAATTAGGTTTAGATAGACATTTTGTTCAATATTGCTAATAATTTGTTCTATCATTATACATTGTATGTACCATTTCCAGGCATTATATCAATAAGAATATCCTGACTGTAAGTTGAACTACAGCTGTATTTGTGCATTCTCCGAACACAGGCCTCCAGAACTCCTACCTCCTTCTTCTGGAAGAAGGAAGGAACTAAGTGAATGATGTCTGGAACCCTGCGTTCGGAGGATGGTATTTGTGAAGCCCAGTAGAATCTTGAAAATGACAGAGTAATAGAGATTGAAAGGTTATGTTTGACTTACATATCTATTTTGCCTAAACTGAACTGCTTTAGTAATCTTTCTCTCATATGGGCATTCAGCTTGCTTGAGAACTCCCTCACTTCCAACCCTCCCACTGTCTGCAACAGGTGGTATAGCCTGAAAATATTTTTATTAAGTATGAAATTCCACATTTTGTAGTTTCCTTGAATCATTGAACATGTATATATTTCCAAAAATATGCATACGGGTAAATGAGTCATGTACACACATTTTAATCTTCTGCATGGAAATGCAGTCAGTGCAGATTAATATAAGCAAACTGGAATAGAACATTTGAATATACCCAGACTTTGGAAACTGATGTTATTGATCTTGTTTAACAATTATGCATTTCCACATTTTGTTGTTTGCTTTAACAGTTTAAGCAAGGAGATGGTATGAAAGAGTGATAAATCATGAAAATTATGACCATTTGAAGGAGTTGTTCCAAACACACATTTTTGAAGAAAAAATTTGATGATTTCATCTATATTTCAACTGCAAGCCCAACTAACTAATTATCTTCTGAGTACAATATGAATCAATGTCATGTGGGTTATGGGTTGGGCAAAATATCAAAATGTTACCTGCTCCGAAACTAAAAACAGATTTTGTTATAGAAAGAAATTGCCAACTCTAAGGGTTATTTCAGACTAATAAAGCAAGTTAACAGTTATTATGATTCCGAAGCAACATACTTTGCGGTGTAGACCCTGTATGGAAAGTATGGCATAATAGTGTGAATAGAAGGGGTTTGCTCATGTCTTTGTCTATATGGAGGACTTTAAAGACTTATGTTCAGCTATATACTATATGGATCATTACTTAAAGATGTTGATTTAAGAGCAAAAAAGGCTCCAAAACTTAATGAAATATGTAGTTTGGATGTTCATTTATGTCTGTGGATTATATTTTATACCACAAACACTTTATAAATACCCGAAATTTGCAATAAAAGTGCCCAAAAATTGTTGTTTTGAAATTCCCCATTTTTCCTGTATCGCGCTAGTCACGTGACCATTACGCGTAGCAGTCAATGTACAGATATTACAGTACATATAATATGTTCAATATGGCAAACATCAGCGATTCTGACTCCCGGGTTCTGGGAAATGACTATATAAATCGGCGAGAGGGTGTAATTTGAATGAAGACAATTTAAGGAGGGGAAATGTGTGCAAGTATGGCAGTAAGAGAGCAGATATGGGGACTTTAAACAAGAACTATGACGGAGAATCAACTAAAAATGTGAGTTCTGGAATGAAGACCCGTTGCCATTGACTGAAGATTCCAGCGATCCTATTATCATACTCAGTTTGAATCTAGACCCGGAAAACAGATTATGAAAACAGGTTTTCTGCAAAGTTATCAAATTTAGAAAATATGGATCTTGTTTTTGAGTGGCTTAACAAGCATTTAGATACCAGACTTGGCGCTATCTCTTGTCAAATACATGCACTGGACTTGCAGTAAATTGGCCATTGCAAATTGCAAAATCAGATCGTCAAATTAATCGCTTCGTTTTTAAACCTACGCTTCATATCTTCTTCCAAAACTTTAGGATTCGATAGAGATAAGTTATAACTTGTACAGGAAAAAATGGCAGATCCAACCTTAATTTAGAATCGCTGATTTCTCTGGACAAATTCCGAGAAGAAATTGTTCAACATCGCGATCACCCCAGACAACATGTCGCGTGCGTGTCACTCTGAACTCACGTGATAAAATACGGCATCTTGATTGGTTACTACTCGTGTTGTCATGACGTGAAAAGCAGTAGTAAACACTGAATATGTTAATGAACTACCATATATGGAACAATTGTCTTTCTGATTGGTTAACTTTACACGCCTCCTAAATGAATATAGTAGTCGTAGTAAATGATTCATTGATAACTCTGAAAGTGGGCGTGACCAGCTTCATTTTGACACCAAATTCAAGATGTTTCAAATCAAAATGGCCTCGCAAGACGAGGTTGAAATATCAGTAATTTGATACTGATATGGTCTACGATAGATCAAAATTGACTGCCCCGCGTCACATGTCACGTGAGCCTATATTTGTTGAAAAATGAAAGAGATAGTGACACTTTTTAATCTTAAGTTTATACCAATATTACAAACACATATCTATTTTTTTCATTATATATTTATTTCTTCATAATACATACATTTGTTTTATACTACATTGATTTATTTTTGCAAAACCTTTGCTATTAGATCTTTAAGTAAAGTTTACATTTTTGAAGTGACATTTTACTTGCTAATTCTCTTGCTTTAATACATTTTAGGTTTATTCCTTTTTTATATGATAATGTATGCCTAATGCCCAGGGGCCTAATGTAGCTACTACAAAGACAATTCTCAGTAAAGATTGCAGAAGGCTAATAAAACATGTTTAAAATCATAAACAGAGGTTAACAAAAAATAATAAGAAATAAAGGTAAACATTATATGTAAATATGCCTCATACCCTGCACCGTCTATCTCTACAGGGTGTTTCATACTGACTGTCCCCCATCAACCACCAATCTTAAATAGCATACCCCCAATCCCCATATTTTATATATCATATGAAAGCTTGTTCAATTCTGGAATTATTGAAACAACCTTGATTAAGCTCAACAGTTTTTACAACTTGCTACATATCTCTGCAAAAGGTACCCATTTTAAAACAAAACATTGAATATTTCAAAGAAATGCCCAGAGAGCACTAGATGATAGAATAGATTATATTATAGCGATCCGCTCCTCTCTTTAAATCCACCAGGAATATTAGCCAGAAATCATGTAAATTGAGAAGATAGTGACAATCAAATATAATTTCACAAACTATGTTCCAAAAGGTCGGGCATGCTAATATTTGGCAGACAAGTCCAGAATTGAATTAGCTTTATTATGGTATATAAATTATAGGGCCATGGGATCTAGGATTGCCTGTGGATGGGGGGACGGTCATTATGAAACACCCTGTACATTATACAATGTATCAGTGTACATGTACTTTCTGAAGGTAACATTTTTACATCAGGTTTTAGGTATCAATTTGAAGATGGTAGGAATTCATTATGCTGTAAATGTCACCTTCAAAAGACCACATGCAGTATGGCAAGTGATTTTAGACAGTCAAATCTTTCACCATGAGTACTTTCTGGGCATAAATACAGTGGTTTTTATTAAAACAATATGTTTTCTTTCAAGTGAAGATGATAAAAATATCAATTGAACAATTCGAAAAATTATGAATATGTACCCCATGTCAACATTTTTTTCAAAATATTGAACCTATTTACTCAAAAGAGGATCTCCTTTTTCTGATTTTTATTGCATGACAGGATTGTTCCACAAGGGGTCTAAAACATCTTCAAAACATAATGGTATTGAAAGTCCAGTTTTGATAATATCAATTTTCGATGACCAAAATGATGCTGAAAACAATGGATAGCACGAGGTTTCCCTATGGGAAAATAGCACGCATTTCAATTCGCATCCCCTTTTCAGAAATTGTTAATGTTGTGTAGAAGAAACTTTCGATATGTTTAAATTGAGAAAAACAAGATATTCTTTTTAGAAAATAAGCCTAACATTTTTTAAAAAGTGCCAAGGTGGGGCCTTTATCCATAATTTTCAGAGAGTTGGATTGATATTTTACTATCATTGGGACTTCACATGAAAGAAAACATATTGTTTTAATAAAAAACATATATTTATGGCCAGAAAGTACTCATGGTGAAAGATATGACTGTCTAAAATACTGCACATGGACCTTAAACCTTTAGAACTTTCAACTTCAAATTTTTAAACAAACGATCAATACATGTACATCTGAAGTATAGAGTACACATTAAAAATATTCTACAAGTGGGCAATGCTGTCTTAGTATAAGAAAGCAATATGTAAAATGTATTCATCTGCTTCAGAGCTCCAATAGATTAAACCATAAATGGTATCTACGAGTATTACAAAATCAAAATGATTTGTTTTTTAGATTAAAATATTCTAAGATTATCATTAGCAGTTAGGGTTTCCTCTATTCAGAACTGATAACAATATTATCAGAAGGGGATATCAGTCAAGTTTGTCAATTACATGTAAGCAAACAGGCGGATTATTCTACAGATTTATTTTGAAAAAAGTTCATAAAATTGTTTGCACAGGCAAAGCAGTTCAATGTAAACAATGTTAAACATCTTAAAGCCCCAATGTAAAGTTTCAAAATATTTGAAGTACTTTCATCATATTTTAGCCATTTCAGTAAAAAACAATTTGAATGTTAAAATAACCAAATGCTATATAACACAGTTTTTTCCACTTCATAGGAAATAAAGATTTGTATACATAAAGATTGAGTGAAAGGTACAAAATTACTAATTCATTAAATAAAATAGCATTTAAAAAATTGTGTTGTTAAGAAGAAACAAGTGTCACAAATGTGATAGCACATTATTTGGAAAGAATTATGGATCAAACTTTTCTTATTGGGTCAACATTACAAGATAGCTACATTGTAGTGGCGTGAGACAATTATTTTTACTTTTTCCATATGATGCTATGCTTCTTTAGCAATAAAAAAGCAATAAATTCCACTTTTTGACATTTTAAACAGAAATTTCACAGACATATCACATTTTTATGGAATGTACTAAAAACCCTCCGACCTACGACCCTTCGACCCTACGACTTACTGGGTGTCAAGAATTTTTGGAATATATTTTATTGAAAAACCCTTCGACCTCTGATTTCCCAGTCCAGTTTACTAAATGATTACGTATAGTTCCAACTTGAGCTCCCTGTGCACGCAAATACGCATTTTACCTGGTAATTGTCAAGCAAAAATGTTTCAGTAGAAAAATTTCTAAAAAAGTTCGTCTACACAGCAAAAATACGAACGCCGAAAAAAAAACATACGCATTTTGTTCGGACTTTTCACGCGAATTACGTATATGTCACGCATTGCGTTCGAAATTTTTCGTCTTATTTTACTTTTTTACTAAAACTTGAAAAGTAGTTGAACGATTTTGAGATGAAAAGTTCAATGGGATTTGCTCCACCTCGCGTTGCTGTTATCTAGTTCTGAAATGTTTCATATCTATGTCTAATAAATATCGTAAAGGCTAGAGTACCGACAATTGTCGGTACTCTAGACTCTGATGTGGTGGCACGCTAGAGGACCGACAAATAAATTGTCGGTACGGGAGATATGCTATGTTTACACGCTAGAGGACCGACAAATATTGATTTTCGAATTTTCTGGCGCATGCGCAATGCGCGGGGGGATATTTCAGATATCATACGGATATTTTGGGAACAAGTGCAAAACCCGGGGAGGGCATTAGCCCCAGTTACCCGGGGATTACCAAACCCAGTCAAAAAATGGTAGCCCGGGAACGGGGAATGGTAGTTAACGTTAAAAACCCAATAAAAACATGAACAAGTAAGACGTTAAAGAGCTATTAATGCAGAGTAAACGGCTATATATATATTCTAAACAGACAGGATATTTCTCCTGAGCCGATCAGGCGTAGAAAGGGGCGTTTGCTACCCATTAGATAGAAGAAAATAGCTAGAATGTTTTTTATTTGAAGCTTATGGTATGAGGTTCCATATCCATCCGCCAAAAGGTATGACCCCTATATAGTCCATTTAAAAACCTGTGGTATCATTCTAAATAACCCATAGTTGGCTTCTAGGGTACCTAGTATGCCACTATTTGGTATCAAAATAAAGAGTTCAACTTTCATTTGAATTACGAAAATAGCGATGTAGGTGAAAATAGTTCCGAACGTGAGCATGTTTACTACGCGTTTGCCCGTCATATCAGAATTGAGGAAGTGGTAGCAAACGCAAGTTACAATAAACGGATGCTGATATCTCAAAAAGTAACCTGACTCCCTATAATTTGATGTAGGTCAATCGAACCCCTATATGGACAGGTGCATTTGATATATAACACTATGGGGGGTAAGCTTCAATTTTTGTCGAAATAAATTATGGCTCACTACAAGTTAATGCCTGTACGATTCCATACTGCAAAAGAAGCACTATGCCCCCCCCCCCTCAAAAGAAAAAAGTAGGTCCTGCCGGGATTCGAACTCGGGACTGAGTGTGTTCGAGTCGTGCTCCCTAACCACTAGGCTACCAGTGATGAGGTTATTTCGAAAAGTAAAAGTAGTGGATTTATTTATGAAATTGTCGGCTCTCTAGCAAAAACACGTAGCAGCCACTTGCGTACCTACAATTGTCGGTTCTCTATCTGGCACTACTAGGTGACGATAGAGTGCCGACAATTGTCGGTACCCCAGCAAATACCCCTGGACAGTCTTCAGTACCGATTTACTGAGGAGGTAAGAAACGTTCACATTCGAATGTGCTTGAATACATTAAACCTGCACATCGCTCCAAAACGCAATATGTTGACATATATTGTTTTTACATTTTCAAGCTCTAATATAAAGTTTATGTAAATAAAAAAAAAATTATCTGCGTAATGTCAAAGAACAATTATTTAGTTAAAAAATAAAAAGGCGAATGCGGGATTCGAACCCGGGCCTCCCGCGTGCTAAGCGAGCATTCTTCCGCTAGACCACCGTGATTTTATGAATGGTGGGAGTAATTAAAGGCTACTCATTTTGAGTGCTATGAATTGGAAGTGACGTCACGTTCTTCATTTAGAAACCTTTCCAAAATCATATCGCCGGCTCCGATCGAAGTCCAGCTTTAAATATCTTTAACTCTCTTGGGACAGATTCTTAAGTTCTATACACAAAGTAATATTTCCAGCAACTTCATATGGACTGAGAAATATCTAGAAGGTCGAAGGGTTTTTATAAAAATATATTTCAAAAATTCTTGACACGCTGTAAGTCGTAGGTCGCAGGGTCGAAGGGTTTTTAGTACATTCCCATTTTTATAACATAGGATACGACTATGCAAAACTTTGTGGCAATTTAGTCTAATCATATGCTGTTCATGTACTATAAATGTAATATCTAAATGGAATACTGTACTCCCGATTAATTTCACAAGTTTTAATTTCGCGAATTATGAGAAAACACGATTTTGCGGATATCAAATTTCGCGAATTAAACAAGTTAAAATCTCATCATTCCCAGAATCCCATGCTCTGTAATAAAGTAACCTCATATACAGTAAGGTCACCTACTTAATGTCATCTTTGTCAAAGGCACGCTGCACCTTAACCTCCATTACTTGTCATTTTGGGGGTTTATTTGATCTAACGAGAAAAACAGCAACTCCAGGGAGTAGCAAATCCCACCGAACAAAACATGTTTTGAGAAATAGAGGCCAAAAAAATTTGAACCAAATCCATCCACTGGTATTTAAGTTATCAAAGATTATGTTTTTTATGAAACATGGTATATCAGATGCTGGCACACTTTTGCCGGAAGTTTGCAAGAAGTAACTTTTGGCAATGCAGTATGATAGAGTAACCTAGTAGGTGTAAGAAAATATAAGGTGATGGGCTTTAAAGTGGTAAAAACAATTTTCACGGCCAAATTGAACTTCAATTCCTTCGATTTCAGGGGGTACTATAAGACTATTTCATAACATTAAGGGTATAGTTGCTATTGTTCTGCTTTCTACAGCACACATTACTAGTCCAAAGATGAATAATATCCTAAAGTTATAGGCCGATATCTGTATTAGTCTCAGAAATATTGCAGTTAATAGGAAAAAAATATGCCATTTTAGTCATTTCTAAGTCTCACCTATTTTATATTTGTAGCTTCCAGCAAAAGATGGCAGCTTAAATAGCTCAAAATTGTTTTCTAAAAACTAATTCAAGCTTTGTTTGATATTGTAATACAATTATAATAATTGATAATATACTATTTATGATTTTTAATATGACTTTATAGTACCCTACCCCTGGAAAGTGGGCGTGGTCAATGTTATCATTTTGCAGGATACAATTAAATACTTGTATTGATATCAAGCAAATCAATGCATTTAAAACATCTTCACTTGTTACTTGACAATGTAATTCATTTATTACTAAAATATAAGACTCTAAATATTTTATATATACGTTTTCAATTTTGCACAATGTATCATATAGAAATCTAATAGGCTGTTTCAATTTACCAACTTTTTCTCGGATCACCTTTACCTTTTGACAAAATGATCTACTATATGACCAATAGCCACAAAAAATAGCAGAACTGATCAACGTTTAACCCCCCTCCCCCTCTACCCCGATGTTTGTTTTGTATGAGGTCCGCCACAATGCAACAAGTCCATTTTCAGTGCTTACTATCACATGAAATATAAGTCACAATGTTTCCACAATACCTGGGCAATGAGATAGATGCGCAGATTCACGATCATAGTGTAAATACTTGCTGATCTATCGGCATTCAAAAAAATGAGGAAAGCTGTCCCGAGTGCCATTTCAACTAATTTTGAATTAAAACTGCTACATATGAATTTTTTTTCTCAACATCTGTGATTTGGTTCGACTCCAAACACAGGATATCAAGACATAGTGCTACCAAATTCTGGAATTGAAAATTTTAGAGCTCTAGATCAAGTTTTCATATCTGCATGGACTCTTAAAAAGACACAAAATGCAGTCAGATATCGCAAAAAAATGTGATAAATTGCACTATTCAGAACAATTCATAGTAAGTGTAGTTACAGATTTATTGGCATCTAAAAATGGGAGAAGCTGTAGCAAGTGCAATTTTCACCTACTATTCATGATATTAAACTGCAGCTTTCAGGATTTTCTTCTCTAAAACAAGAATTCCGTTAGACCCCGAAAGACAAGATTTCATATCACTGTACCACCAAATATATATGAGAGTAGTTTCAGGAGGTTATATCAAATAATCATTGAACAATTGACACTTAAAAATATGCACAATACAGTCAGAAATGGTGAAATTATGAAAAAATATGTACATGTATTCTTAACAATTTTTTAACTAAACTGTATTTTATTTAGAACTGAAACTTGTAGTACGAGTTACATCTAGTTATTATTTATTAAGTGACTCAGAGAATGTTATTATTGAATACTGAGAATACATTGTTTTTACATTACAGAGCTTTATTTCTACCTGAAAGTATTTTGGAACATATCTCTTGCTAAATATTTTATGCAGTGTTACTTTCCAAAACTTTCCAAGAACAATTAGTCCATCCTATACTTTCACATGTTATTTTCCATTTCGTTTTCAAAAAATTGTGGGAGCTTTAAACTCTATAAGAGCTTAATACCAATTATACCATGCAACATCTTTGCCCTCCGTTGCTTTTTTCTTAGGATGGCCAGGCATATTTTAAGTTGAAGAGTAAAGTCAGTTAAAGTGATATATAGCTGTATATAACAAAGTATCTTTCACTTGATACTGTGATGTCAAGCTTAAGCATTCAAACTGTGTATTTTGTCCCAAGATACAATAAAGTACTGATTTCATTTATTTATCAATAATTCAGATGCCTTGGAATTAAAGTAAATACTTGGTATATATTAGAGAGATTTCGCACATAAGTGAAAGGACAAATTATATGTATACGTATACTTTAAAGGGTCATGTCGAACTATTATATTTACTAAAATCAATTTTAAATTGTACTTAATGGAACATAACTATTCCCGATATAGAAAAGCTCCATCAACTAGAGACTGTGAATTCACTGTCATCTGCACGTGTAGATTATGCAAAGTTATAATTAGATGCTTGCTTCCGTGTCCTAGTAGTTCTAGTGTATTATAAACATGATCCTTTAAAGTGACTCATGATCCTTTAAAGTGAGTCATTACATAAACAAGTTGATTATTTCAAAGTTTTCATGAAGTTTTCATCAAGTTCAATGAACTAACAAAACAGTATATATACGAGATGATAAACGTATACAGTTGGATCTCCGTATAAAGCTTTACCTACATGTGTGTGGAACAATTGACCGCAAGCATTTTTAAAAATTAATTGGCTGAGTAGGAACAGTATCCAATCAAATACTTTAACCATCCATTTGAAACACCAATCAAACCAGTAGGTTCTAGGAATTACTGGAAATGATCAATTCAGTAGCTCAACAAATGACACACAGGGTGTTTCATAACGAGCATCTCCAAAAAGCCAATTTCAGAAGAGATGGGTCTATAACATATGTACTATATATGAGCCTATTTTATTCTAGACAAACACATTTGGATCAACTAAACATGCTACGATTCAAGAAAGTACAAATGGCATCCCTTTGACCTTTATTTATTACAGTCCGAGAAGATCTTTCCTGACGAAAAGCCCACATTATGAAACACCTTGTACGTTTACTTATAAGTATAAGTATACGTTATAAGTTGGCTTTCACGTATGTGCGAAATCTCTATTACCAATATTATATTTACTTATTATTGGTGGTACAATAACCAGGTTTCCTTTAATGTCTTTGGTCTTACGGTGCAGTTTGTAAAGAGAAAATCCAGAAAGTTGCAGTCTTAGATGAAAAACTGGTGAAAATCATACTTGCTACAACTTTTCCCATTTTCAGAAGCCAATAGATCTGTAACTCCACTTACTATGAACTTAAGTCTTCTCATATGTATTATTGGTGGTACTAACTGGAGGCAGAATCAGAAATTATGTCAAATAAAAGTAACATTTAAGAGATAAATTGTTTTGAATAGTGCATCTTTCATATTTTTTGCGATATCTGACAGGTTTTTGTCCTTTTGGGTCTTTTTAAAAGTACATGCAGAAGTGAATATTTGATCTAGAGCTCTGAAACTTCCAATATCAGAACTTGGTAGCATTATGTCTTGGTATCTTATGTTTGGGGTCCAAAAAAGTCACAGATGTTTAAAGAAATATTCATTAAGTAGCAGTTTCAGTTCAAAATTAGTTAAAACTGCACTCACGACAGCTTTCTCTATTTTTGAACACCGATAGATCGGTAAGTATTAGTATTGGGACCTTGAATCTGCTCATATTATGTAGTCTTTGTGGTACTTTCTCATTGCCAAGGTTATTTGGAAACACTGTGACTTACATTTCATGTGTTAGTGAAGACTGAAAATGAAACAGCCTTTTAGATTTCATTATGATACATTGTACAAAATTGAAAACGTATATATAAAATATGTAGAGTCCTTTATTTTAGTAATGAATGAATTGCATTGTCAATTAACAAGTGAAGATGTTTAATATGCATTGATTTGCTTTCTATCAATACAAGTTTTTAACTGTATGCTGCAAAATGATAACATTGACCACGCCACCTTTCCAGGGGTAGGGTACTATAAAGTCATATTAAAAATCATAAATAGTACATTATCATTATTATAATTGTATTACAATATCAAACATAGCTTGAATTAGTTTTTAGAAAACAATTTTGAGCTATTTAAACTGCCATCTTTTGCTGGAAGCTACAAATATAAAATAGGTGAGACTTAGAAATGACTAAAATGGCATATTTCTTTCCTATTAATTGCAATATTTCTGAGACTAATACAGATATCGGCCTATAACTTTAGGATATTATTCATCTTTGGACTAGTAATGTGTGCTGTAGAAAACAGAACAATAGCAACTATACCCTTTATGTTATGAAATAGTCTTATAGTACCCCCTGAAATCGAAGGAATTGAAGTTCAATTCGGCCGTGAAAATTGTTTTTACCACTTTAAAGCCCATCACCTTATATTTTCTTACACCTACTAGGTTACTCTAACATACTGCATTGCCAAAAGTTACTTCTTGCAAACTTCCGGCAAAAGTGTGCCAGCATCTGATATATGGTGGCCATTTTGAAATTCAGCTGCCACCTTTAAAATTTCTTCTTGAGCAGAGCTCCTATGTCCCTAGGCATCAGCATATCAAATTTGATCCAAATCTGTCAACTGGTATCAAAGTTATCAAAGATTACATTTTTAATTAAAAATGGCTGAGATTTTGATAAATAGTGGCCATCTTGAAAATAACTTCTCGAGCAGAGCTCCTTTATCTCTAGGCATCAATAATAAAAAACTACAATGCCCTTTCTAAACGACCCTGTCTACAATCTACAAATCCTTTGATCTAGGCTTAACCAATCAAAGTACCGATGTTATGGTCGATAAAATTCCAGCTAGCCAATAGCATTCATTGAATTTCATGATTTCAGAAGTCCTAGGCATTAGAGGACAGGGAGGCAATGTCGTCCATGTAGATTACTGTCAAACAAAGGAAGGCCTGCATTTGTTAAAAGTCTAATCTGCAAAAAAGTGTATATTTACTTCTCTTCAAAGCCTATGTTTGTAATAGAATACTAGACTCTGGGTGGACTACATATCAGCCAATACGGTTTAAACATTCCAGGCATGTCACCTTGAGAAACTTAAGTTTATATACTTCAGAGGCAAATATTGGTTAGTGCTAACTTCTCAGGCAACCACTACAAAGCAAGCAATTTTGAGTCAGGATACGTACTGAATATTAATCTAATAACAATCGCAATCAACGATTAAAATAGTACATAATTTGAAATGAAGATGATTGTGATATTGTATATTGCCATGGTGACTATAGGTGTGGTGGAGGGCACATTCAAAGATATGACATATCTTGTCAATAAAGATTTGATGAAATGGCCTGGACACAAAAGCTACAATTCAACTATTGCTTTGCTAGGGCCTGTCCTTGGAGCGCCTTTGTAAGTATTAAGTTATTGAAAAGCTATTATAAAACATGTTGGCCATTTTGAAATGAGAACCCAAATTGAAAATGCCTCTCTTAACAGAGCATCTTTGCCAATAAGATATCAGCCAATTAAATTTGGACTAAATTCCATAATTTGATCTATAAATGGTATTCAAAGTGATATTTAAAATTACATATTTCATGAAAAATAGCAGCCAATTTGAAATTCAGCAGCCATCTTTGAAATTTATATGAGGAGAGCTCATTTGGTTCCTGTGTATGGGCATACATAATTTGAATTGAATCTATCGACTGGTATTTGATTTATCAGAAAACACTTTTTACATAAAATTGCAGCCATTTTGAAATGAGCAGCCATTAATCCTATGTCCCTAGCATCTAGTGTTGTCGCGATTAATCGATACATCGCAATATACATTGCCAAAGCTGATTCTGGCGATGCATCGATGTCTGAAACAAAACATCGATGTTTTTAAAAAAAATTAATTTGCTAAAAATCACCCTTTCTTATCTTATTTTGACACAAATCGCTTACCTTTCTCATGTCTTATTTCATTTTCCAATGTTTTCTGATATTCTTTCGCTTTTAAACTGTTTTAGCTAGTCGAAATAAACCATTAATCTAAAAAATTACTTTACTTTCATTTCACCGTCACTAGAAGTTCCCGGATGTACCAGCGTACTCTTATTAACCTCTTGAATACCCAGAGTGACGGATATATCCGTCACAAATGAAATAAGACTGGTGCCCAGAGGGACGAGAAAATCCGTCACAAAATTTTTCACAAAAATTGCTCTCATTTGAACAATTTTCATCCAATTTACACAAAAATTGTTTTTAAACGTGTAGAAATGATCTCTGCCGTCCAATTTTACTAAGCTGAGCATCTAAAGTTGTATAGGTATGTAATAAAATGTCAAAAGGTGGCAAAAAATGAAAAATTCTCTGGTTTCATGCCAATTTTAGAGCCTGGGATTCAAGAGGTTAATTTGTTCTGTTCGGTATTTCAGTGGACTTTTCTCAGACTTTTTCTCGATGTACATCGCAATGTGCATCGATGTTTACTACTGAAAATTGCCGATGCATCGATGTACGATTATGGCACATCGCGACAACACTACTAGCATCAGCATAAAAAAATTAAATCAAATCCATCAACTGGTATCTGAGTTGTCAAACATATTTTTTATAAAAAATGGCGGCCATTCTGAAATGAGTGGGCATATTGAAAATTCTTAAAGCTGTAGCAATTGTGAAACAATTTTTTGCAAAGAACTCAATTATTAACCATTATACATCTTTCCAATAAATATGAAGAATACTTGCTCTATTAGAGTAAAAGTTACATGTACTTGTAATTGATCCAGATGGACAGATGAGGATAGACTGATTCACAGACAGAGAGTTGAATTACATCCTATCTGAAATTCTTTCATTGGGATAGTAACAATTATAATGCCATCTATACACTATATAAATGTTAATTCCATATAAGAGAAAATATTTTTTTTATTTTCAGTGTAGCATCTAATAACTTTGAGACATCAGAACATGTGGGGACCCATATGGACGCACCCTACCATTTCACTGCTCAAGGTTGGAGGCTACATCAGATACCATTTTCACAGCTTAAGGGTGAGTTACATGTACCTTCTGAGTTACCTACATCAATGAACTATAACATTTACATCATATAATGTTGCACACCAAGATCTATTAATCCAAAACACTTTTGATGTCCAAAATATTTTAAATGTTGTATTGGTTATCAGATCAATCTTATTCTTCAACATAAATACTGTACATAGGTATATATACACTGTATATATATTATACTGACTTCAGAACTGAACTCCAAGGAGCAGCAAATCCCATCGAAATAAACATGATTATTATTAAATGTCTCATCATTTTGGATATCACATGAGATAATAGTACATGACAAGAAATAGTAAACTAGTATTGTGTCCTTTTGGCAAAATCTACACACATGATGAAAAGATATGCAGAATAGTCTTATAACCATAATAAAAACATTAGTGTCACATAGCCTAAAATTTAGCAAATCTGGTAGCTGCTACTGTATTTGTGTTATCACAACAAAAATCAAGTTTCTTGAGAAATGTAGCATTTCTTCTTGACCAGAGTATACTTTTCATTTTTACCAGCTTTTGACATTTTTACTACACGTACATTTACAACAGTTGATTTTAGTAAATTAGATGGCAGAGACCATTTCTACACATTTTATAAAATACTTTTTGTGTAAATTGGATGAAAACTGTTCAAATAAAAGAAATCATAATGAAAAATTTTGTGACAGATAATCTCGTCACTCTTGGTTTCAAGGTTATTTATGAGGTTACGTGAAATCTCGTCACTCTGGGTAGTCAAGAGGTCAAGCCAATAGGCAATGGCACATAATATCCTTTGAATTTCCTCCTTAGGATGGTTTGATATACCTTCTGATATACTTATGTTATGTGCATGTAACTCTGTCATTGGATAAATGGTTCTGTGTTGCAGGTCCAGCAGTTGTAATAGACATCAGAGAAAAGGCTTCCCAAATCCAGGATGCCACTTTGGATGTGTCAGACCTTGAAGATTGGGAAAGTGAATTTGGGCAACAAATTCCAAAAGGAGCCGTCATTTTGATGAATTCAGGCTGGAACAAATACTGGGGAAATGCAACTGCATATGTCGGTGGAGACACCATTGAAACTCTTCACTCGCCAGGGTTTAGTCGTGAGGCGGTCGATTGGTTGTTGAAAAATCGAGATGTTGTTGGATTTGCGACTGATACACTGAACTGTGACATTGGAAAAACACTGAATTTTGAAGCGCATATCTTGATGCTTGGTGAGAATAAGTGGTGTGTAGAGATGGCAGCAAATGTTGGTGAAATTCCCAAACAAGGGAGTGTCGTGTATGCCATGCCCATGAAGATTGAGAATGGGTCAGGAGCTCCAATTCGTCTCTATGCTGTTTGGGATGAGAAAGACCCCTGGGTGACAGGTGGCGCCACTTGCATAACATGTTGCATCACAATCATTGGACTTGCAGTACTAAGTCATATTTTCTAAAGATCTATATAATCAAATCATACATGGAACTTTAACTTTTTATATCCATTGTTACAGTGGTTTTATGTTCAGTTTTATTAACTACATGTAAGTGTAGTCTGAACATGTTAAATATCATAATGCAGGTTCAGCTGACTGATTCAGATTTCGATATCCAGAATACCATATTATTAACCTTTTATTTCAGCATTCCTTCTTGAGCAGACTCCTATGCCAACAAGGCACCCGATGAAATCTGAACAAAATCTGACAACTGGTATAAGAGTTATCAAAAATTATTCCATCTTGTACAGATGCTGGTTTGCCAAAGAAGGATTATAAAACAATCTTATGAGTGAGGAATCTGCTGTAAAATATATGACAAGTGGATATAGTTCGATCCTAAAGGATTTGAAATACTTTGTTCTACTTCTGATTGGCTGGAATTTGACACACCTTACCTAGCTATTTGTAAAGAAGGCATTAATATGACAAAATGTCACCACCTAGTTGAAGCAACATACAAAAGACCTTTTTGACCTCGAGGAGGTCATTAAAGGTCAAATCTCTTTTGACCTTGAGAATGGTGACATAATAACTAATCATTATTACTAACCAATTATTCACTCTTGTACAAATTAGGTAAACAAACAGAATTTCCAAGAAAACAACAGCAACATGAATGAGGTAAGTATATATTGATTTGACAGTAAATGATCAATTCAAATGTTCTCAAATTATTGTATTTCATGGAACCTGGGTTATTCACACTTCTTTTGTATAATTCGATATCCATTGATTCATAGATTTCAAATACTGTAAACGTGCGTCATCTCACTCATATTTTTACAAAGTCACCAAATCACAGACTGTTTTGAGGGAAGAACTAAATTAATCGAAAGTCATATGAGGGTCAATGATAGAATAGTGTCTCACACTACTAATATACGATTCCCGATACCGGTAAGTTCTATAATGCCTTGAAATTATAGAGAATCCCTTGATAATCAATCACACTTTGATTGTTTCACTCTAAAACGCCTGTGAAACATTTGTGAGTCATTATGATATTCTAAAATATTTTTTGATGCAGAAAAAATGGGAAGGTGGAAAGAAAATTTGACATGTTATTTTCTCATAGGACAAGAAAAATCTCTAGTTATCAAATAAGCTTATAAATGGTCACCCAAACATAAACAAGTTGTAGAACTTGATACCCTTTAACTTGTGTATGAATTTAAAGAAAAACCAACCCTCGATAGCAAGTCAGTACTAGTTTCAGCTGTAATGGTTACTGCTAAGCCCTTATAGCCAAATGTGCCCAGGGTCATTACATATCCAAAGGTTGGTGGGATAATAAACCAAATCAATTCTTAAATCAATGTGATCTGGGAGATATATCCCCTAATGTGATAAGAGCCATTAATAGCCGTAACCAACCTTTATATATTTTAGTTTGCCAATTAATAACTGAATACTAATATTAGTTTTTAAGATAAAATCAAATTTATTTGATTTATTTTTGAATGATTATTGACTGGCATATAAACAGATATTAATGCATACTTTATTGAACCTTCTCAGGTTGCTTGGAATAAAATCTACACCAAATAAAAGATTCTACGAAAAGAGGTTAAATACCTGGTGAGGGGTGTTTTCAAGATAACTTCAGGGTGAGACAAAAAAATGACACCCACTAACTTTGGAATATCTTTCTCATTCTAATATGATACATGACGTCACAATAGCTAGAACAATTGATTTACTGGTCTGTATTGGAGTATGTATCGTAATCGTATCGTAATCGTAACAAAGACCTCGATTTTATGATTTATGTCAAATATAAGACCTCAAATTTTATTCTGGCCATTGCCAAAGACTTCAATCGCTATGAGATTTCGGTCTTTTAACAATTAACAGAATAAAATTTTCGGTCATATATCACGCTATAAACCATAAAATCTCGGTCTTTATTCCTTAAATAATGAAGGAATCTTCGTGATTTTTGTGTGAATATAGAGTGTTCAATGGAAGAAAGACTGTACAGTTTTGCTTTACAACAACTTTGGGATTAAGAAATATCACATTTTCTGTCCAGATATGCCAACCACCAACCGCCATCCCAAAAAACAGAGACCATAACACTTTTTGGTGGTGACATAAAAATAAATGTAACAAATAAACAACTTTTCCTGAATTAATTTAGTATAAATAGATTTTTAGAAAATGTGAAATTGAATTGAAACACTGTATCATTCAACCAGGACCTACTCCACTAAATGAAAGATTCTATTTAGCTTGTAAAAACATAATGCACAGAATGGTACTGTTGAAAGACATATTGGTAAATATTTTTTATCATTCAAGAAAGATATGGGCAACATGCAAAATGTCACAACATGCCATTTGTTACAAATACCAAACCGCTGGACACTGAATGCCATCACAAAAAAGAGACTATAACACAATATGTCATCAATATGACATAATAAAAACAGAACTAAATTTGCTAAATGGAACATTTGGCATATACAGTATACGTGTAACTCTTATTGACATATACGAGTAGTACCATAACATTATTATATAAGTCAGAACTATGGTAGACTACATATCTAAACTACAAAACACATAAACTAACAAAAAGTAAAACCAAACTAAAAAAATATATGTCAAAGGTAACAATAATAGTGTTTTGCACGCACAATATGTTCTAAAATGAATGGTAAATGAATTTTTCAATGTGTCTTTGTAAAGTTATGTTTTTACTTGAAATAAGTAAATTTTCACTTAGTAAATCCAAATTAGGTAAACTTTAAAAGCTTTTTTATAATATTTGCATATTCTCAATGTTTTTTGTTCATGACACATCTTTTTGAAATGACACTCAATATCTTTACAAATATTGCATAATCTTTATTCGATAGGTTTTGGCATTTGCCTTGTATGTCTTCCAGTCTCAATTGCTAATCGATGAGAACTCATTCTAAATCTACTTTTAGCATGAAGTCCAAGGATTTAATTGTTGTTTCTATGCTATTTTCTGATCATACACATATGTACTTCACATATTGTCTCTCCATTTGGTTGAAGTATCTTATTTTCTGGGGCTTTAGTAAAATTTAGAACTACATGCCTTTTTGCCTTCAAATTTAATCCTTCCAGATTATTAGACTCCAGATGAAAATCTGGAGTCTATTGTTTTTGCCATTATTCTTTATTATTCTTCTTTCTTTCTTATTATACTGTGGACGATTTCTCAACAACTATAAAGTATTCAATGAAGACTATTATATGGTTAATTAAGGTACTATGTCTAGTTGGTGGGAAATGGGGTCAAATTTTTATCGAGGTCAAAGGTCAAGAACTAGGTCAAATCTTACATTTTCAACATTCTGTCTATTATCTTCTTCGTTATTTATCGAAACGTCTTCATCTTTTTTTCTTCATGTAGCTTAGAAACAGCCCTTTCATAAATGTGCTATCCGTTTTTTGATTCATCGAACCGATTTCCAGATATCAGTGTCCGAAAACGAGGTCTAAAAAAAAGTTCTCCGAATTCAATGTCGAGGGTATATGCCTTATAGGAAATTTTCTCAGGATTCCGAATCTGAAAACCGAATTGAAATCCGACTTCCGGTTCAAGAGTTATGACGTTTTGAAAGTTCCAGAAAAATCGATCTGATGGTACCCTTATAGAGAGTCAAGAAAAGTGAGAAAAATTGAAAAAGTACCAGTCCAGTCTATTTCCAGGTCCAAGTCAAGGTCCAGTCCAGGTCAAAGTCCAGTGTTGGTCCAGGTCCAAGTCAAGTCTAGGTCTAAATCCAGTCCAGGGCCTAGGTCAAAATCTAGGTCAAATTCAAAGTTTTTCCTTATTTTTGCGATTCTGACTCTACACTTTAATTATTTTCTTCGAAATTTTGTATACATGTAGCCAAGAATGTGGTAATAGGGTTAGCCTTTTACCGTCCGAAAGTATTTTGACCCACTTTTGAGATATGGTGTCCGAAAAGTAGGTCAAAATAAAAAATTCTCCAAATTTAACGTTTGAGTTATGGATTAAGTAAAGAATTTTTTTGAAGTGTAAAATACGAGATATAGACTAAGTACAGCTTAAAGTGTGCGCCCGACCTGGCTACGTATAGCACAGAGTTTATACTGGCGGATTAGACTAGTTCATTTTTTATATGTGTGTGAAAGCTTTCTCTTATTTGCGTTTTTTCGTTTAGTACGGTTCTGTTATAATTGCCGAGGTCATATAACCGGGATAAAACAATGATTATCGTTGACTGCCCACACACAAAACATACGTTGAGTGAACAGTACTAGTGTTATTACAAACAACAGGCTTTAGAATACAAAGCGTAGTGTGATAATAAGCTGTACACTACCACTACTGCATGTACATATTACTAATTTACTAGGGCTCCCAAAGAGTGGATAGGGAGGTTGTGTTTGTCACTTTTAAATTTTACATTTCAAAATTGTCATTTTACATGTCATAATTTGTTGGTTTCATTCGTTTAGCCAATCAAAACATTGTAAAACAATAAATTGTCTGTTACGTACAATCAATTGTGTTCAGTTTTGATTAGTTGTCAGAATAAAGTTACGTTCATCTGAATCCATGTATCAAAACAAAAATCCTATTTTCACTTCAAAATACTTCAGTGAGATGAAGGCTCGGAATTGTCACATGCAATAACTTATTGTCGTATTCGTTATTTTATCTTCTCGATAGTAGCATTTAGTCGCACATTTGATGCCAGGTCACCTTGTCGCGTACCTCTTGGGGAACCCAACATTTATGTGTGTACTCATGGAAGTAAATTCCCCGGTGTAGCCGAGAGCCACAAACTTTTCAACGGGTTCGAAATGACCAATTTCTCTCATATATACTCTAAATATTTTATTGTTTAGCACCTACAAAGTATTGCTAATAACCATATGTAATTTCAATAAGGAAACTTATCTGGCTACATGTAAATTCAATATCAACACTAGCTGTTCTCTCAACACGTCCTGGCTTACCTTGTGGTGACAAACCCTGGATTTTCGCTATTTATAGTTTATCAACACCTGGACGCATGCGCATTTTATAGTTTATCGGGCACTTTAAAATAATGAAAGCCTATGAAAGAAGGGGACCTCGAAGGCTACTTAACCTCAAAATTTGGACACCAAAATCCCTAGATCAAAATCTAGGTGAAATTCATAGTTTATTCTTATTTTTGCAATTCTGACACTACATTTAAATGATTTGCTTCAAAAATTTGTATACTGGTAGCAAATAGTGTGCTAATAGTATTAGCCTTTTGCCGTCAGAAAGTATTTCGATCCACTTTTGAGATATGGTGTCCAAAAGTAGGTCAAAATAAAAGATTCTCCAAATTTAACGTTTGAGTTATGAATTAAGAATAGAATTTTCTCAGAAATCCGAATCTGCAAACTAGGTCAAATCTTACATTTTCAACATTCTGTCTATTATCTTCTTCGTTATTTATCGAAACGTCTTCATCTTTTTTTCTTCATGTAGCTTAGAAACAGCCCTTTCATAAATGTGCTATCCGTTTTTTGATTCATCGAACCGATTTCCAGATATCAGTGTCCGAAAACGAGGTCTAAAAAAAAGTTCTCCGAATTCAATGTCGAGGGTATATGCCTTATAGGAAATTTTCTCAGGATTCCGAATCTGAAAACCGAATTGAAATCCGACTTCCGGTTCAAGAGTTATGACGTTTTGAAAGTTCCAGAAAAATCGATCTGATGGTACCCTTATAGAGAGTCAAGAAAAGTGAGAAAAATTGAAAAAGTACCAGTCCAGTCTATTTCCAGGTCCAAGTCAAGGTCCAGTCCAGGTCAAAGTCCAGTGTTGGTCCAGGTCCAAGTCAAGTCTAGGTCTAAATCCAGTCCAGGGCCTAGGTCAAAATCTAGGTCAAATTCAAAGTTTTTCCTTATTTTTGCGATTCTGACTCTACACTTTAATTATTTTCTTCGAAATTTTGTATACATGTAGCCAAGAATGTGGTAATAGGGTTAGCCTTTTACCGTCCGAAAGTATTTTGACCCACTTTTGAGATATGGTGTCCGAAAAGTAGGTCAAAATAAAAAATTCTCCAAATTTAACGTTTGAGTTATGGATTAAGTAAAGAATTTTTTTGAAGTGTAAAATACGAGATATAGACTAAGTACAGCTTAAAGTGTGCGCCCGACCTGGCTACGTATAGCACAGAGTTTATACTGGCGGATTAGACTAGTTCATTTTTTATATGTGTGTGAAAGCTTTCTCTTATTTGCGTTTTTTCGTTTAGTACGGTTCTGTTATAATTGCCGAGGTCATATAACCGGGATAAAACAATGATTATCGTTGACTGCCCACACACAAAACATACGTTGAGTGAACAGTACTAGTGTTATTACAAACAACAGGCTTTAGAATACAAAGCGTAGTGTGATAATAAGCTGTACACTACCACTGCTGCATGTACATATTACTAATTTACTAGGGCTCCCAAAGAGTGGATAGGGAGGTTGTGTTTGTCACTTTTAAATTTTACATTTCAAAATTGTCATTTTACATGTCATAATTTGTTGGTTTCATTCGTTTAGCCAATCAAAACATTGTAAAACAATAAATTGTCTGTTACGTACAATCAATTGTGTTCAGTTTTGATTAGTTGTCAGAATAAAGTTACGTTCATCTGAATCCATGTATCAAAACAAAAATCCTATTTTCACTTCAAAATACTTCAGTGAGATGAAGGCTCGGAATTGTCACATGCAATAACTTATTGTCGTATTCGTTATTTTATCTTCTCGATAGTAGCATTTAGTCGCACATTTGATGCCAGGTCACCTTGTCGCGTACCTCTTGGGGAACCCAACATTTATGTGTGTACTCATGGAAGTAAATTCCCCGGTGTAGCCGAGAGCCACAAACTTTTCAACGGGTTCGAAATGACCAATTTCTCTCATATATACTCTAAATATTTTATTGTTTAGCACCTACAAAGTATTGCTAATAACCATATGTAATTTCAATAAGGAAACTTATCTGGCTACATGTAAATTCAATATCAACACTAGCTGTTCTCTCAACACGTCCTGGCTTACCTTGTGGTGACAAACCCTGGATTTTCGCTATTTATAGTTTATCAACACCTGGACGCATGCGCATTTTATAGTTTATCGGGCACTTTAAAATAATGAAAGCCTATGAAAGAAGGGGACCTCAAAGGCTACTTAACCTCAAAATTTGGACACCAAAATCCCTAGATCAAAATCTAGGTGAAATTCATAGTTTATTCTTATTTTTGCAATTCTGACACTACATTTAAATGATTTGCTTCAAAAATTTGTATACTGGTAGCAAATAGTGTGCTAATAGTATTAGCCTTTTGCCGTCAGAAAGTATTTCGATCCACTTTTGAGATATGGTGTCCAAAAGTAGGTCAAAATAAAAGATTCTCCAAATTTAACGTTTGAGTTATGAATTAAGAATAGAATTTTCTCAGAAATCCGAATCTGCAAACCAAATTTCGATCCGACTTCCGGTTCCGAAGTTATGGCTTGTCCAAAAAGTAGGTCAAAATAAAAATTCACCAAATTTAACGTATGAGTTATGAATAAGTAGTAGAATTTTGTCAGGAATCCGAATCTTCAAACTAAATTTCGATCCGACTTCCGGTTCGGAAGTTATGGCGTTTTAAAATTTCGGAAAAATCGATCTGATGGTATTCTGATAGAAAGTCAACAGTAGAGAAGAAAATATTGAAAAAATTCATCCATCCTTCCTATCTGAGCCTATCCTATCCTTCCTATCTATCCTTCCTTCGTATATCTTTTCCTTCCTATCCTTCCTATCCTGTCCTATCATATCCTTTCTTCCTATTCTATTCTATCCTATCCTTCTTTCTTATTCTATCCTATCGTCCCTTCCTATTCTATCCTATCCTACCTTCCTATTTTATCCATCCATCTTTTTCTGGATGACTCAGCTTATTCTGGTTGACTCGGCTTATTCTGGATGACTCGGCTAAAAAGGTCAGCCATCTGGAGTCTGAAATTGAACTTGTTCAATTTCCCCAGTCTAGTTATATACCCTTTTAATCATTTTCTATTTAAAACGTGACTGACAATGTATTGGAAATATGATAGGATTTCTTTATCTGTTTCCTATAACACGTAACATTGATTGATACAAATCAAAATATCAATAAAAGATGTCATAAATGTTTTGTTTTATTGATCGTTAATTTGTGCTGCTATTTGATTAATTCAATGTCATACTAATATAGAATATCAAGAGGTCACTGTTCTGTATAATATAGCAAGAGCCAGAGGTAAGCGCGAAGAGTACCTGGAATGCCAATTTGACATAGGACTCTGCTCAAGAAGGAATGCTGAATTCAAAATGGTCACTATTTCAGGAAAAATACTCTTTTTTTACTTTAAAATAAGTTAAAGCAATCTAAGAGGACCTTAAAAAGTCAGTAAACTCACATTTTAAGTGGCAAAGGTATATTTTTAACTAAGAGTAGAACATACACATTTTCTTTCTAATTTTCTCACCAATATCAGATGCCATAATCTTTTTTTTTAAATAAAAAGTCTGGTATCTGGAATATTGAATTGAACCACAGCAGGCCCGAAAGAGGTATTATGATTATTGAAACTGTTCTTCAAATTTAAGGTGGAAATGTACACACCTAAGCCTGTATTTGAATTTATTGTCGGATCTGTAAAATGAGACCCTCCGATTGGTCAGTTCTTGTGCTGTACCAATCTGTATTTCTACTGAGATTGTCCCAATTGATAATCTCCATAGCAATACAGAAAATATTGGTACGGAGGGGACAATCTCAGTAGCAATACAGAGATACAAAATAGTTCTCGGGATTTTCTCCTCAGTAAAATGTATTGGCCTAAGATAACATGATAAAAATGTTATAGAATAATTTGAATTGCAATACAGGATATATTCTGCTCGAGAATATATCCTGTATTGCACTTCAAACCATTCAACAACTTATAGTATTGTTCCAAAGAGCCGTAATTAGCATAAAATCCAAAGCGGAACACTTTTCTTGTTCCAAAATTTTCTTTTCTTTTTCAATCTTTTTCAAATTTGGAGACCAAATAACCATCGCAGTGACACGCAATCGTATGATTTCAGATTTTGGATATTCAAATATTTATAGCTGTTAAACCTTTTTTAAATTACGATTTTTTGCATTACAATTGTAGACAGTTGACAGCTCAAACTATTCTTAATTAGGATCTTCAAAACTCCATTAGGGAGGATGATGAAAATTATTATATAAATCAATCAATATGTTGTACACAACTGGCAAAAATGTCAAATGCGTAGCTGAATAAATTGAATGCAAATTAACCAGAGTTTGTTGGTAGGTATTATGACTGCTTCAAATCCAATATGGCATCATCATTATAGGTGGTGCAAAATTATAGTTCACACTAAAATTGTGTTTGATTCTGGAGGTTGGTTGTTCTGTTGATTCTTTCAATATTTTGGCAATAATATACCCATAAGTTATTCTCAAGATATATCCATGGCATGTGAGATATTATATGAGCAATAATAGTCGGATATCATTGATTGTCTGGGCGAGAAATCTTTGGTATACTGCATCTTTATGTATTGATAAAACAGTAGTGTTGTTCATGTTGATATGAAAATTTTTTGTCACCAAACTGACTGAATTTGAATGCCTGCTGGACAAACTGTTTATGAGCCAAGAACAATACCAGAGAAAAGAAATAGCCATATTTTATTTTTAATGTGCAAACTAACAATGTGGAGTCAACTTAACCATTTTGTGGCATTATTGAACATGTACTAAGAAGCTGGTAAGTTGCATCCACGAGGAAATAATTGATTTGATTCATGAGCTTATGCTCATCAATATATCTTATTGAATGATCAATCCCGCGGCAATCGGGAAATCCATTCCCTTAAACTCAAATACATCAACACAAAATCCATGGTTTCCTCTGAAGATCCAATCACAAATAACCTGAAAAAGCGTTTGGCCAATCAGAGTTACTGAAATAGACAAAATAGACAAAAAGACCATTAATAAAGAAACAGGCATTGAACAAAATAATTTCAATGCAAAAGCAGAGAAGGAAGACTAAGAATTCAAGTTTTTAGTCAACGGAGGGAACACAAGGAATCAGTGGAACAAAATTTCAAAGATTGACAGGCCAACAATTCAAAATAAAAAAAATTATCAGTATTTTTGCAAATATATAAATGCCAAAAAGATGTTAATGAACACAATCACTTGTATACTCACGCTGAATACTTTATACTGGGTGAAAGGTATTTATTTACTTATTTATTTTGTTTTAATTTCTTATGAATCTATTTCAATATGGTGCCGCCCAAGCCATTTTTCAAATTAAAAGTAAACCCGCCAGTGAATCTATATTGGGGGATTTAGGCTGGAAACCGATAGCAGAGGTGATTGAAAAAAGACAAATTGACTATTTGAACTACCTTAATTTTAATGTACCAACTACATCCCTCCCTCATAAAATCCTACAGAATTTGCTAAAATTATTAAAAGTCGGCAAAGAATCATATTGGAAAGGAGGAGGGAAATTAGCGCAACAGATTTTGGACAGTCATATGTTGGATTTTGGCCATTTTCTGAGGATTTAAACAATTGCATATGTTAGGCCAATGCATTACCTCCAGGAAAATCACTACTAGAGATGATAAAATAATTTCGACTTTGAGACAGGGTAGATGCAAACAACCCACCCACATGTTTTTTCTGAAATGTTTTCCTAATTTTGGACCCCTTCCACCCCTGCTTTTTAAATTTTTCTTGCATCAATATGTTGCATTTTGACACATAGTTAACCGCTTAAAAGGAATAAGTGATTCCTTCAGGGGTTTTAAAGATATCCATTATGGGTGACCAAACTTAGCTGAAAGCAATGATTTTTCCAATGGGAAAATAACATGGGAAATATAGTTTTCCACTTTATCTAAAAGGAATCATTTATTCCTTTTAAGGAATTAACTTTGTGCCAAAACGCAACACATTGATGCAAGAAAAATAAAAAAAGCAAGGATGGAAGGGGTTGAAAATTAGGAAAACATTTCAGAAAAAACATGTGGGTGGGTTGTTTGCATCTACCCTGTCTCAAAGTTGAAATTATTTTATCATCTCTAGAAGTGATTTTCCTGGAGGTAATGCATTGGCCTAACATATGCACCTGTTTAAATCCCCAGGAAATGGCCAAAATCAAACATATGACTGTCCAAAATCTGTTGCGCTAACTTCCCTCCTCATTTGCATCAAATACACGGAATATTTTAAGAGATAAAGGTTTAGATGATGTTATTTTTCGGAATGACAGCGAATGGTACCCCTCATTTTTAACTATATCTCAATCCCAAAGCATATATAATTTCCACACTAGGGTAGCTGAATACCCCTCCCTTGAAATATATAAGGAGGTTAAAACCCATAACCGCACCGAAAGGTACCTTAAGAATGACCTTGATTTTTATGGATCTAAAATGAAATTTCTAGCAAGATCGAATAATTTCTGCCTTGAGACAAATTATGAAAAGTGGGGCAAAAGTGATGGTATATGTATAATGTGTATAACCATCACACAGATTAATGGTGTGTCCCCATTTTGCCACAGCCAGGTCCAACTTTTACAACGATGTAGAGAAATATGTTTCTCCCATTTTAAGTAGCAGTTTATTGTCTTCGAGCATTTATGATAGGTTAATTACAATACTTGGTGATAAGGTTTTTATGGAATGGGGGCATGACATTTTTTATATGTTTGATAAATATGTGAAGATGTGAACACTTTTTAACCCTAGAAAACTGTAGCATTTTATGTAAACATTTTTAGTGCTTATAAAATATATATGTAGATTACAAATACTGACACACTTAATAATAGTGTGCCGCTTTTAAAAAAGCGTATGTCAAAATAAATTAATAAAATAAATAAAAATATGAAATTGTGGTTTTCTCAGTTTTGGCATAACCTTATATTTTTGATGTAACATGAAAATTTTTTCATATAATAATTTCATCTCACATCTCCCACATGTTGTCATTCATCCCAAAATTCTACAAAACTTGAACTGACAAAGAAGAACATTAAAATTTAATTGTAAGTTTAATTAATTAAACTTGATTTAAATTATGCAGCAACAGATCGTCTCAGATAGGGTCAGCCTCTAACATTGAACCTACAAAGCATTTGTCAGGGGGACTGGCCTTATCTGTGACAGATGTCATTCCCAGACACGTGTTCTGGTCTATGCTCCCTTCAGTTGCTTCTTAGCCTGCTAACTGGCTGTAATGATAAATGTTTGCTCGCTAATTGAAATAATAATTCTTTATCACATTTCCTAAGTTGTGAAGTTATTTAATGTAATAATTAATGAAACTCAGTAAAATCTCAAGATCTATTCTTTAAACATGTTGAATAATACAGTGAAACCTGTAAAGTGGAATACAAGTCATCTAAGACTGGAGCACCTCAGTTAGTAGAGCACTTTTCAGAGTCCTGGACAAATTGACTTAATGTAAAATGAACATCTGTAAGTAGAACACTTTTTAGAGGTACCAAAGATGTTCTACTAAGACAGGCTTTACTGTATTGTGATTGTAATGGCTATTTACATTGTAGTTGCATCATATTGTTCTGGTGATGCTTGCTATGAATTCTTTTCTACTCCACTGACATGGTACGATGCATTGACACATTGTGTAAATCAAGGTGCAACATTGGCTATTATGACATCAGATTCAGAGGCATTAATGATGAAAGGTGTAAAGGAAGCTGCAATTGGGTCGTACGTAGTTTTGTACTCTTTTTGGATAACTGTAGCTAGATTTGGTCCGAAGATTTTTTCAAGCATTTATATTTTCAGCAAAGAAGGTTGATACTAAAGTCTATTGTTGCTACAAGTTACATGACCTACAAGTTATATGACATGTTGGACTTATTTGAAATCAGATGTACATACACTACCCTGTTTGAGACATTAACTATATTGCAGTTAAGTACTATTTCTATTAAATTTTAGTGAAAGCTACGCAGATTACTGGATAGGGGCTTATCACGATGGCAGTGACTGGAGGACAGTTGATGGCAATCAACTCGGAAGCTGGGAGGTTTGGAACAGTTTGGCAGGTGACAGAATTTAACTAAACAACAGCAACACCAAAGCGTAGCAAATCCCATTGAACAGCCATGGCTGGCATTTTTACAAACAAAGTATATAGCAAAAATGGCAGCCATTTTTCAAAAAATCGTAAAATAGCGAGTAAAGGCCACCATTTTTCAAGATGGCTGCCATGTGCTTCTTTAAGATCTACATTTCTGGCTTTATTAATGTCCTATATAATTGTTTTACATTTAAAACATATTGCTATTACAGATTTACATATTGTACCTAAATTACTGCAAAATCGGCACTAAAATGGCCGCCATTTTTGAATGAGCGGCCATTTTGAAAATCGGCTTTCGAGCAGAACTTCTAACCCCATAGAGTATATGTTAACAAAATATGAACAAAATCGGGCCAATGGTATTTGGGTTATTGCCCGGACGGACGGACGCGTTCCCTGTATCCCTCCGAATTCGTTTGATGGGATAATAACTTATCAAAAATATCTTTAAAAATGTAGATATTTTGTTCAATTTACGCAAAATATGGATTGATATGCACTTTCTCAATTCTCAGTAATTCTATCAAAATGAATGTAAATATTGTATATTAGTATGGAAAAAAAGAAGCAAAAACAGATATTAAAAGACACAATTTTTGATTGACTTCTGACTCAATCTTTCATAATCCTGTTGACTGTTTCTTGCACCGCCACTATTTCTTTATTGAATTATTTTAGGTGAAGGTCAAGATTTGTGCCAGTCAGCTTTGCATTACTCATCCACAACAACAAAATGGACCTCTCCTTCATGTTGTGAAAAAAAGAATTTCATTTGTGAATATGACATTGGAACATGGCAGAATGGCAATGAAAACTCAACTGAAAAATGTAAGTATTACGTACATTGCTTCATATACCATATTATCTCTAATAAGCGCACACTCCAATAAACACACACCCAACTTTTCCAAGAAAGACTGGCAACTTTTATTTATACCCAGGTAATACTCATGGTGAATTGATATGACTGTCTAAAATCACTTGGCATATTGCACAATGCACATGGACCTTTGAAACAAGAATTGAAACCAGAACAACGGCAACGCCAAAGCGTAGCGAATCCCATCGAACAGAAATGGCTGGCATTTTTACAAACGAATAGCAAATATCATAAAACAACACACCAGAAAGGCCACCATTTTCAAAATGGTTGCTCACTAGCCAAGTTGTCATCAGAAGAAATAATATGCTTTTCTTGTAAAATAACACACATAAAAATGGTGGCCATTTTTCAAAATGGCCGACTACTCCCCAAAGTTTTATTAGACAATGTGCCATGCTTAAGGATGCAGTACCGGGTCGGTTTTCACGTCTGTTTGCGCAGGTTTGACTTCCGGTTTGAGAAAGCTAGCTCCCAAGAACGTCATTTTCGCATTTAGTCTTATTCAAAAATTATAGTTTATTTCGATAATGATGTTTCCAGAAAAGAATTAAATTGCAAATATTTTATCAAGCATATTTTATCTCTTTCACTTTTGTGGGAAAACTTGTTCTTGAGTCGCAATTAGTGAATACGAAAACCAGGGTTCGAAAGGTGCCAGCTCTATTGAAAACTCAAAAAAGTAAAAAGATTCATTTTGGGTGGGTAAAATAATTATTTTATTTTGTAATTACCAGACGGTCAATCCTCTTCATATTGCACTTGGATGATAATAACATCATAGTGATACATTGTAAAAAATATGAGCAAAATCTAATGTCTGGAACTTATTCTACGCTGACCTGGTACTGCATCCTTAAAGTATTCACATATCAAATATGAACAAAATTGCTCCACTACTTTTCGAGTTATAGTAAAATATGTTAAAATGGCGGCCATTTTTCAAAAAAAATTTCAAAATGGCCGCCTTCTACCAAAAGTGTCATAGGACAGTGTGCCATGCTTATAGTATTCACATACCAAATATGAACAAAATCGCTCCACTACTTTTCGGGTTATAGTAAAATACGTTAAAATGGCGGCCATTTTTCAATTTTTTTTCAAAATGGCCGCCTTCTACCAAAAGTGTCTTTAGACAGTGTACAATGCTTATAGTATTCACATACCAAATATGAACAAAATCGCTCCACTATTTTTTGAGTTATAGCAAAAATCGTAAAATGACGAGTAAAGGCCGCCATTTTTCAAGATGGCTGCCATGTGCTTCTTTAATATCTACATTTGTAGCATTATTAATGTCCTCTATAATTTTTTTACATTTAAAACATATTGATATAACAGTTTTACATATTGCACCTAAATTACTGTAAAATCAGCACTAAAATGGCCGCCATTTTGAAATGAGCGGCCATTTTGAAAATCGGCTTTTGAGCAGAACTTCTATTCCCATAAGGTATATGTGTACAAAATATGAACAAAATCGGGCCAACGGTATTTGAGTTATTGCCCGGAGGGACAGACGGACGGACGGACGGACGGACGGAGGCGTTCCCTATATCCCTCCGAACTTCGTTCGATGGGATAATAATGTGTAGTTTACAATATACTAGGTAAATCTAGTGGTGATGTTTGCTATGAATTGAAATCCACAAAGGCAACATGGGACCTCGCGAGACAACAATGTGCTTCAACAGGTGGCCACATAGCAGTAGCCGATACACATGGAACATACAGCAATTTAATTAATTTCGCAAAAGAAAAGTATGCCAATTTTTTATATAGCAGTAACCGACAAACACGGAATCTATGTATGTTACATGTACGTTTTAAATATTTTTATATATGATCATTAATCATAAATCATTTTCATGAGTAATCATACATCTTCTCATCAAATAAAAACAAATTAGTCCACAAGAACTTCAGGAATTACATGACTGCCTTTTACACTTGGAATAATTAGGCCTTATAATAACCAGGTCATGCATCTATTTAATGAATTTATCCTGCTTGCAATGCACTTGGATTTATCAGATTCCCAGACTTATAAGAGACTTTAGACTTTCTTCATAAAATAGTCCATTTTGTATCCCACAATGGAATCAATGATATATAGTTAATAATACAATGCATTATGTTTCAGTGGTCAAACAAGTGGGTCTTTCTGGCTTGGCGGGGATTTCTTTGATGGCTCTTTAAAATGGATTGATGGCAGGGCCGTAGGTTGGGAAGACAGTTATCGAACAATTGGAGTTCAAGCAGGGGAGTGTCTGGCTGCAGTGATGGCAGCATTCTCAATTTTACCTGATGAATTTGCTAAAACTGACTGTGAACAAACTAAGGCATATATATGCGAGAATGACTGCTCAGCAGGTTGGTTATTTTAGCTACTTGAGTCTCTACATTCCAAAAAATTTCAAAATAAAATATGCACCATCATTATGTAACTTTGATATACTTGTATAAGTAAGATCCTTGTTCCATTCTAAACCTGACAAAGATTAACCTTAAAGTCACCATGTAATAGGTGTAATTTATGCATTATCCCAATGTGAATACGTATACAGTATTGATTATTAATATATAGGGTGTCAACCCAATATGTGAATATACATGTATTGATAAAACATATACAGGGTGGGAAAAGAAGCAGAAGTAAGCAATGAAACACTCAATATCTAAAATAAATCTTTAAAAACTGCATTCAAATGATACATCATCCTCATCACTTTTATATATTAAAGAATAATGTGGTGTGACATCATGCCATTGTACAAATTCCTTCTAGAGTAGAGGTCTTGTGCCTATGATGTTTTGCTTTAAAAACTTGGAAAAAATCCTATAACTGAAATTAGAATTATCATAAACTATTCTTCTTATAAAAATGGTGTTGTAAGATGTGTGATCATAACATATATGAGTCATATACAGTGTTTTTGTTGCATTTTTAGAATAAACCTCATAGTAGGCTAGGCTAAATTGGGTATGGCCACAACATAAGCCTATTTAGAATGTTATTATGTATTTGTTGCAGTTCAAACTACAATACAGACTACAGAACCATCTACAATACTAACCACTGAACCAACTACAATACAGACTACAAAACAAAGTACAATACTAACCACTGAACCAACTACAATACAGACTACAGAACCATCTACAATACTAACCACTGTCCCAACTACAGTACAGACTACAAAACAAAGTACAATACTAACCACTGAACCAACTACAATACAGACTACAGAACCATCTACAATACTAACCACTGAACCAACTACAGTACAGACTACAAAACAAAGTACAATACTAACCACTGAACCAACTACAATACAGACTACAGAACCATCTACAATACTAACCACTGAAACAACTACAACACAGACTACAGAACCATCTACAATACTAACCACTGAACCAACTACAATCCAGACTACAAAACAAAGTACAATACTAACCACTGAACCAACTACAATACAGACTACTGAACAAAGTACAATAAAATCAACTGACTTCACTACAACACTAACCACAGAACAAACTACAATGGAGACTACTAAACCAAGCACAACAGAAACTGACCAAACTACAACACTATCTACTGAGCCAACTACAATACAGGCTAATCTTTCAACTATGATACAAAGTACTCAACCAACAACAATACAAGCTTCTGAACTAAAAACAACAGAAAAAAGCCAAACAACTGAACCAACAGTTGAAGAAACTTCCGAGACAGCTCCTTCTAAAACTAATCTAACAACAGATGTTCCTCCTACAGTTTCTACAAAAAAGAGAACTACTAAAACTCCAGTTAAGACCACACCACTGCCACCAACAACAACCAAAGCTCCTAAATTTGCAATATTTGAACCTGATGACCGACCTTCAGCTAAAGCTTTAGGTTATATGTCAATAATCATTCTTGCTGGGATGGGGATTGTTATTCTACTTCTGGACCTTTTAACTATAAAGTCCCACCTGAAATTTATGTATTCAAACCTGAGGGATTTGTATTATGTTTGTAAAGGTTTTGAAAAAGTTTAGTAGTGGCATTTGATCTAACATCTTGCTTACTCTATCTACTGTACAACTATTTTATGATAGATAGTCAACAGTTTGACCGGATGAATTTGCCATATTTCAAGCTAATATAGATGTTTATTTATGGGTTTTTAAATTTCTGCGCCTGTCGAAAAGTGGTCTTCATTACTCGGTCACTTGATCAATCATAAAAAATGGTAGTCCTCTTCGACCATTTGGCATCATTCACGGTGCCCTCGAATGACTTGGGACATAGAAATACCCAGCCATTTTCGCCAACCCAAAATTTTGAGAAATTCAAAAAAATTCATAGCAACCAGATATTCAGGTAGGACCTACTTCTGGCCTCATTGATGTTGTTAACTGTTTTATTACTTCAATAGATAATTGTAAATGCAATATAATATATTTTTCGTAAACTAGCATTACAATAGTCAATAAATAATTTGAAAATGAAGATATTTAAGTTAATTATTCAAAAGAAATGTGCATGGTCTATTACATCATAATAATGCAAAAGATATGAAATGGCCTGTTTGGAAAATGTTCCTTCCAGAAAGCCAGGGTTAGACTTCCTGAATAGAAACCACATAACCTTTGTTTCATTCAAAGCTTTTAAAGCACATGGATGTATTCTTAACCAGAGGTCCTAGGTACATAACATGGGGAAATATATAGTGTACAGTGTATAACAGAGAGCAGGATGAATATTTCTATAACTATCCCATGACTGCCAAGATAATTGATAAATTTTTATTTTGCAATATTCATAGTGAGATTTATGCAGGAGTAGCATGATACATTTCACTAGCCAATCTGAAAATTTGGCTAGAATTTTTGATATTTCACACTGTAGCAGTTGTCATAGTAACTTTGGAGTTGGATTCAGCGGAGCAAATTGTAACGCCACAAATTATAAAGAAAAGCAGTCAGTTGTTCTTACATTTCAAACTTATTTCTACTTTAGCATGTAAGGAAATGAACAAACACTCCTCAACACACTAAACTGTCAAAACCAAACCTCAACCTAAGGATCTTTCACACAGTGTGTGACAAAATCAATTAAAAAATTTTTTTTAAAGGTTCATAGTGCATTTAAATTTCTTTTGATATTTTAAAAACCATAGCCCAATAGAAAGATTTAAGCAATGTGATATCCATATATCACATATTCTTAACCTTTTACATGTATATCCAGAATGTAATAGTAAATTGTTTCCAACTGTACAACTGATAATATACAGCTGTTTGCCATATTGAGCATGAAGCAATCAGTTGGTTGAAGAGGCTCTATGCCATAGGATAGCACAATCAAGACCCCTCTGGACCTTTTTACAATAGAGTTTCACCACATATTCACCTATCTAAATTTTGTGATTGTACTGACCGATCTAATTATTTTTCACGGAAATTAATTCAATCTGAAGTTTGAATATACCGGGAAATTCCCCTGATTGGTCGTTGAATTTATTTATCATGAACTTGGTTGCCTGGTTCAAGGAATGTGTGGGTGCTTACATGACTCAACTCCATCTTAAATAAAGAACTGGTTTCTAACTGGCATTTGGTGATCATGAGTTCAGCCTCAGTAAAGAGTTGGCTTCGTACATTCCTTAGAAACTTACTGGTGAAGAAATCATATACGAGATAACATACCTATTAGTTGAATCCACAGTGTTAGTGAAGCACAGCACACGTTTCAAGTGTAGTTCATAGAGATAGTGCATCAGGGCTAGAGGCTTCTCACTGGGGGAGATCTGGATAAAATACTCCTACAAAAATGGAATCAGTATAAACTTTTGAATCTGCTTTGAATACATGTAAGTCTTACGGTATACTCAATTCTGTAGTTCTGTTATGACCCTTTACACTCCCAAAGTGGCAAGTGATCTGCCTGAAACTAAAATACTAACATAAATGAAATAACTTATTGTCAAAATAGTTGATCCAATAAAATCATGAAAAAAATCATGAGGGTATCATACTTTACACAATTACATGTACACTTCTTATAATATTTCAAATCATTGTAAATACCATTATGTGGCACCAAATACTCCCTCTTGGGGGTCATAGCCACTATAACCTGTATATATGTTACATTGATTTTGATAAAAATAAAAAAAATATAAAAATAAATAAAACAAAGACACTATTATTATTGTAGTATTAGAGTAGTCTCAATGCCTATCTATAATCAGATAAATAACATAAGACTAAATATTACATAACTAATGCCTTGAATGAGGCTAAATAAATCAGTACATTGCCTACCTTAAGACCTGCTGGAGTTGTATATTTCCCAGCAAATTCCCCAGTAGTAATTGAGTCAGCTTCCTCTGTAATCATATAAGAACAGATTATATACTAATTTTGCAATACAATTCAATTCATATTGTAAGAACAGTAAGTCTGTGTACACCTTTAAATAGTGTTCCACATGGGATCCATTCAACTAACATTTAGAGTAGCTAGAAAAATTTTCAACTTTTGGAGGTGTTCAACTTTACAGGGTTTACTGAATGCCACATAAGAAATGCTATGGAAAATGTTCCATGTGCTATTGTATTACTACCAATAATACAGTATGTACATACGTTCATCATGCGACTTATTCTCCAGCTGAGTGGCTGCATGTTTCTTTACTGGTCTTCCCCTTGATGTACTGGTGAACAACTTGGGTTGAAACAGTTTCAATTGTTCCAGTTTCTCTGGGTTCTGAGACAATGTCGCTGAGAACAACAGCTTCTGAAACTGAAGTAAAAAGCTGACTTTTAATAATATGCCATAATAAATATATGTTTTTAAAATATGAAAAAGTAAGTGCCATCTAGAAAGAGAGATAACTAAAGGTATATGCATTTGGTAACGCCCACAATCTTTTAATATTTCATTGAGTAAAGCAAGTCACAAGATACTTACAGAAATGTGCATTACATGGAAGAGGCTATGGAAAGGGTTCACGCGTGCAGCGTTTTAGTGGATTTTGATTGAACGAGAAACGTGAAATGCAAATCCAGGCCCGTGCAGACATTCATGAAGTTAACCCCGTACATCGTGAAGTCAATAAACATTGCCTCGTGCATCGTATTTTGAATTATGAGACCTCTGTGACATCGTTCAGTCTCGTTATTTCGTGCTACGTTTTCAGAATAAATGAAACTTTGTTCGGCGAGAATACATTTGATCCTACGTTCGCTTTTGTGATACATCTTATTTGTCGACTTTGTAAACTCAAATGTAATTAGTTACTATTCCTAAACTTTTCTGTTTTTAGCCAATCAGAACACCAGTTACAAACAAAGATTAACATAAGAGAGGTGTTATACCATTGGGATATTTTAATATTTTAATTTCTTTTCTTCTATTTTGATTGGTTGAGAATAACGACTTAGTAGAAATTCAACCAATAGCAAGCCAATCCGGTGAATACAAAGATCGACCTGATATACTGAGATATCTGGACTATGTGACCATCGTCTGGACTTTGCAAGCAAAATGGAGAGTGATTTCGACGGTTTAGCGCGCGATTTATTTAATGCCCGTGAAACGTGAATGTAATGATATTTGATCTTCGTGAAACGTGAATGTAATATTTGATGATCAAGGATGTGAAACGTGAAAGTAATTCTGATTAGTAACGTGCGACGTGAAAACGTATTACCACCTGACGTGATTATGTGACAAAACCCCCCTTTCCATAGGCTCATGGTATGTTGACCTCAAAATTGACTCTCACAATTTTCAATATTTCACTGGTTAGAGCAAGCAACATGATACTTACAGATATGTGTATAATATGGTATGTTTCCCTTGAAAATGACTCTCACAACCTTTAATATTTCATTGATTAAAGCAAGCTACGAGATACTTACAAATATGTGTATATGGTATGTTCCCTTGAAACTGGTTAGAGCTGAGACAACAAGGTACTTACAGGTATATGTGTATGATAAGCTGAGGCAGCCGTTAGAGGCTTCACAATTGATGTATTGGCGGCATTCTCCACCTGACTCAGCCAGTCTTGTTTAATCATCTCTGTAACTCTGTCTGCCTCGTCTATCACCTGTTACAATTAGATAACATTATTACAAAATGGCACCATTTGGTGGCCTCACATGCTGATTTCTCTAAAGATTTTGAGTCAATGGTAACAAAGTTTAGGTCTTATAATTGATTGCCATGGTAATTAATACAAGGCATTAACATGCATAATGTCACCATATGCTATTTTAGTTACGGACGCCAAACACTGGACGCTGAACTCTGATTGCCAACCACCTAATGCCAACCACTTTAAAATATAGAGAAATATACATAGTATGTTAAGTTTAGTTGATCTAGTTATGTGACGATATAATCTTAATCACTAAATAAACACTTTATACATACCAAAAACCTTAGATGCTGCAGTTCAAAGCCTTTAGTGTTGTTAATGTGGTCCACAAGACGACCAGGTGTTGCCACTATAATGTCAACTAGACTCTCAGTTACACCATCTCTCCTGAAACATTATGCAAAGTATATCAAAGAGTAGTTAATCATTTTTTATACTTTCAATGATGTCTAAGAAAATGACATGGCATAGCAATTAAAATCAGTTTTTTCAATTTAACAAGTTTGTCTGAAATCCTTAGTTAAAAACACCCTGTCTTGAGGTGTTGTACAATGAACTGACTCACCTTGTATTAACCAGCTGGTTCTGTTCTTGATGGAACTGCTTCTGACCAGTCATCAATGATACCTGCACATATTTCAATTCAATTTGTTCAGCATTCATTTTGTATTTAAGCACAAACCCATTTTGTACAGTAAATATATCAAGAACTTAACAATTGCTTTCCAGTTTCACATGAAATTTATAAGTTTATATATTTTGAAAATGATACATTCCACACAAAATCCTAATGGGGGAGCACTGGAGAGTGGTGAGAATTTCTATTTTGTTGATTTCATTTGATTTTATAGTACTTCAGTAAAACCTGTCTCAGTGAACACCTCTTTCTCGTGAACACCTGCCTCTAATGAAAACGCACATACTCAAATGACTTCTGTATTTTTACCCTTTCTGTAATAAACACTAACACTTAATGTGTTTTCTTGGCAAAAAAATATACACAGGTTTTACTGAATTATGATTATAATATAATAGATTAATCATACAAAATAAATAAAACATTTATGTTTAAACTGACCTTTAGCTTTGTATTTAGGGTATACTGTAGGAAGACTTTGTAAACCTGCTTTGCCAGGTCTTGTACTGGCAGAACAATCAATGCACGGACACGGCACACCACACGGGCTTTTAAGGACTATAACAGAAATATCAATATTAAACATGTATAATGGAATGGTTGTATCTCATTTCAGAGTATTGTATCAGCATAATTGTTTCAAAATCATTTTTCTGGCAAATGATAACAATTTCGAAAAGAGAGTCTAAACAATAGTAAATCTAAAATTGATTGCTTAACAAAAGTTAATTGAAAATATGTTAGTATTTGCATAGCTGATAATTTCTAGCTATGATAGTGAAATGAATATGACTAACCTGCACTATGGGTAATACAAATGCTAGTGTTTTCCCACTTCCAGTAGGAGCTGAGCAGCATATATCAGGAGGTCTGTACCCAGCATTCCCTAGCATGAAACCTCCAGCAGCTTGGCCTAACAGAACAGGGATGATCTAAACAAAATAAAATCCAACATATACAGTTTTGAAGAATCAAAGAAGAATTTAAAGCTGCAATTGCTAAAAATCCTGCAATAAATATGTTGAATACTTTTAATATTGTGGATTTATTCTAAAAGGTTTATCTAGGTGATTACTGAAGTATTTAAATATAAATATACAATACACTTTCTACAACAACCCTAAACACAAGTGCTATTTTATAGCTAACTGTCTCTTTAAAAACTTTCATCAACTGTAAGTCAAAAACCTCTGTGATTAAAGGAATATTTTAGAGACAAACCAACCTGTGCTTGTACTGGGAAGAAGTAAGAAATTCCATTCTCCTTTAGTTTCTGCCTGATATCCTCATCAAGTCCCTTGATCAAAGATAAGTCTCCCTTAGTAGCCAGGTCGGCATTGACAACTGAGGGTTGTGACAGCCAATCAGGTAAGTGACGATCAACCTGGAATAAGTGAAATATTAATGATGTAACCATGTAGTCACATTAGTGTCAGAATGGTAAACACCAAAAAGTATTTTAAAAAATATATGAGTATATTTATGAGTACAACAGATCAAAAGGAAATAAATCCCCAGCGTCACAATGATAAAGGAATATAAAAGAAAAAGTGTCTAACACTAGCCCTACAGTACATATCAGTTTAAGCATTCTGCTGTTACTTATATTATGTGACTTATAATATCATGTATGTATCTGATGAGATAATGATCATAGGAATTCATTAAAAATTATTATACTGTTAATAAGATAAACTTGCAGTAAATCTTGTACATTTAATATACTGAATGTACCTTTTGAATTTTTTTTCTTTTGAATTCACCAATAACTGGAAATGACTCATTATTAACAGCCTCATCGATCTCTGCTTCAGTGACAGCTTTTTCATGTTCCTCATGTTCAGTATCACCTGTAGCTGTATCAATACTGTCAATATCCATATTTGTAATGTTAGTTTTTTTAGGTATATCTAAAATGTCTTTATCCGTTTTTAAAGAACCGCTGTCTAACTCAGAATCTTTTTCTGACAGGCTTGTTTCAGAAAAATCATTAACCAAATTATCTTGTATCGTTTTTGTTTCTTTGCTTAATTTTTTAGACTTCTTTTTCTTTTTTGATTTTTGTATATTTTCAACAAAATTATCTGGAGTATTATTTTCCAATGATTTTTGAATGTCTTCAGCTCTGTTTGGTTCAATTTTATTTTTAACATTCACAGGTTTAGATACATCAGTCATATTATCATCATCACCAACAGATTCTTTTCTGTCTTTTGCCTTTTTAAGCTTTTTAGGTAATACATCGGATATTTCTTCTTTTTCATCATTAACTGAAGCCTCATTAGCATCCAATATATCATTTGTTTGCTTGTGCTTATGTTTTCTCCTCTTTTTAGCAGATGATTCAACAGAAGAAGGTTCATCAAAATCGTGAGTTTCTTCAATGTCATGTTGACCTTCCTCAGACTGTTCATTCTTATTGTATTTTTTGTTGTCTGTTTTAATATCTTTCACTCTTTCCAAACTTTTCCTCTTGGCGACTAAATTCAATTGTTGTATGATATCCAAAGGTGTTGGGTTTGGTTTAGGATGTGACAGATCATCTCCATCAAATTCATACCTAGAATAAAATTAGAGTAAAATATGTAAAGTATAACATCTCTATATCTGTCACACCTCCATGAGTAAAACCCAACTTGCCTGCCCCAGTGCCCAATAACTAGTATGATGTAGTGTGGAGTATTCTAAACAATGAATCTGAAAAGTCCACATGGTTTCCCACCATCAAGAAGGAAACCTTGAGTATATTAAAAGTCCATGTACCAGACAAAACAATACAGTCCATCAAGAATGATGAGCTCATTCATATGATTGATATATTGGCTGTCACTGCCACCAACACCATGAACGACACAGTCGACAATGTCTAGTCAGTGTAAGAAGAAATTTTATTTCCAAATAGGTGAGTGTTGATTGTCCATGAATATTAATAAGCAAATAAAAGCGCGATTATGAATGAATTAATAAATCTGCAGCTACATGTATATGCAGGCATGGGGAGTAAGTTACCCCCTCCCTCTTATATTCTATATATTAAGTTTTGAAGAAAAAGTAGACCATGGTTTTCTCAGAATCGAATGTCATGATTGTACCAAAAACGAACCGCTGCATCTTCAATTACCCTGTATGCAGAGTCTACAGTACATGGTAGTCATAAAGTACCCTCTGCATACAGTGGTATAGACAAAATTACAGTTTAGAAGCCCCATCTGATTGACCAGTCCTTGTGACAGCCCAGGTGCAGTACTATGTTGACCTTTTCCCATCCAACCAACTGACCAGAACATGTTAAATGTGTGCTCATTATCAATGTAATAACGTCAGATGAAATTACCATAGCTAGAAAGTCGCCTTTTTTACAACAAACTCTGATTGGCTTGGATAGTTCAGAGGTTTATTGAAAACTGAAAGAGTTAAAGACAAAGCTCTCTTTTAGGAAAGTCAAACAAATTCAAAAGGTAACTTCCAATGCGGTATATAAAATTGGGGGCTTACTCCCCAATATGCATGGACAGGATTGAAGAGCAAGTTGAATCATGTCGAGTTTGGACAGAACGTCACTCCCATCCGTGCCGGTATGCATAGAGACTGACCTTGTAAATTTATGTAAATATTCAAACCATAAGGAAAGTTACTTGATCATGGATACAGGCCTTCAAGGACTGGGAACAGACTATAGATACAGTAGGCCTAATGGAGGGCTATAAAAAGGTTAGACAGGGATACCCCGGCTCTGATGAGTTCATCTTCGCACGCTTGGTCTTCACTGCGTTCCGACGGGAGCCGAGTGAACGAAGATGGATGAGTTGGACTATTGGACTTTTGACTTATGCATACATCAGACACCTTCTATATCAGATTTATAAGTAAAGACCCTACAGTACAAATGCATCTATGCAACCATTATAGATATAATTCTAAAAAAGGAAGATCTACAACTCTAAGGCAAGTGCGTGGAAAAAAATTCCCCAAAAAATAGATCTAAAACCAATCGCACAAGCCCAATGTAGTAAAACAAGTCATCGTAACAGTAACTAGAATGTACAAAAACGTTTCACTTACCTCTTAACATTGAATAAAGCCATATCTATTGAAGATGTATTTGCTATATGGCTTATTCTTCAACAAATCTTGAAAAACATGTGTGCCTACTAAACCGGATGTTGATTATTTCGAGTCACGTGTCTATTTTGGCAGAAGAGAGAATCCGGTAGATTCAAATTCAATTTAGGCGAAGAGTGTTTGATTTGTTGATACGGCGTTTATATGTAATATGTCCAGTGATATATAAACCACGGGTAAACAACATTTCAATCTATTAATTACATTATAAATGATGTTTGAAGCATAATCGTTCAGTATTCCCCTATTATCGCCCAATAATTTTATAATAAAAATATTAAAATGGCACTCAAGGGGATTGACAAACTAATGAGTATCGTGTTACAACAAAGACAAAGAAATTGAAATAGAGTGTGCTAAATTCAATGCCAGGCCCGTAAGACACTTTTCTCCAAGGGGGGTGCGGATCCCACTACGGAATATTAAAATGTCAATTTTTTGCAGCATAAGTCAAATCGTGTAAGATTAAGTCACAGGGGGGGGGGGGCGGTTACTCCCTATATTTGGGGCCACTCACTGTTTTATTGTTTTCGTATTGTTTTAAGACTAAATATTGTATGAGCAATTTGGAGAAACATTGGAATACGGGGAGGGTGTGTTAGTGCTAGAAGGGCATAAATGTTCACCCAAGAACTTTTACCAGTTCAATCAAGGGAAAGATCAATACCCGGTGATTTCAGCGGGAAGTGGCGTTTCGTTCAATAGATGAGCTGCGCGCGCACGCATAAATGTGATTATCCAATATAATTAGGGGAGGGCTATTTGAAATAGTTTTTGGTCTCAGGCGCGACCCAGGGCTGTTGTCCTAAGGACATTTCGTTGAAAATGAGCCATTCGGCTGATAATTGGTAAGAGTTTGCGATCTTATAATGTATAATTGTTACTCAGACATATTTTGACGCGATTCTGTTGGAAATAAGCTTTGAACCGAGAGATATTCACGATTGATATGCACATTTTTGATTGTGCCATTGCTTTTCCATTGCACAATCCATGTATTGATAGAAGAAACATTAATAATGCAGATTGGTTTACCTTCAATACATGGCAGACACTACATATCGGTCTATTAATACCAGTTTGTGCCTTAAATAGTTTTATATTTCCATCCACGGCCTGTAGCCTGGGTGTGTTTGTCTCTTATGTGTATCAGGCCCGTAGCCAGGGGGGGTTCGCAGGGTTCGAACCCCCCCCCCCCCCTGGCCAAAAATTCTTTCAAAATCATGCAGTTTTTGACCATTTTGAGCACTTCTCAAGTGATTTTAGCCTAATTTGGGCCTAAATTGTCAAATGTGAACCCCCCCTGGAAATTTTTGAAAATTGAACCCCCCCCTTGGCAAATCCTGGCTAAGGGCCTGTGTATGCTTGTGCATGGACTTCTAATCACTAGCAGAATTTAACATGATGCAAACTCGACATTATAACTCATGCTGTAACATTTTGACTTCGCTGGAAAACAATACATGTAGGAATTATTTTTCTTGCCAATCAATCATGAATCACAATCAAAATTTCAGAATGATCAATCAGGCAATGGTCCAAATCAAGTTATAACATTATATGATATTCAGCAAGAAGTCCGGTAGAAATACAGAATATTTAAACATCAAAGCTGAAAGTTAAAAGCTAATCTGTCAATTTTCTGTCTGCAAAAGAGCGTTTACATTTGACACAATAACAGACTGAGGCTTTGAAATCTAGGATTCCCCAGGAAAATATGACGTCATACTAATTAGCATAAGGATTTCCCTATTGGTCTGGGTCGAGCCTTGTTCGAAAACACAATCCATAAATACATGCTAATTTCTAAGGAGATAGGAAGTGTATAACGTGTTTATAGATTTTGTTTAAAGATTTAATCAATTATCAAATTGTTTAAGTGGATAAAGTGGTCACACTTGCTTCAATTCATAGCGAAATCGACGGATAGAAACTGACCGAATTCCCGATATCCTACCCCGTATTACTGTAGGCTATAAGCACAGTGACCTACAGAGGGCGCTATCACAAACAAGTACTGCACGAACCGATAAATTTCCGGGTATTGTAACGCCCTTGGTTCAATATCACATTCAGTGATTTCTGGACACTTTCAAGTGTTTCAATCAATAGAATCAATTTAAAGAAATTTAGATTTTTTCAATCATTTTCTTCTTAGGGGAGCGAGGGGACAGCACAGGAAAATTTAACTAATTCAAGATGCTGTCGAGCACTTTTTTTCGTTTTTGGGGTGGGGTGCCAGAAATGTTTATGATTTCATTATGTCACTTGGTGATTTCTGGGCACTTTTAAAGTCTTTAAAATTAACAAATGCAACTTCCAAACTTTCCAATTGTTTTACAGGGGTGTAAGTGGCCCACTCTAATTTTACACTTTTGAGATGCTATTTGGTGCTTTCTGGGGACTTTCAAAGTGTATGAGTCAATAAAAAAAATTCAATTTTTTTGGGAGGGGGTGTCAAAGAGGATGAGAGGGTGAGATGGGGTGGGGGTGCCAGAGGGGGAGCAAGGGGTTGTCCCCCAGAAACATTGACCATATCAAGGTGCTCTCTGATGACGTCTGAGACATTACATGAAATTCAGAATTTTTCAATTGTTTTGTTGGGGATGTGAGGGGTGGCCAACTCTCCTAGAAAATTTTACATTTTCAAGATGATATTTGGTGCTTTCTGGGCACTTCTAAAGTGTATGAGTCAATTAAAAAAAATTAAATATCTGTTTTCCAATTTTCCCTGGGGGGGGGGTGTCAAAGGGGGTGCCAGAGGGGGAGGTGGGGTTGGGGTGCCACAGGGGGAGCAAGTGTTTGTCCCAATATCTGTCAGCAAGAAACATTGACCAATATCAAGGTGCTATTTGATGAAGTATGGGCACTTTAAAAGTGTCTTGAGACAATACATGAAATAAATTCAGAATCTTTGTTAATTGATTTGTAGAGGATGCGAGGGGTGGCCTACTTCCCTAGAAGTGCGGTCGCACCCATCGCATCCCCCCATCTGACGGCCCTGAATGCTCCGTGTGAGAATTGAACCCAGGACCCTTGGATCCAAACACGGATAATGGGAAGTTCTCCCATATTGATAGATCTATTGCAAAGTCCATGATATACTGAATACTCCAGGTAAGGCATCTTAAATCAGTAAAACACTGGCTCCACCCTGAGATGTTGTTATTCACTGACATTACAACTGGCAATAAATTCATAATCTGTACTAGAAAGGTTTATACTTATATCCTGATCCCTGTTGTGTGTTTTGAATTTTTAAGTTATAATGGAATAAGACCAAATCTTGCGATTAAAATCTGAAGTGGGAAAAAATTTCAAAATGGTGGCATTTGAATTTGTAATTACGACATCCTTTAGATCGGCCTATTTACTCACGACAGGCGGAGCGAGTTTCAAAAGCAATATTTCCAATTTGGTTCATTATTTGACCGATATAAAGCCAGTTGAGGTGAGAAAAAAATTATATTTTTCCTTGAAGTGTTATGTTCATGTTTTAGGTGTGCCAGGAGAATCATGTAAACAAAACAAGTCAAAAATAATTTTTTAATTTACTCTATTTTTTTTTCAAACTTCCTTCCGCACTTATAGTGTAACCTATAGATAACATGGGGGGGCTTCTGTTCACTATGGATCCAAAGCATGATGCAGGCCTGTCAACTTGTGAACACCTAACCAAACTTGTCTGGCCCAGTTATCTACATCCTGATTCTGAAAAGTCGTAGAAACAACGTCATGCGTAGATAACTCGGTCAGACGGGTTTGGTTAGGGAACACCTAACATGAGTGACTTACTAATGTTGAACACCTTCAAATTGTGGAATTGTTTTTTCAACGTTCTTTTTTTGCTTTTTTTTCACTTTTTTGAAGTTTTTCTAAAGAAATATTTTGCTTGATAATAATCCCCAATTGTCAGGTAAAATGCGTATTTGCGTGACATATTCTGTCACGCAAAAATACGCAAGTAACAAATATGCAAGTGCGGGACTGTTGGATGGCCTGATGATGCTTACCGACTGAGCTATAAAGGCTTAAGCCATTACAGTAGCAACTTGTAATCAATGGTTGTTACACTATCTTCCCCTTTGAATGGGCCACGCCCCATGCTTTGATCCCACATCTGACACCAAAGTAATGACCTGAGGGCACCCAAGGGGATTGACATACTAATGAGTATAGTGAAACAAGCCAGATAAAAAAATTGAAAGAAAGTGTGCTAAATTCAATGCCACGTGTGGGAATCAAACCTAGGACCCTTGAGTGATAGACCAAATATTGCAGTTTGATAATACTTTCTGCAGAGCTGTCAAGTGTCCCGCGAATGGCGGGATTATCCTGCGAATTTGATCAAAATTAGGCTAATTCGCGTGTCCCGCAATGTCCCGCGAAGTCCCGCAAATGTGGCTTTGACCTCCGCGAATTTCCGAAATTGTTGCAATCCCCTATATTGTGATTATCTTATCTTATATACTAAGTAAGAAGCTAAGTTTTTGCACTTTTGAGGAGTAAAGTTTACCTAATTTTAAGTACCTAGCATGCTGTTGTTTGGTATCAAAATAAAGAGGAAGGGTTCAACTTTCATTTTAATTACGACAATAGGGATGTAGGTCACAAATAGTTCCAACGTTGGCCTTTTTACTACCCGTGTGGCCTTCATCTCAGAACTGAGCAAATGTTAGCAAACGCGATTTACAATAAATGTACGCTGATATCTAGAAAGGGTTTGTCAAACTTGGTACCCGGTACCCGGTCAAAAAAACGGGTACCCAAAGAACGAAAAATACGAATATATAACATAATTAGATTATGAGAAAACGTGTAAGATTTGTTTTGAATTTACAAAAATGTATGTAACATCCTTCAAAATTGAGCTAGAAGCTTCAATTAAAAAGCATATTTTAAGGCTCTTTTCTTCCTCTATCGTCATGGCCATATTTTCATTGGTTATGGGGGGGGGGTGCGATCGCACCATCGCACCCTCTCCTGGCTACGCCTATGACATTGTAAGACATAACAATTTACAATTCAGTGGACATTTTGTCGAAAATTGGGATAACTTAAATTATGATTAATAATCTTACACGTTGCATCATGTAAATTAACACACGTCACCTCTCTGCTAAAGCAACGATAGCTATTTACAGATTTAAATCATAATCAAAACAATTCACGTACCACGTACGACCTATTGAAAATAAAGTAAGATTGATTTGTCTTGTCATTGGCGTAGCCAGGAGGGGGTGCACCCCCCCCCCCCTTCATTACCAATGGAAATATGACCATTATGATAGAGGAAGAAAAGAGCCTTAAAATGCTTTTTATTTGAAGCTTCTAGCTCAATTTTGTAGGAAGTTACATACATTTTTGTAAATTCAAAACAAATCTTACACGTTTTCTAATGATCTAATTATGTTGTATATTCGTATTTATCGCATCCTACGACCCCTTTAGATTGTGGTCACAATCTAAAGGGGTCATAGGATGCGATAATATTCGTATATTTCGTTTTTTGGGTATCCGTTTTTTCGACCGGGTACCAAGTTTGAACCCAGCATGGAGGATTTACTACCCGATACCTTTTTTTCTACAAACCCTATCTAGAAAAGTAACCTCATTCCCTATAATTTGATGTAGATTAATCGAACCCCTATATCATGGGCTTTCAATTGAAAGCCCATGCCTACAGTATATGAATTGGTACATTTTGATATATAACATTATGGGGGTAAGCATTTCATAGTTTGTCACGATGCCAGAAGTGCAAAGTATTGTTCCGAATTTTTGAATTTCGTGTTAGATTACGGTACTCACACCTGAAGCATGGTTTTTGTTTTTGATAAATTACAATAAAGTTTAATAATATTCCCATGCGTATTTTTATGTCCCCACCACATAGTGTGGGGCCATATTGTCGGCCTAGGCGCGTCCGTCTGTCCATCTGTCTGTCTGTCCGTCTGTCTGTCCGTCTGTCTGTCCGTCCGTACGTCCGGTAGTTTTCTCCAAAACCGCTACAGATATCACCTTCAAATTTTCAGGGATAACTTATGAGTGCATACAGATGTGGATGAAAAAAAATTAACTCAATACCTACTTCCTGTCGGCCATTTTGAAGTCAAATGCTAAAATCCTTGTCTGCAAACTTCAAGAAAAACGGCTTCACAGTTGCTTTTAAAACTTTAACATCTTGTTCAGCTTACTTCATTCTAGATCTGATTAGGTTTTGGACCTGTTAGCTCAGTCATGTCAGCCATTTTGAATGTTTTAAGAAAAGTTAGCGCACGATAATACTTTGTATCATATTGAATGGTGTTTTTCAGTTTTCATACTTTAACTTTTTAGTAGCTTTATAAATAATTTCAGGTGTACTTTGTTGTAAAAGCCTATGTTATTGTTAACAGTAGTTATATGTGATAATTTTGTAAAAAGATTTCAGCAAAAACTCATAATCACTTTTTTATTGTCGGCCATTTTGGATTTTTCCGTCCTAAAATCTTGTCTGTAATGTCTTGTCTACGCGTTTTCAGGTGAACCGTTTGGTAGATCAATTTCAAATTTTCAGGGATGATTCTTAGTATGAAAATCTAGATCTGATTAGTTTATGGGCATTCTGGGTAAATGTCAAGGCAGCCATTTTGGATTTTCCGTCCTAAAATCTTGTCTGTAAAGTCTTGTCTACGCATTTTCAGGTGAACTGTTTGGTAGATCAATTTCAAATTTTCAGGGATGATTCTCAGTATGAAAATCTAGATCTGATTAGTTTTTTGGCATTCTGGTATGAGGTTCCATATCCATCCGCCAAAAGGTATGACCCCTATATAGTCCATTTAAAAACTTGTGGTTTTGTTCTAAATAACACCATAGCTGGCTTCTAGGGTACCTAGTATGCCACTATTTGGTATCAAAATAAAGAGGAGGAGTTCAACTTTCATTTGAATTACGAAAATAGCGATGTAGGTCAAAATAGTTCCGACGTGATCATGTTTACTACGCGTTTGGCCCGTCGTCTCAGAATTGAGGCGATGTTAGCAAACGCGAGTTACAATAAATGGACGCTGATATCTCAAAAAGTAACCTGACTCCCTATAATTTGATGTAGATCAATCGAATCCCTATATGAACAGGTACATTTTGATATATAACACTATGGGGGGTAAGCGTTTCATAGTTGATCACGAACGCCATTTGTGCCGGGTATTGTTCTGAATTTTCGAATTTGGTGTTGGATTACGGTACTCATACCTTAATATGAGGCCTAAAATTGTCTGCTAGTTGGCCAGAGACCATTATTCCAGCAGAATTTGAGAACAGAATCGATTTTTTTCGTTCGGCGTAGGGCAAACAATGATTTAAAATCACTTTCAACCCTTCTGTGTGTATTAGTATGGTCAAAGGAGGCCCCCGGAGGGTCATAAATGAAAGAAAGCCCTCCAAAATTCCGTCAAAATTGCAGGTTATTCATTTTTTGCTAAAAATACATGATTTTGAGGGCCCATATCTCACTGAAATTGCTACAATGTAGCGATTTTTCATTTTTACAGGCTAGATACACGTGTCAGGTCAACAGAAACAGTAAGCATGTGTGATTTTTAAATTGCTACATTGTAGCAATATTTATTTCAAAATACAGCTGTTGGGGAAACTGCTATTTACTGAGATTTGGGCGAAAATGGCCAAATTTCAGTCAAAATCCTCGGGACATAGGGCCTTTGTCGTAGATTTAGTCAATGATGCAACTCTTAGTAGAAGGTGTGCCATATAGGGAATGAAAGCTGTTTGTCAGACGTATCATTTTCTTCAATAAACTCAGAGATAGTCAGGTTAGATTTGTGACGTCACAGTGGCAAAGTTAGACTAGCATATTTAGACGTATTTGGGGTAGGGCAAATTAACCCTTTCTAGCCTAAATGGATAATTTTTTCACATATTCAGCCATTTCCGACGTTTTTATGCATTTTTGAACTAAAAATGATATTTTCTGCCAAAAAAAGTTGCAGAGACAAAAATCAGTGTGATGTCATAACACATTAAGGTATGAGGTTCCATATCCATCCGCCAAAAGGTATGACCCCTATATAGTCCATTTAAAAACTTGTGGTTTTGTTCTAAATAACACCATAGCTGGCTTCTAGGGTACCTAGTATGCCACTATTTGGTATCAAAATAAAGAGGAGGAGTTCAACTTTCATTTGAATTACGAAAATAGCGATGTAGGTCAAAATAGTTCCGACGTGATCATGTTTACTACGCGTTTGGCCCGTCGTCTCAGAATTGAGGCGATGTTAGCAAACGCGAGTTACAATAAATGGACGCTGATATCTCAAAAAGTAACCTGACTCCCTATAATTTGATGTAGATCAATCGAATCCCTATATGAACAGGTACATTTTGATATATAACACTATGGGGGGTAAGCGTTTCATAGTTGATCACGAACGCCATTTGTGCCGGGTATTGTTCTGAATTTTCGAATTTGGTGTTGGATTACGGTACTCATACCTTAATATGAGGCCTAAAATTGTCTGCTAGTTGGCCAGAGACCATTATTCCAGCAGAATTTGAGAACAGAATCGATTTTTTCGTTCGGCGTAGGGCAAACAATGATTTAAAATCACTTTCAACCCTTCTGTGTGTATTAGTATGGTCAAAGGAGGCCCCCGGAGGGTCATAAATGAAAGAAAGCCCTCCAAAATTCCGTCAAAATTGCAGGTTATTTCTTCATTTTTTGCTAAAAATACATGATTTTGAGGGCCCATATCTCACTGAAATTGCTACAATGTAGCGATTTTTCATTTTTACAGGCTAGATACACGTGTCAGGTCAACAGAAACAGTAAGCATGTGTGATTTTTAAATTGCTACATTGTAGCAATATTTATTTCAAAATACAGCTGTTGGGGAAACTGCTATTTACTGAGATTTGGACGAAAATGGCCAAATTTCAGTCAAAATCCTCGGGACATAGGGCCTTTGTCGTAGATTTAGTCAATGATGCAACTCTTAGTAGAAGGTGTGCCATATAGGGAATGAAAGCTGTTTGTCAGACGTATCATTTTCTTCAATAAACTCAGAGATAGTCAGGTTAGATTTGTGACGTCACAGTGGCAAAGTTAGACTAGCATATTTAGACGTATTTGGGGTAGGGCAAATTAACCCTTTCTAGCCTAAATGGATAATTTTTTCACATATTCAGCCATTTCCGACGTTTTTATGCATTTTTGAACTAAAAATGATATTTTCTGCCAAAAAAAGTTGCAGAGACAAAAATCAGTGTGATGTCATAACACATTAAGGTATGAGGTTCCATATCCATCCGCCAAAAGGTATGACCCCTATATAGTCCATTTAAAAACTTGTGGTTTTGTTCTAAATAACACCATAGCTGGCTTCTAGGGTACCTAGTATGCCACTATTTGGTATCAAAATAAAGAGGAGGAGTTCAACTTTCATTTGAATTACGAAAATAGCGATGTAGGTCAAAATAGTTCCGACGTGATCATGTTTACTACGCGTTTGGCCCGTCGTCTCAGAATTGAGGCGATGTTAGCAAACGCGAGTTACAATAAATGGACGCTGATATCTCAAAAAGTAACCTGACTCCCTATAATTTGATGTAGATCAATCGAATCCCTATATGAACAGGTACATTTTGATATATAACACTATGGGGGGTAAGCGTTTCATAGTTGATCACGAACGCCATTTGTGCCGGGTATTGTTCTGAATTTTCGAATTTGGTGTTGGATTACGGTACTCATACCTTCTGGATAAATGTCAAGGCAGCCATTTTGGATTTTCCGTCTTAAAATCTTGCCCATAAAGTCTTGTCTATGCGTTTTTAGGTGAATCGTTTGGTAGATCAATTTCAAATTTTCAGGGATGATTCTTAGTATTAAATTCTAGAACTGATTAGTTTTTGGGCATTCTGGGTAAATGTCAAGGCAGCCATTTTGGATTTTCTGTCCTAAAATCTTGTCTGTTAAGACTTGTCTACACATTTTCAGGTGAACTGTTTGGTAGATCAATTTCAAATTTTCAGGGATGATTCTTAGTATGAAAATCTTTTTTTTGGTAGATCTGATAGTGCCTTTAAACTAAACGTTTAGTTCTGTATATGATCTTACTGTTTTTATGTCCCCACCACATAGTGTGGGGCCATATTGTCGGCCTAGGCGCGTCCGTCTGTCCGTCTGTCTGTCTGTCCGTCTGTCTGTCCGTCTGTCTGTCCGTCCGTACGTCCGGTAGTTTTCTCCAAAACCGCTACAGATATCACCTTCAAATTTTCAGGGATAACTTATGAGTGCATACAGATGTGGATGAAAAAAAATTAACTCAATACCTACTTCCTGTCGGCCATTTTGAAGTCAAATGCTAAAATCCTTGTCTGCAAACTTCAAGAAAAACGGCTTCACAGTTGCTTTTAAAACTTTAACATCTTGTTCAGCTTACTTCATTCTAGATCTGATTAGGTTTTGGACCTGTTAGCTCAGTCATGTCAGCCATTTTGAATGTTTTAAGAAAAGTTAGCGCACGATAATACTTTGTATCATATTGAATGGTGTTTTTCAGTTTTCATACTTTAACTTTTTAGTAGCTTTATAAATAATTTCAGGTGTACTTTGTTGTAAAAGCCTATGTTATTGTTAACAGTAGTTATATGTGATAATTTTGTAAAAAGATTTCAGCAAAAACTCATAATCACTTTTTTATTGTCGGCCATTTTGGATTTTTCCGTCCTAAAATCTTGTCTGTAATGTCTTGTCTACGCGTTTTCAGGTGAACCGTTTGGTAGATCAATTTCAAATTTTCAGGGATGATTCTTAGTATGAAAATCTAGATCTGATTAGTTTATGGGCATTCTGGGTAAATGTCAAGGCAGCCATTTTGGATTTTCCGTCCTAAAATCTTGTCTGTAAAGTCTTGTCTACGCATTTTCAGGTGAACTGTTTGGTAGATCAATTTCAAATTTTCAGGGATGATTCTCAGTATGAAAATCTAGATCTGATTAGTTTTTTGGCATTCTGGATAAATGTCAAGGCAGCCATTTTGGATTTTCCGTCTTAAAATCTTGCCCATAAAGTCTTGTCTATGCGTTTTTAGGTGAATCGTTTGGTAGATCAATTTCAAATTTTCAGGGATGATTCTTAGTATTAACTTCTAGAACTGATTAGTTTTTGGGCATTCTGGGTAAATGTCAAGGCAGCCATTTTGGATTTTCTGTCCTAAAATCTTGTCTGTTAAGACTTGTCTACACATTTTCAGGTGAACTGTTTGGTAGATCAATTTCAAATTTTCAGGGATGATTCTTAGTATGAAAATCTAGAACAGATTAGTTTTTGGCATTCTGGATAAATGTCAAGGCAGCCATTTTGGATTTTCTGTCGTCAAATCTTGTCTGTAAAGTCTTGTTTACATGTTTTCTGGTTAACTGTGTGACGGATCAATTTCAAATTTTCAGGGATGATTCTCAGTATGAAAATCTAGATCTGATTAGTTTTTTGGCATTCTGGATAAATGTCAAGGCAGCCATTTTGGATTTTCCGTCTTAAAATCTTGCCCATAAAGTCTTGTCTATGCGTTTTTAGGTGAATCGTTTGGTAGATCAATTTCAAATTTTCAGGGATGATTCTTAGTATTAAATTCTAGAACTGATTAGTTTTTGGGCATTCTGGGTAAATGTCAAGGCAGCCATTTTGGATTTTCTGTCCTAAAATCTTGTCTGTTAAGACTTGTCTACACATTTTCAGGTGAACTGTTTGGTAGATCAATTTCAAATTTTCAGGGATGATTCTTAGTATGAAAATCTAGAACAGATTAGTTTTTGGCATTCTGGATAAATGTCAAGGCAGCCATTTTGGATTTTCTGTCGTCAAATCTTGTCTGTAAAGTCTTGTTTACATGTTTTCTGGTTAACTGTGTGACGGATCAATTTCAAATTTTCAGGGATGGTTCTTAGTATGAAAATCTCGAACTGACTAATTTTTTGGCATTCTTGGTAAATTTTAAAGTGGCCATTTTGGATTCTCCGTCCTCAAATTGTGTCGGTAAAGTCTTGTCTACTCATTTTTAGGATAACCATTTGACGGGATCACCCATAGGTGGGGACATATTGTACACATTTGTGTTCTTGTGTGAAATTGTGTTGACGTTTATTTAAGTTACAATGTAACGGTGCATTATATTTGATTAATCAGTATCTGAAAGTTTGATTTAAGTACTTTTACACGCTTTTACATTAGTCCCAATCACGCAAATCCCTTGAATGTCCCGGGACATCCTGCAAATTTAGGTGGATGTCCCGCGAAATCCCGCAAATTTAGGGCACTTTGTCTAAAAAAATCTGTCCCTCTATGAAGTTTTTGGTGGTAAACCTGTTAACTGTCCCGCAATTAGGGTGTTTGTCCCTCGAATGGTCCCGCGAAATCCCGCGAATTTGATAAAAAAAATTGGCCTATTAGCGCAATCACGCAAATCCCTTAAATGTCCCGCGAAATCCCGCGAATTTAGTAGATGTCCCGCAAAATCCCGCGAATTTTGGGCACTGGGTCTTAAAAATCTGTCCCGCGAGAAACTCTTTGGGGGTTGACAGTACTGTTTCTGGGACAAGATCAAACAACCTTCATATTCTTCACCCTACCTATTTTGAAAATTAGCAATCAGCACAAATATATATTCAAGCAGATATTAGGCAAATGTATGACAAATTTTTGAACGATAAATCATTGGTTGTAAAACTGGAAGTGTGTTCTCTGACGTTGGTGCAGAAAGATTTCATTCAATTCTGCAGTGAATTTGATTTTAAATCCTTCTAAAAAATACTGTACTCCCGGTAATTTTAGCGCGCTTTTCGCGTGTTTTTGAAAATTAGCAAAATATAAAAGCAGCGAAATTCCTCCAGTTTAAATTCGCGAAATTTGATAGTCACGAAATTCCAAGGAAATTCCTGGGGATTTCAGTGTTGACAATACTTCCGTCCAGTGCTGGGCAATAATACGTAAAAACATGACATTTTGAGTTTTGAAAAAGACAAATTAGAAGAGCGATCGTTATTACTGTATTAAAATGAACATTCTAACGAAGCCAAAATCATTGAGTGATCCTGTATGACAAATCCGCAGAAAATAACAAACGAAGTTTGGAGGGATATAGGGAACGCCTCCATCTGTCCATCCGTACGTACATATGTTATGTACGTACATATGTCCGTCTGTCTGGGCGATAACTAAAATACCATTACCTGCATGATTTCATTTATATTTTGTACACATGTGCCCTATAGGAGTTCTGCTCAAAAGCCAATTTTCAAATGGCAGCCATTTTAGTGCCGATTTCACAGTAATTTAGGTACTGTTTATAAAACTGTAAAAGCAATATGTTTTAAATGTAAAAAAGTTAAATTGGACATTAATTAAGCAAGAAAAAATGCATGGCAGCCACCTTGAAAAAACTTTACATGCCATTTTACGATTTTGTTCAGCGACAATTTGGGTAGTGGTGGCCATTTTGAATTGAACTTTCTTATGTATGTTATTTTACGATATTTGCAATATATTTCGTTTGTAAAAGTGCCAGCCAGTGCTGTTGGCGTTGCTTTGTCGTTGCTGTTGTCTAGTTTTAGTAGGTCACTGCATTTTACAAGTATAGGTTACACCCAAAGGGTCCCTCAGGGGAATGGCTAACTAACGACCCCCAGTGCGGGAATCGAACCCAAGACCTTCAGGTTCAAAGTTTGATGCTTTACTACCGAGCCAAATGGCTTAAGCCTCCACTTGTGCTGTCTGGGTCGTTACATATATGTATACTCTTTTGGTGCAAAAATGAAAGATATATAGACCATGTAAGGAATGAGTTGTGGTCTTGGAAATAACATGGAACCCATTAAATAAATAAGATGTGGAACTACATGTACCTTAATTTACAGCAGATCTTATTTCACAAAATTGATTCATTTTGTGAAAATATATTGCAAATTTTGAGATTGACAGTAGTTTTGAGAGTCCATCTGATTGTAATCACACAATCCAAATACACTAAATACACTCATAGTGTACTAAAGTATTGGACTTTGCATTGTTTAAATTAGAATGTCATCTGCTCTCTTGCTGTATTATTATCCCATCGAACGAAGTTCGGAGGGATATAGGGAACGCCTCCGTCCGTCCGTCCGTCCGTACGTACGTCCGTCCGTACGTACGTCCGTCCGTACGTACGTCCGTCCGTCCGTCTGTCCGTCCGTCCGGGCAATAACTCAAATACCGTTGGCCCGATTTTGTTCATATTTTGTACACATATACCTTTTTGGGGTAGAAGTTCTGCTCGAAAGCCGATTTTCAAAATGGCCGCTCATTTCAAAATGGCGGCCATTTTAGTGCCGATTTTACAGTAATTTAGGTGCAATATGTAAAACTGTTATATCAATATGTTTTAAATGTAAAAAATTATAAAGGACATTAATAATGCTACAAATGTAGATATAAAAGAAGCACATGGCAGCCATCTTGAAAAATGGCGGCCTTTACTCGTCATTTTACGATCTTTGCTATAACTCAAAAAATAGTGGAGTGATTTTGTTCATATTTGGTATGTGAATACTATAAGCATTGTACACTGTCTAAAGACACTTTTGGTAGAAGGCGGCCATTTTGAAAAATGGCCGCCATTTTAACGTATTTTACTATAACTCGAAAAGTAGTGGAGCGATTTTGTTCATATTTGGTATGTGAATACTACTAGCATGGCACACTGTCCTATGACACTTTTGGTAGAAGGCGGCCATTTTGAAAAATTTTATGAAAAATGGCCGCCATTTTAACGTATTTTACTATAACTCGAAAAGTAGTGGATCAATTTTGTTCATATTTGATATGTGAATACTTTAAGCATGGCACATTGTCTAATAAAACTTTGGGGAGTAGTCGGCCATTTTGAAAAATGGCCACCATTTTTATGTGTGTTATTTTACAAGTATGTGTGCGATTTTTCAAAAATTTTAGAGGTGGCTACTGAAAAGCATATTATTTCTTCTGATGACAACTTGGCTAGTGAGCAACCATTTTGAAAATGGTGGCCTTTCTGGTGTGTTGTTTTATGATATTTGCTATTCGTTTGTAAAAATGCCAGCCATTTCTGTTCGATGGGATTCGCTACGCTTTGGCGTTGCCGTTGTTCTGGTTTATTATATCGTCAAGATGTACATGTGTGGAATTACATGCAGAATACAAAATGTAGAATGACTTGCACTATTAAAGTGCCTGGCCATGTTTCGAGAATACTATAATCTGATGTTTTAAGAGAGACTACCCAATAAATAAAATATCTGATTGGCCTCTCAAGGGTATATACAACATGCACAATTTACCTTTTTTAGGGAGACAAAAAAATTTGTAGGCGGAAATCTTGAAAAATGGCTGCCATTTCTACGTATTTTACTACGAAAAGTAGTGGAGCGATTTTGTTCATATTTAATATGTGAATACTCTTAAACATGGTACACTGTCTTATGACATTTGGGCTAGCAGGTGACTATATTTTGAAAAATGGCCGCCATTTACACATGTACCCTTTGAATGTGTGCAATTTTTGCTAAAATTTATATGGGCTAAGCATATTACACTTTCTGATGACAATTTAGCTAGTGAGCAACCATTTTTGAAAATCGTGGCCATTTATAAGTGTTATTTTACAATTTTTGCTATATACTTCGTTTGCAAAAATGCCAGCCATGGCTGTTCAATGGGATCTGCTACACTTTGGCATTGCTGTTGTCTTAGTTTAGTGTCATTTTGTATTAGGGGCTTCTCCTTAAAGGAGGAGGGAAGTTAGCACAACAGATTTTGGACAGTCATATATGCTTGATTTTGGCCATTTCCTGGGGATTTAAACAGTTGCATATGTTAGGCGAATTCATTACCTCCAAGAAAATCACTTCTAGAGATGATAAAATAATTTCGACTTTGAGACAAGGTAGATGCAAACAACCCACCCCCATGTTTTTTCTGAAATGTTTTCCTGATTTTCAACCCCTTCCATCCTTGCTTTTTTAATTTTTCTTGCATCAATACGTTGCGTTTTGACACTGAGTTAATCCCTTAAAGTGTCTCACATATTCTATCAAAATTTGCCATGCAAACATGTTAGTCTACTTTACTGGCCCCCCTTGCTGTAACAAGGAACCCAAAACACATTAAAACGTAAACATAAACCAATTAGTCACTTCACTATGAAAGTGAGGGGTGTAAGCTGTGTGCATGGACTAACACAATATTAGTGGTCATTTACTGTGTCAACTTAGTAACCCTTGCATATTGTGCTCACTCAAGTATTGAATAATTTTTTTATGATCTAAATGTTTGTGGTTTATAAAACAATGTGAAATATTTTAGTTAGAAATACATTAATTAATATATTCATTCAAACAGCACTAGAATGCGGGAAGAAAGAGCAATGGTGACAAAATGCAGACAGAATTTTCAGTAAGGGTTTCAGACATTTCTGAACACAATCATACATGTACTTCATGTGTACTGTTATTTTTAGTGCTGTATTTATAGATATAATTTCACGTATTAAAATCATATTTTCCAGCAATGACTTCAAATTCGGAACCACACCCATATCACATTTTCTTCAATGACTCCAAACATGTGTAAACATTGACCATGTGCATATAAATTCAGATTTCATGAGCTCTTTCCTATTCGAGTACCTCGACACCCCTGCATGGATTTGAGTTGGATTCGCCTTTTATACGTGAGCCGACACACTCGCAAACGCTGATTGGATAAAGATTGCGAGAATCTTTAAAAGGAATAAATGATTCCTTTTAGATAAAGTGGAAAACAATATTTCCCATGTTATTTTCCCATAGGAAAAATCATTGCTTTCAGCTAAGTTTGTTCACCCATAATGGGTATCTTTAAAACCCCTTAAGGAATCACTTATTCCTTTAAAGTGGTTAACTATGTGTCAAAATGCAACATATTGATGCAAGAAAAATTAAAAAAACAGGGATGGAAGGGGTCGAAAATTAGGAAAACATTTCAGAAAAAACATCTGGGTGGGTTGTGTGCATCTACCCTGTCTCAAAGTCGAAATTATTTTATCATCTCTAGAAGTGATTTTCCTGGAGGTAATGCATTGGCCTAACATATGCAATTGTTTAAATCCTTAGAAAATTGCCAAAATCAAACATATGACTGTCCAAAATCTGTTGCGCTAATTTCCCTCCTCCTTTCCCTACATGGTCCTACAAGCCTAAAATGGATCTATCACATGACACTCAAAATGGCAGACAGCAGTAAGCTGGATTCCTATGGTCCTATATAAGCCTTATATGGATCTATCACATGGATACCATATGACCCTATAGTACCAACTCTGAACTCTGGGGGATCCCCCAGCACTAATGTATTTTATGCCATCCATGGTGATTTTATTCATAAAAATCTAAAGCTTTTATAATTCAAAGTTGCTCTTCAGGAGCCCCAACATGCAATTTATTTGTAAGTCACTATGACATACACAGTAAGTTGATAAGGTAATCCAACATGACCAAGGGCTACATTTATTTAAGAAATATAGACCAAAGAGCAGGGCTACTAGTTTCGAATACACCCCGTAGGTCTTGGCACAAACGTTTTCTGAACCCAGAACTACCGAAGGGAGTGAGGGGTTCGAAAGCTTTCAAACATGTGGTAACCAGTCAAACATGTGTACATGTACTTAAAGAAGTTTTGCCTTGGTTTAACTTTGCTTTGTCACTCTGCCCATTAATATTTAACTAATAAGTACTCCAGTATCACCTGATTTGATAAATACTCGTTATCAATTTAAACTAGCTGTATATAAAGGTGTGCAAGAAGAGGGGAATTGCACAAATAAATGTTATTTGATTTTTAACTTGCTAGACATAATAATTTATATGCAATATTTCAGAAAGATGGCCACAAGATGGGGTATCTGCACAACTGGGAAAATAAGTAGTGATTTTGGGAGGGCTGTTCAATTGTTGCCCAGAGCTGATCATGAAATTGTTGGTGTAGCAGCACGGAAGATTGAAGATGCAGAAAAGTTTATTGAAACTTTAAGCTTGAAGAGTGCAAAAGCATATGGCTCATACAAGGCAATGGCTGAGGACAGTAATGTTGGTAAGGAGTGTAAGCCAAATCACAGGCTCTTCAGTAGGAAATATGAATGCATCGTAGTCTAATTGGGGTCATTATACAGATAGAACAAGACCCTGCATTCTGGTTCCCCACTGAAGATCCTGTGTTCCATGTGTGAGATCATTTAGTAATTTTGTTAGGGGTAAACTTTGGGATGCTTTGAATGGTGATTTTAGTCCTGTAAAATAAGTTTTTTGGTTTTGTGGATGGTGATTGGAGTTCAACGTTTGGTGTTCGGCAGTTGGCATCTGTAACAAATGACAGGTGATGACATTTTGCATGATAATGCCTTGTCGAATTATTATTTAGTGAGGCGCAAATGAACAATTTCAAATGCAGTAAGTAATACCAAGGAATTTGATATTTGAGCTCTGAAAGATAATAAATAAAATAAATTAAAGAAGGTTCACAGTTTAGTGTTAAGTTCTGAAGGGGTTTGAAGATCAGTCCTTGGATCGGGTCATGCTGTAAATGAACTTGATGAATATACATTTTGATTTTTAGGGTTTTAGTGACCAAAGTACAGTTTGCTAGTAGATACAGTACTCGGTAAATTCACCAATAACTAGAAAGATTTAATATGATAAGAACTTATTAAAAATCTGTCTAGTTTATCCATTAGTTTGTGAATTGCTAATTTATGTAAGATGATACTTCCTTTATGCCATCCATAATTGATTTATCTCATTAAAATCAAAAAGATCAAGGGGTCCCAAAACAGACCCAGCTCACTGACAATACCACATTTATTACCACCACCCCCCCCCCCCCGCCATCTTGATTACTAGTAATGGTCTTCTGTACCTCAGTTGAAATAGAATCTGATTGAAGCCTCGATTCCATTTGCTCTACAGTGGCCCTAAGCTTCACAAAATTGAGATAGAAAATCTACATTGTAATGCTTATCCCCATATTTTACAATGTATTATTTCAATTATGGGAAGCTACGGCCGCTGTATGGTTACCATTGATCAAACATGACTGAGGCATTTTTAGAGAGCATATTTGCATAGACTTTTGATTTGCAGAGGTTGTCTATATTGGGTCCATACACACCTACCATTGTGAGCTGACCAAGCTGTTTCTGAACCATGGAAAACATGTCCTGTGTGAAAAGCCATCTGCCATTAACTCCAAACAGCTTGATGAGATGCTTACTCTGGCAAAAGAGAAGAAACTGTTTTTCATGGAGGTATGTTGACCATTTGGTACATCATCTGCCCTTGCTGGGAAAATGGAAATCATGCATTAATTTTGCGTGTACAATAAAATGTCACGCAAATCACGCATTATGTTTGATACTTAAAAAATCTGCCTTTTATTAATACCGTTACAGCAAAAAACGAATGGCAAAAAAATAAAACGCATCAGACTTTTTACGCGAATTTCGTAAATGTCACGCATTTGGTTCGAAATGTCTTCATATGAAAATTGCTTTGAAAATTCTCGTACCTACCCCCCCCCCCTCATTGGTGAACTGGAAAAAACCTTCATACTCTTGGTCATTTCTCAGGGATCCAAGTGAACAAAGGTCACTGGGAAAGATGATTTAGGGATGAAATTAATGTGTGTATAAAAGTATACAGATTCAATGTAGCTGGGAATTACATCTTCACACACTCTGTGTCTTTTCTCCAGGAGTCAAGTACTTGATGATGGTTGGGAATGGGAAAATATAGGATTTTTGGGGTAAAATTAATGTATCAAGTGGCATGAACAGATTGGCTTGTGCTCAAAAGATTCTATTCAAAAGTATTATAGCTTTTATGTCACCACCAAAAAGTGGTGACATAAAAAAAGATCAAAAAGGTATTTTTTCAACTTGCTTCAAGTTTACCTTTTTCATAATCATCCACAAGTTCTCAAAAGTTAAATTCTGGCTATATATTTGACCTTCAATGACATTCTCAAGGTCAAAAAAGATTTGACCTTCAACCTTCTCAAGGTCAACAAGGTCTTTTTTCATCTTGCTTCAAATTGACCATTTTTTCAAAATCATCTACAAGTTCTCAGAAGTTCAAATCTGACTTTAGATTTGAGGTATCACTTTCAATGACCTTCTCGGGGTCAAAAAAGGTCAAAAAGGTAATTTTTCAACTTACTTCAAGTTGACCTTTTTCAAAATCATCCACAAGTTCTCTAAAGTTCAATTCTGGCTATATATTTTAACTTCAATGATATTCTCAAGGTCAAAAAAGATTTGACCTTCAATCACCTTGTCAAGGTCAACAAGGTCTTTTTCATCTTGCTTCAAATTGACCAATTTTTTTCAAAATCATCTACAAGTTGTCAGAAGTTCAAATCTGACTTTAGATTTGAGGTTTCACTTTCAATGACCTTCTCAAAGGTCTTTTTTCAACTTGATTCAAATTGACCGATTTTTTTTCAAGATCATCGACAAGTTCTTAGAAATTCAAATCTGACTTAAAATTAATATTTTGAGCAACTAGGTGGTGAAATTTTGTCATGTTAATGCCTTGTTTGGTTTTTAGAATTGACCTTTTTTTGACCTAGACTTAGATGACATCAAGACAAAAACATATTTCCTGCTTCACTTAAAACTCATCATTGAATCTTTACTTTCAGTGTTTAATCTTTCTTTTACAGAATTGAACAATTCTGACTGAAATATTAAGTTTTTTTCTCAAAATTGGATTTTATTTTTATTTCACTGCTTAAAATATCAAGTTTTTCCAAAATTCTTATGAATTTTGCTTCAGGGCTTTAAATTTTCCTAAAATCATGTTATTTTACTTTCAGGGTTTATGGAGCAGATTTTTCCCTGCATATGTTGAGATGAGGAAACAGATAAGGGCTGGGGCTATAGGAGATGTGAGATACACAAGTACACAGTTTGGATTTCCGCTGGATGGTGTTCCTCGGATGGCAAAGAAATCAATGGGTGGTGGCTCATTGTTAGACCTTGGAATCTATCCACTTCACTGCACCAGTTTTGTGTTTGAGGGTGAAAAGCCCGAGAGGATAGTTGCCTCTGCAGTCATGACTGATGATGGTATGTGCATTTGATTAAAGTAGTACAGTACAACCTGTATCAGTGAACACCTCTATCTCTCTAGTGGACACCCTTCCACAGTACATACATTTGTGACAACAGTATCTGACTTTACTGTTGTCAGGCTATTCCGGTGTGCTATTGACTACTGTGTAAGTTACTCTCTCTGTTGTGAACACCTACCAACACTAAACATTTCTCTTAGCAATAAATGTTCAATATACACAGTCATCTACTATAACTGCATGTTAAAGATTACCTCGTGTCACATAGTTCTAATAAGAGCCAGTATTATATAATTTATTGAAAAACATGTACGTGTTTATCAGATACCATATATTTAATATTATAAATCAATTTCGAATTACATTTTTTTAACTTACTGTTATCTTATAAACTGTAGATGTGGACCAGACTACACTTACTACAATACACTACAGCGGGGGCAGAACTGCCCAGACAGCCTGTAATATGAATGTAACCCTGCCTAACAGAGCCATTATCTGTGGAACCAAAGGTATCATTGAGGTAAGCAAACATGCATTATTCATAGAATGGTAGAGGCACACCTCACACCCTTTTTTCAAGCATTTACCATTTACTCAAAAGTCATCAGACTTTAGGTCAATATTAAGTTTGAATTTTCCCATAATACATTTTACAAACAAAATGATTTGGTTTTGCAATATTTTGATTTATAACATTTATTTCCATTTTAAAAATATATGCGAAAATTCAGAAAAATACCTCCCTTTCTCAATTTTAGGGTTGTAAAAAACAGAAAAGCCTCATCAGTTTGAGAAAAGCTAATTCTAAATAATATATCAGATTTTCCTAGCTTATATCTTGCTGATTGAATAAATTGTATTGATCTTTTGCTTTGTTTTGTTTTGAACTTGATTCTGTATTATCATCCATTCATATTGTTACAGCTGAAAGAACTGTTCTGGTGCCCAACTCAAGTGACAATCAATGGAGAGACTAAACATTTTGAGCTAGAGTCGGAGGGCTTCAACTTCCACAACAGTGCAGGTTTGAAGTATGAAGCACAAGCTGTTAGGGAGAGCCTACTTAAAGGTAATGCAATAATACTGACAACTTGTAACTCAATGAAAATTGTTGTCAATATGCAAAGTTTAATGAAGCTCAGTCTTAAGTTGCAATGAGATAGCCTTAGCTCTTAAAGTTGCAATTATATTATAAATAAAAGCTACAAATATTGTGCATTTTTGCCACTGAGGGAGCAATTCAGTGGAACCAAAACAAAAGATTTTTCGCAGTAAATTTTGAAAAACGTGACTTTTTTACGGAAGATTTCAGAAAAAACGGGAGTTTTTGCGGTAGGTTCTGAAAAAACAGTATTCTTAAAGGGGTATTCCTTCCAACTTCATTCCATACCATAGTTTTTGATATGGAGTTAATTCTTCTAGGAACATGTGCAGAATAACTTCCCCCAATGCCTTCATTTCATTAGGGATCAGCCATTAAAGGCACACTGTACTTCAGAGATGATAAATTGGTTCAAAAATATTTCTTCTGGCTTTAGAGTAGATTTCATTTTGAAGATTGTAACATTCCCTTGCTTGGAACTCAATTGCTGCATGAGTGTTAGGTATTCTGGAATTAAACTAGTCTCAGTCTCTGTCCAGCCTCAATATCCAGCTACCAAATTGTTTCTTTGCAGGTGAACTAGAGAATAGTGTTGCCTCACATGCTGAATCTAGGCTTCTTATGTCATCATTGGATCAGATCAGAAAGCAAACAGGCGTGGTCTACGCAGTAGATTTGGAATAGATTGACAGGCACAGCCTACTATGCTTATTTGGAGTTGATTGACAGCCACAATTGATAGGCTTAATAAAAGGCCTTGAACAGTTCAAATGCAATGTGCAATGTACAATCTTACAATTATTGAGTCTAGAGCATATTCTCCATGATTCATCAGTGAAATTCCGATAAAGTAACACTTTACAAACTAGATGGCCGGTCTCCCTTTCTTTTCTACCAAGTTTTATACATATATTAGAATATATCCATGAATATTTCAGCCAATCAGAACATAGTATACAATACAAGTTGTTGTTTTTTTATTACATAAAATCTTTTGTTATGTGTGAAAAGAATTTAAACACAATACTCATTGACTTGTAAGTGATTTAATGCACTTGTGTCTTGTATGGCATTGAATTTGGGTTCCCAACCCCATTGCTCATGTTAGGACCATGTGCTTAAAATCATCCACAATTCAATGGCCTCTGGGCTCAGATCCTTTACTACAATCGTTTTCTTGTATGTACATAGTTGAGTACCAATTCTAATATATTCATTAAGGGAAGCTTCATCAACATATGTACTAGGTGTATAATGTTCTAGGCTCTGACACTTTGGGTAGTAGTTAAGCAAACAAGGATGAAAAGAATGAATACCATTTGAACAAGAATTGAATATACCATTGGAAAGATGGATATGTGAGGAATAACAATCTTATAGTGTAATGGAATTGTGCTTGCTGCAAAGTTGATTTTAAAGAATTGTCTAAAATAATTGAATTGGAAGAAATATTTTGAAAAAGTTGTTCTCAAATAAGTTTAATTTATTTAACTTTGGAGCAGTAAATATACATTTGAAATGACCTTTGACCTTAAAAAACATCATAGAAATACAGGGTGTCAAATAAACCCGTCCCCCCTTGTACAGCTAAAACCTTAATAGATGGTACCTAGTGTGATATACCATTTGAAAGATCATTCAAAGTTATGTTAACTCACCAACTGTCAAGTATTTTGGATGAAATTCACCTATATTTTCATGATGTCCTTTATAGTTACTGTACCCTCCTTAAGCAGCTTCCATTGCGTCAAAATGAAAAAAGGATATGACCTCAGAAATAAGTTAATCTTTTTCGCATTCAGCTTGAAACAAAATGGTTTTCACCATTTTTCCATGCACCTCTATTTTCTACACATCTAGCCCTATCCAGAAATTGGTTGAATTCGAATTCATTGCCTTATACATATGTAGTCATCTTTAGGTCCTTTGACCTTTCTTATACCCGATTCTTAAAATCCTGCCAAATACGCCAAATTGCCATGTTTCTAGGCCTATGGTCACCTCAATTGATATAATGTAAAAAATTGTGAGATTGATTGACTTGTGTCAGATATATGCCTATCAACGTAACTTTGGAAGACCTTTCCAATGATATATCACACTTGGTAAGTTGGTACCATATAACTTGGTCTTTGCTGTAGAGGGGGGGGCGGGACTTTGATTTCAGTGTCTTGCAGTATTTGTACCTGGCATGTAGTCTTATGAAGTAAACTGCATGTATTTCAAAAACCAGTAATTGTTATTATAATCCCGAATTGTCAAAAAGTAGATTTATAAATGATGATATGTAACTTAAATAATCAATTGGCTTGGTCATAAACCATTTTATCTGATTTTCAAAGCTAGAAAAAACCATTGTTTGCAAGATTGAAAAGCGATTAAAGCATTATCAAAGTACCAGATCCAGAAATCAGTGAAGGTGAGATAGTCACATGAAAATGAGAATTGGATTTCATTTCAGTTAAAAAGATGGCAGTAGCATCATATTATCGTATGAACGCATTTGAGTTATTCATGTCACAATGTTGAGTGGTGGATTTAAGCCCTGGACTCAATGCATTGTGGAGTGACCATTTCTTGTAGGTGTTTCTTTCCAAAATTTGCACGAGATGCGTAGCATCGAGTTTTAATTTTTAGATACAACGCCTGAAATGAATGGTCATTCCACGATACATTAGGTGTTGGGCTTTAATTCTTTTCACACTGCAAAATATTGTTTACCTCGTCACTTAATAAAATATACGAAATCACTTAAAGAATATATTTTTATGAAATTTTTGCTAGGGTCAAGTTGGCAAAGCATAAATTTCAATCTGCAGAGTCAAGTTGTGTTGTCACCTTCATAACCACATAAAGAATGACCTTTGATGCTGTGATTGGTTATATAATGCACTGCAGTTATATGAAATACTATGTTCGGATTGGCTGGAATCGGACACACCTTGCGTAGCTGTGGGTGAATATTATAGAATATAGAAGTGTTTCGTGTATTGTTCAATATGTTTTACTCTCCACGTTTCCCTATCTAAAACACACAATCCGTTTCTTCTGAATGTGCTTTACATTGATCAGCTAGTCCTATACCTTTCAAGTTCAAGAGGCGCTGTTTATTAGGCGGCAGCTTTTGATAAATTTAAACTGAAGTGGATTAATATTGTATTATCCCATGCAACTACTACTCCTCGGTGAATAACAACCACAAATATTTCTGATAATGTAAAAAACTCCAAATCCCTCTCACAAAAATGATATTCACATCCCATGAATTTCTGCAAGATTCCCATTTTGTTGATCAGTTAGTCGATAGAGCGTGCTTCAATGATGTTCTTATGTGTAAGTTATACTTGTGTAAAATTATATTTTTCCAAACAAGGTTGAAGATAGAAAGATTTTGAGACGCGCGTAAGAAGTATGAAACCATTAGGACTATTAAACACAGGCGAATTGTAATTTCATCATCCGCTCTGACAAAGACAGTCAAAATCATAGAAATATATTGTCCCCTCAGAATAAAACCCATATTTAATCGCTCCCAGTAAATAACCTCTTAAAATATTGAATATAACCGAACGCCTCCTTTTAATTTGGTTTTACCTGGGCTGGGCTTCTATTTGATCATGCATCAATAAGGATTTACCTACGTGTAGTGTTTGCATAAAATAATTAAAGTTAAATAAAAGAATGGGAGAAATGGAGATGGATTGTACGAAATCAAAGGGGACAATTATTGATTTATTTTACAATGAAGACTAATAAATCTTCTGAACTCTTTTCATTAACGTGAATAGTTAAGGTTATATTTAGTTTTTTCTATATTGTATCGTCGTGTTGTACCATTTGTCTCATTGCTGGAGTTTGTATTTTCTAATATTTTTTTGAACGATCAAAATATTTGTAAGGAAAACAAAACAAATGCAGTTCTAGGAAAGTATGAGACCCAAAACAACAGAGGTAACCATTTTTTCAAGAGCGGTATCAGAGGATAAAGTGTAAAATGTTGGGAAACAATTATTCTACAATTTCATGTTTCCTTACTTTCATGATTTTATTAAATGCATATAAGTGCAAAAAAAATAAAATAAAAAACATTAAAAAGTCATTAGATTCGAAGTTGGGAATTTATCTTTTCGAAATCATTGCCAATTTACCTAAAAATCAAATCATTTACATTCTTTTATAAAATTAAATCAAAAACGCTGAACTTTTAGAAAAAATGCATGACATTTGGTCAATAAATATTGTACATATTGTGTGTATGGTTTTAGACATCCTCCTCAGCAGGTATCCAGAATTTAAAAAAGTAATTCTGTTCGTCTTTTGTCATTGTTACACCAGTACCCTTCCCTCGTAAAAAGTCTTTTCACATTTAAATCCATATGCAAATTATATTTTCAAAATGTCAATATTGAACTCAGTTTTGTATAAAAGAAGCATTAAATATTATACGCTATTTACACAGTAACAACAAAGAACATTAGAAAATGACGGATAAGCGATTGTAAATACAAACCAGAATATCTATTATTACGATTGGCATTGAATCAGGTGAATCTTAGAGATTCTGTTGACATTGTTTCAATGAACTATTTTCTTACTCATGTTGACTCTAAAATAATGTTTGAACAATTCTTGTTTGAAAGGTTTCTTTTTTGCATTTTGCAAACATTTTGGCTACGCATTGGGGTTTATGGCTGTACCATAAGATACCAAGCACCAACATCATTATTGGGTATTTTTATTATGTTCACCACATATTGCTTTCTCACTTTCGATCTTAAATAATTATCATTATTTTTTTTAATTTATCAGTTAAGATTTAACTAGATTGGACATCGTTGAACATAACAATAGGACATAGATATGGTGTAACATAAAGAAATTAACTTTATCTCACAAGTCTAATTACATCTAAAGCCAGTTGGAAAAAGTATCCCATTATATTATCCCTATTGTTTTATTACTTAATGATTTATAATTATATTTATATATGAAATCCAGCTCCCTCTCCCGCTTGCTATGTAACATTGTTAAGGTCAGCTAAATGGAACACCCCTCCCTGATCACGGATCAAACGACCATCGCAACTAATCCACGGTATTCTTTACGTAGGATTACAAAACCTCCATCTTGAAAAAAGCAACAAGGTAAGAAATACTTTTACTATATGCACTAACTAGACAATCCTTATGAATGACACCATTGTGTAACGGTAGGACATGTAGAATCTACTTTGATATTATATTTATTTATTTATTTATTTATTACAGTGTCACCCGTAATTATACGGCCAGCCTCCAAAGGCTTATGAGACACAATTACAATCATATTATAAGCAGATAAGTCAGAATTAACACTTACTTTAATCTATCTTAATTAATTTATTCACAAATGCACTTTTATATTTTACAATTTTTATATGCTTTGATTTAACATTTTATGTTTATTTGTTAATATGTTTAAATCCTAGCGTATATTACTTATATTTTTGTTCATCTTAATATTTTTTACATCTTTAGCGCTCGCCTCGTTTATGAGAACAAATTTGTTAATTAGGCACCTTTGTACGAGGAAAAATTATTCTTCCTATTAAGCATTTTATCAAAGACACAAGAACCCATGTTTCTGTTTTATGATATATATTCATGAACTATTCAATGTATATCAATCATTCCCCAAGTACATATTTTAGTTCATTTCATTTCGGTTAAAATATAATACAGGGTGGGCCAATAAAAACGTCCATATTTTTATTTTTTGTAATATGGTATTGGTATGGTATGGCATGGCATGGTATTGGTATGGTATGGTATGGTATGGTATGGTATGGTATGGTATGGTATGGTATGGTATGGTATGTTGGAACTATCCATATCATTTTAAAGATAATTCAATTTCCAACAAAGTGATGTATGATTCATAAAATATGAACGGCTATTGGTGACTCCATGGCCATTTCTGTATAATGGGGTAGTAACAGTTGAAAACAACATTTCGCTATATGTTTTGAGCTTATACATAATATTACATTGCTTAATCAACACTTTTTGGCTTTTATATATGACAAAAAGGTTTTGGAGTTGAGTTTTATTGTTTGTAAATCATTGTATACTCTAAAATAATCATGGAACCTATTTTTATGCATTGTAGTTTGTTATAAAGTAAGATTGTTAGATAAATTGATATTTGCTTCAAACATGTTTTGCAAAGAAACTCAATTGAAAGGGACCAATTATTGAAAACATTCCGTAAAAAAGGTCCTTTATGTAATATTGACTGATTGACAACAATTTAATGCAAAAATAATTCATATATATTTTATATAACTGTATAATTTGTTTTTGTTCCTTTTCACCATTTCTTGAGAATGAAATAAAATATCTTTCCGAAGCTTGTAAAATAGCATAATTATACAACATTTTCTTAGACTTCCCAATATTATAGTTGTACAAAGGAAATGTTGGTTGATTTAACAAAACGTATTCAAAAAATTAAAACAAAAACATCCGAAATAGATGAAAACTAAGATAAACCTTTAATTTCATGAACAAGATACTTTTTTTAAATCAACCAAACTTTCCTTTGTATAATTACAATATTGAGAGACAGTTGTGTTTATGTCATTTTGTTCCAATGAGGTTCGGATAGATGTTTCATTTCATTCCAAACATATGATACCAAGAACAAAAGAAGTGCCCGATGTGTTTTCTAAAACAATATAGAGAAAAGTATATATATCTATTTCAAATTATATTGTTACCATTCAAACGATGACCATTAAATTGACAATGTGTAAAATTTTCAGAATTTTTTATGACTAGTTTAAGAGAAACGTGTGTTCAAAAAGTTTGCCATATCGATACCTATCATTTTGCAACAACCCATGATATGGAATACATTTCCATAACTTCCTCTTCTGGTACGTATTATTGCATTGTCTGCCATTCAGAATGTCAGTTAAGTTGTATATCATTTCATGTTAATTTTAGCCTATAATAGGCATTATCTCCAAAATGTCTTGAAATGAGTAAATATTCAACTATTTGATGCAGATTTCTGTGTTATTCAGACTATACTATTACCAATATACCTTTCAAAATGGTAAAAGAACTCATCAATATTGTATTAGTTAATTAATCTGCTTTCATTTGATACATAAATCAACAATTTTGACCTTCTATAATTAGACTTATATCCCCAAAGCTGACACAGGGGTTATATCTATCTGGCCAGTTTTGAGCATTCCGTCTTCAGCAATTGGTAAATCATGATTTTGACCCCTGTGGTAATCGAAACGTCATTTTAAAACAAATACTTATTTATGTGAAATAAATTATATATCAGTCTGTTGGAAATTAATTGTCTTTCCATTGATACATGATTTAAAGTTTTGTCTGTAGTGTTAAAAATGTTGTAGCAAAAACAAAAATATGGACATTTTTTGCCCACCCTGTATAATTCATGGTGCATTGCAATGATGTATTTAAAAAGATGTGTGGTATTTTAGAGGATTTTGACATATCAAGCTGTTATTTCGTTACTCAAATGTATTTGTAACACAAATATCTTCATGGCCAATAGATATTTTTCTTAACTCGTGGCTTGCTCTTTTTGACTTGGTATTAAAGATAATGACATAGATCTATATTACATTACATCGTAAATTCTTAAACATCGTCCACATCAATGTACTACCTATTCCCTTTAGCATTGCCCAAGTCGGTTTATCTTTTATTTATCTTGAGTTTCAATTAACATTAGAATCTGAAAATGAATAAAATGAAAAGAACAACGACTTTGGCAAGGCCTTTATAATTGTTTTGAAACACAGAATCAAATTTTATCGGTCGATCTGACATGGGTAGACTATATACAAAAGGAGGGTTATAAAGAATGTAAAGTAAATTGTATACAGCTAAACAGTAAGCTGTATGACTTTGATTGCAGTGAATTAAAATGTATTTTGGTTAATCGATTGATTTTCCCCTTCTCTACTTCTCTAATCTATGTCTATTTCGAATTCTAGGTCCTACCACTTGATGCCATTACAATAGATACAAGATGAGGCCCGATGTGACCTCACAATGAGGTTTCTCCTACGACTGATCTTACTGGGAGTGGTGTATGTGATTCTGTGTGTCTCCCCTACCCATGGCCAGGATTTCTGGCCCGCACATGAGTTTTACAATGACCGCTTCAGTACTTTCATGACAGTTGAATATACAGAGGGTATGTTCATCACGTTAGGTCATGTGTGCCATTTTATATATCTATGTATGCCATTTCCACAGAGGTGCGCTTTTCACTGTCATTTACATGCTTGGAAACTCCCACTTTATTTAATGTTTGAATTACAATTATATAAAGAAAATTTGTATAAAGGTCAAAACAATTGTCTAAATATATTTAGAGCGTGTTGAGTTCATGTCAATTTTTGCACAAAACATTTTTGGATAACGAATGACAAAATTGATGAACGTTTGAAATACGCCCTAATGTGTAAACTTTGCATAGCATACTGATCTAGAAAGGACATTTCTATCTCTATTGTCTTTACGATAGATGTCTTCATATTCAAGAATATGTGAGAACGTTTTAAAAGGAAACAACACATCGCATACCTAAAACCTCAAAAATAAAAATATCCATCTTATACCACAGGTTTGAATTCTCTCTTACCTTGCTATTTAACTCTTACTAACAGACCATCGCAGTTTGTAATTGCAATTTTCGATAAGTATTAACAAATAAAATTCAGCAAAATTGCAAGTGAGTTTGCAGTGATATTAGATGGAAGAATTGCTTAAGATCAATGCAAAAAGAGAAGGTCAAATTGTACAACCGATGTACAGGCGACAATGGGGGGAGGACTTCAGATGTTATAAATAACAAACTTAAAGATAACCCAAAGTCTCCGGACCTCTCTAGCCAGCGCATTGCTATATTCTGTCTAAATAGACAACGTATAGCTTAAACCTTATCATATGGTGTTCGTCAGCTAGCTTCTCTTGCAATGTAACCCTACATTATATGTAACATTGTAACTTTACCCTTCGAATGGAAAAAATGTCAGAATATAATCAGAAGCGAAACCTGATATTTCAATTAATTTTTCATCTGATAGCATAGAAAACTAGATTGGTGAAATTGAACAAATTAAATTCAAGACTCCAGATTCCAGATTTTAAATAAAAAGTAATTTTGACATCTGATATTGATGAGAAAATGAGAAAGAAAATGTATAATGCTCTATTCTTGCCAAATTTAATTTTTACTGACTTTTCCGAAAATTCAGGCAAAAACAATAGACTCTATTAAGAGTCTAATAAAACAGGATGTTAGCTTTTCTGAAAGGGACCCTCTTAATGTAGGCAATTTACCAGTCAGTTATTCGTTCCGATCTGCATCTGAATATTAATGCATGTAGGCAGTAGAGTTTCCTAAAAAGCTCTCAGTGGAGTCTGTCTATTGATTATTCGAAAGGCATCTGACCCGGAAATTGGAAAAATACTTTTCCAAGAATCACCCAACTCATTAAAGTATTACACGTTGGATAAAGGCAATTCGTAACATTGGTTTTCAAGGTCTCCCATCATCCAAGGTTAGGCTGACACAGTATCCATGGCAGTACGGGTTGCCATAGAAACCTGCATCTACCAATCTCCAATACCCATAATGCTAGTATTCTGCAATGCTTCACTTTGTATTTGGCCAATTGAAACTGTTGGATTAAACTGGAAAGGGTTTCATATGATATTTATAATAGCATTAATTATTAGTTATGCAATATGTATTCCATTGTTTTTGAGAGAAAAAATTACAAAATAAGTTTTATAGAAAACCACTACAAAAGGATCACCACCGTTTTGGGATACGCAAAACGCCACTGCTACAAAAAAGTTTATTCATACATTTCGAGAATAATGCCTAATGCCTCGAGATTTTTGTTTTAAATTTGTAGAAAATTGTCTAAAGTAGAATCCAAATATTTTGCTCAATATAATATAAGAATAGCTAATTAAATGAGAACAATAAACCTGTCTAATCCGAACGCCATTGGGTCCGTTTAAAAGCGTTCGTACAGAAGGTATTCACATTTCGATGGTTTTTGATTTCGAAGGAATGTGAACGCATTCTCTATTGAATATTTATAAAAAAAATCTAACTAATTAAAGTGTACATGAATAACAAGTAATATTGATTCTAAAAATCGCAGAAACCATTTTTTGTGGAAATGTAACATGTGTCAGTTTGTCCCGATAATTTGTACAACAGGGAAACATGATAGTCCTGTAAAGTTGTGATTCTATGTATTAAAATAAGTGTGATAATATCGTTATTAACAACAAAGACTGTTTGCAATTGTAGATGAGACTCGAAATGGAATGTTCACTCAAGAGGATACTGTTGATTCGCCCTACCGTTACCCCAGGCCAGGTGACCCATGTCTAGGTTGTGAATGTGACATCGACGCTGGAACAGTAGAGAACTGTTTAGGACCAGTCGTGTAAGTATGTGGTGTTATAATAAAATTAATTGGTTCAGTATGTCAAGGTTGTGTGTCACCCTATGCGGACAGAGCCTGTGGAAAATATTGTGTGTGGCGCAAATGAGCGGAGGGTGCGGAGCTAACGGTCATTTTTGAATTTAAAATTGGGATATTTCTGAAACTAAGCCGTTTTGGGACTCCAAATATACCAAGATATGTGTATTTGACACCAAATATCAATAAAATTGTGAAAATAGTAGTGCAATTCATTTTATAGCGACGCAGTATGCCTTAAACATTTCCCAGACCTAAATATTTTGAGACTATCCTTTTAATACTGCGTCCCCAGCATTCATAAAAAATGGTGTTCAAGATACACTACCCATGCAAATTATTTTTGCATCTTTGAAGCCAGGCAGTATCTGTGTGATTTTATAAAAATTCGGAAATGTTCTTCAGATATGAGCCCCCTCTAAATATTGGGTGCGGAGGTACGTTTATGGAGCCCCTCCGCACCCAATATTTAGAGGGGGCTCATATCTGAAAAACATTTCCGAATTTTTATAAAATCACACAGATACTGCCTGGCTTCCAAGATGCAAAAATAATTTGTATAGATAGTGTACCTTGAACACCATTTTTTATGAATGCTGGGGACTCAGTATTAAAAGGATAATTTCAAAATATATAGGTCTGGGAAAGGTTTAAGGCACACTGCGTCGCTATAGAATGAATTGCGCTACTATTTTCACAATTGTATTGATATTTGGTGTCAAATACACATATCTTGGTATATTTGAAGTCCCAAAACGGCTTAGTTTCAGAAATATCCCAAATTTAAATTCAAAAATGACCGTTAGCTCCGCACCCTCCGCTCATTTGCTCCGCACCCAATATTTCCCACAGGCTCTGTCTGCATAGGGTGTGTGTGTGACGAGACTAATGATACAGGAGAAAAGTGTAATGTGACAATTGTATGATAAACCGACAATTGTCAGTCGGACAGACACACGGACAGATCGTGGGTTGTTACAATACCCCACACCGTATGAGCTAAAAAGAACTGTTCATTGGTCCTCTATGGGAGGGTGTGTTTATTTGTTAGGGAGATGCTGGTGTAGTCTTCCTGAGCTAGCAGTTCTATTGTATGTATTATGATCTCCTGATGACCAATAACGTATATTATTATTACCATTCAATTTAAAGCACATGTAATATTCTTTACTAAGAATTATTATCTGTGCAGAAGCATATCAATGGATGTAGCCCGGAGAACATGTGCCATGGGACAGGATATGCCCATTCATTATTTATATGTTAATAACTTTTCGTTTTGGTATTCCAGGTCACTGGTAGGACAGACATTTACAAACATCACCAACAATACATTTCCAGATCCCACTCTTATCACAGACATGTAGGTGTTTTAATCATTCCTTATTCACTTATTAACTTTGGTCGCTCGGTTTCTTTTTTAATTTCTATTTATTTATTTATATTTATTTATATATTCAAGTATACAACAGTAACAATTGAACATGAGTTTCTGTTGTTATTTGAAATGCATTGTCCTCGTGACAAATATATGATGATGATGAACCCATTGCATTGCCGATTGTTTTAATTTGTGTTCACATGGTCTTCCAGTACACTTAATGATGATGAACTTAATTTGTGTTCACGTGGTCTTCCAGTACACTTTATGATGATGAACCCATTGCATTGCCGATTGTTTTAATTTGTGTTCACGTGGTCTTCCAGTACACTTTATGATGATGAACCCATTGCATTGCCGATTGTTTTAATTTGTGTTCACGTGGTCTTCCAGTACACTTTATGATGATGAACCCATTGCATTGCCGATTGTTTTAATTTGTGTTCACATGGTCTTCCAGTACAATATATGATGAACCCATTGCATTGCCGATTGTTTTAATTTGTGTTCACATGGTCTTCCAGTACAATATATGATGAACCCATTGCATTGCCGATTGTTTTAATTTGTGTTCACGTGATCTTCCAGTACACTTTATGATGATGAATCCATTGTATTGCCGATTGTTTTAATTTGTGTTCACATGGTCTTCCAGTACAATATATGATGAACCCATTGCATTGCCGATTGTTTTAATTTGTGTTCACATGGTCTTCCAGTACAATATATGATGATCAACCCATTGCATTGCCGATTGTTTTAATTTGTGTTCACATGGTCTTCCAGTACAATATATGATGAACCCATTGCATTGCCGATTGTTTTAATTTGTGTTCACATGGTCTTCCAGTACAATATATGATGATCAACCCATTGCATTGCCGATTGTTTTAATTTGTGTTCACGTGGTCTTCCAGTACACTTTATGATGATGAACCCATTGCATTGCCGATTGTTTTAATTTGTGTTCACGTGATCTTCCAGTACACTTTATGATGATGAATCCATTGTATTGCCGATTGTTTTAATTTGTGTTCACATGGTCTTCCAGTACAATATATGATGAACCCATTGCATTGCCGATTGTTTTAATTTGTGTTCACATGGTCTTCCAGTACAATATATGATGATGAACCCATTGCATTGCCGATTGTTTTAATTTGTGTTCACAATTGTCTTCCAGTACAATATATGATGATCAACCCATTGTATTGCCGATTGTTTTAATTTGTGTTCACATGGTCTTCCAGTACAATATATGATGAACCCATTGCATTGCCGATTGTTTTAATTTGTGTTCACATTGTCTTCCAGTACAATATATGATGATCAACCCATTGCATTGCCGATTGTTTTAATTTGTGTTCACATGATCTTCCAGTACAATATATGATGATCAACCCATTGCATTGCCGATTGTTTTAATTTGTGTTCACGTGGTCTTCCAGTACAATATATGATGATCAACCCATTGCATTGCCGATTGTTTTAATTTGTGTTCACATGGTCTTCCAGTACACTTTATGATGATGAACCCATTGCATTGCCGATTGTTTTAATTTGTGTTCACATGGTCTTCCAGTACAATATATGATGATCAACCCATTGCATTGCCGATTGTTTTAATTTGTGTTCACATGGTCTTCCAGTACACTTTATGATGATGAATCCATTGCATTGGCGATTGTTTTAATTTGTGTTCACATGGTCTTCCAGTACACTTTATGATGATGAATCCATTGCATTGGCGATTGTTTTAATTTGTGTTCACATGGTCTTCCAGTACAATATATGATGATGAGCCCATCATTGCCGATTGCTTTAGTTTGTGTTCACATGGTCTTCCAGTACAATATATGATGATGAACCCATTGCATTGCCGATTGTTTTAATTTGTGTTCACATGGTCTTCCAGTACAATATATGATGATGAGCCCATCATTGCCGATTGCTTTAGTTTGTGTTCACATGGCCTTCCAGTACAATATATGATGATGAACCCATTGCATTGCCGATTGTTTCAATTTGTGTTCACATGGTCTTCCAGTACAATATATGATGAACCCATTGCATTGTCGATTGTTTTAATTTGTGTTCACATGGTCTTCCAGTACACTTTATGATGATGAACCCATTGCATTGCCGATTGTTTCAATTTGTGTTCACATGGTCTTCCAGTACAATATATGATGAACCCATTGCATTGTCGATTGTTTTAATTTGTGTTCACATGGTCTTCCAGTACACTTTATGATGATGAATCCATTGCAATGCCGATTGTTTTAATTTGTGTTCACATGATCTTCCAGTACAATATATGATGATGAATCCATTGCATTGCCGATTGTTTTAATTTGTGTTCACGTGGTCTTCCAGTACACTTTATGATGATGAACCCATTGCATTGCCGATTGTTTTAATTTGTGTTCATGTGATCTTCCAGTACACTTTATGATGATGAATCCATTGCATTGCCGATTGTTTTAATTTGTGTTCACATGGTCTTCCAGTACAATATATGATGAACCCATTGCATTGCCGATTGTTTTAATTTGTGTTCACATGGTCTTCCAGTACAATATATGATGAACCCATTGCATTGCCGATTAATTTAATTTGTGTTCACATGGTCTTCCAGTACACTTTATGATGATGAACCCATTGCAATGCCGATTGTTTTAATTTGTATTCACATGGTCTTCCAGTACACTTTATGATGATGAACCCATTGCATTGCCGATTGTTTTAATTTGTGTTCACATGGTCTTCCAGTACACTTTATGATGATGAACCAATTGCAATGCCGATTGTTTTAATTTGTGTTCACATGGTCTTCCAGTACAATATATGATGAACCCATTGCATTGCCGATTAATTTAATTTGTGTTCACATGGTCTTCCAGTACACTTTATGATGATGAACCAATTGCAATGCCGATTGTTTTAATTTGTGTTCACATGGTCTTCCAGTACAATATATGATGAACCCATTGCATTGCCGATTAATTTAATTTGTGTTCACATGGTCTTCCAGTACACTTTATGATGATGAACCCATTGCATTGCCGATTGTTTTAATTTGTGTTCACGTGGTCTTCCAGTACACTTTATGATGATGAACCCATTGCATTGCCGATTGTTTTAATTTGTGTTCACGTGGTCTTCCAGTACACTTTATGATGATGAACCAATTGCAATGCCGATTGTTTTAATTTGTGTTCACATGGTCTTCCAGTACAATATATGATGAACCCATTGCATTGCCGATTGTTTTAATTTGTGTTCACATGGTCTTCCAGTACACTTTATGATGATGAACCCATTGCATTGCCGATTGTTTTAATTTGTGTTCACGTGGTCTTCCAGTACACTTTATGATGATGAACCCATTGCATTGCCGATTGTTTTAATTTGTGTTCACATGGTCTTCCAGTACAATATATGATGAACCCATTGCATTGCCGATTAATTTAATTTGTGTTCACATGGTCTTCCAGTACACTTTATGATGATGAACCCATTGCATTGCCGATTGTTTTAATTTGTGTTCACGTGGTCTTCCAGTACACTTTATGATGATGAACCCATTGCAATGCCGATTGTTTTAATTTGTGTTCACATGGTCTTCCAGTACAATATATGATGATGAATCCATTGCATTGCCGATTGTTTTAATTTGTGTTCACGTGGTCTTCCAGTACACTTTATGATGATGAACCCATTGCATTGCCGATTGTTTTAATTTGTGTTCACGTGGTCTTCCAGTACACTTTATGATGATGAACCCACTGCATTGCCGATTGTTTTAATTTGTGTTCACGTGATCTTCCAGTACACTTTATGATGATGAACCCATTGCATTGCCGATTGTTTTAATTTGTGTTCACGTGATCTTCCAGTACACTTTATGATGATGAACCCATTGCATTGCCGATTGTTTTAATTTGTGTTCACATGGTCTTCCAGTACAATATATGATGAACCCATTGCATTGCCGATTGTTTTAATTTGTTCACGTGGTCTTCCAGTACACTTTATGATGATGAACCTATTGCATTACCGATTGTTTTAATTTGTGTTCACGTGGTCTTCCAGTACACTTTATGATGATGAACCCATTGCATTGCCGATTGTTTTAATTTGTGTTCACATGATCTTCCAGTACACTTTATGATGATGAACCCATTGCATTGCCGATTGTTTTAATTTGTGTTCACATGATCTTCCAGTACACTTTATGATGATGAACCCATTGCATTGCCGATTGTTTTAATTTGTGTTCACGTGGTCTTCCAGTACACTTTATGATGATGAACCCATTGCATTGCCGATTGTTTTAATTTGTGTTCACGTGGTCTTCCAGTACACTTTATGATGATGAACCCATTGCATTGCCGATTGTTTTAATTTGTGTTCACATGATCTTCCAGTACAATATATGATGATGAATCCATTGCATTGCCGATTATTTTAATTTGTGTTCACATGGTCTTCCAGTACAATATATGATGATGAACCCATTGCAATGCCGATTGTTTTAATTTGTATTCACATGGTCTTCCAGTACAATATATGATGATCAACCCATTGCATTGCCGATTGTTTTAATTTGTGTTCACATGATCTTCCAGTACAATATATGATGATGAACCCATTGCAATGCCGATTGTTTTAATTTGTATTCACATGGTCTTCCAGTACAATATATGATGATCAACCCATTGCATTGCCGATTGTTTTAATTTGTGTTCACATGATCTTCCAGTACAATATATGATGATGAGCCCATCATTGCCGATTGCTTTAGTTTGTGTTCACATGGTCTTCCAGTGCAATATATGATGATGAACCCATTGCATTGCCGATTGTTTTAATTTGTGTTCACATGGTCTTCCAGTACACTTTATGATGATGAACCCATTGCATTGCCGATTGCTTTAATTTGTGTTCACATGGTCTTCCAGTACACTTTATGATGATGAACCCATTGCATTGCCGATTGTTTTAATTTGTGTTCACATGGTCTTCCAGTACAATATATGATGAACCCATTGCATTGCCGATTGTTTTAATTTGTGTTCACATGGTATTCCAGTACAATCGTAGACTGTCCAAATTTTGCCAAGACCAGTGAGAATGTATTTCAAGGTATGGTGCAGCTTGAGACCATGTAAGTATCCCTCTGCTATGGTACTACTAGCGTATTGGTATTATTAATAGCAATTTACATTTCCAGTTTAAAAGTTTACAGCATTTGATAAATATTAAACTAGACGTCAGCCTTTTATTGTATGAGGATCTTAAAAACTTATTTTACTTGGATTTTGGATTATAGTTCATACATTTATTACACAATGTTATTGTTTTCCTACGTTCTCAGGTTGATACAAGACACCCTGCTTGAGATTATTCCAGACCTATCTGATACTATACTCACAAAACTGTAAGTTACAAGCAAATTCTACATCATCCACATTAAGGTATCAAACGGGAAGGCTAAAGATTACAAAATACAACAAGAATAAGCCCAACCAAATGTTTCTATAATTCCAAGCTATGATCAAACCATGGGCTTTCAATTAGAAAAAGTCCATGATCAAACATAGAAAGGAACCCATGTATGTTTGCATAACATTAGATACTTTTTACCCAACTTCTCCCACAATATGCCACACGTGATTGTGTTGTTTTAATATGCAACATTTGAATACTTTTAGAATGATAATTAGAATGATGATTATCGTAAGTTTACGTTTGTATTCTAATTTCTAATTTGATCAATTACTGCATGCTGTAAATAATCATTTTTGGCATTTTAGGAATCTTAATCACAACAAAATCCATTTTGATACAAGGAATTATACTCGCTTTATGATGCCTTCGACATTGACTCACATGTAAGTAACAACCTAAGTAGACATCAATGAGACAAAATTCAAACCTGCATACATTTACAGTTTGTTCATATAAAAATATACTTTATAGTATCCGAGAGAATAAATGATTTACTGTGTTTAAAAATTAAGCAAGCCACAAGTGCCCAAGTCGGTCTCTTTTGTATGTTTGTATGAATGTATAATTTATTTACCTCTTAATAAAATGAAAGTTACATTTACATTATTTTACAAACTAATTAAAAAAGTAAAAGCATCACACAAAGATTAATAAAGAGTAGGTAATGTACAGTGATTAGACATTTTTAACAGCAGTTGTCTCTGCTTATGCATTATGTACACTTTCTGTGATACAGATAATAGTTTCTCATTGTCACATACTATACTGTGTATTACCTTAAGAATAAAATTGTCATCTTGAACATTCAAATTGCTCATTACAATGTTAATCATGGGTTCTCGGACTCCAGAAAGAGCCAGACACTTTAATAAGAAATGACTAATCTTGATTTCTATCATCAAGTAAAAAATATCGACTTGGGCAAGGCTAAGCTCAGTCATACCTTCTTCATTTCAGTTCACTCACCAACAATGAGATCATTTGGCTGCCCTCTGATTTCCTCGCTGGCACCAGTGTCAAATTTGCGTGAGTATTTTTTCCCAGGGCTATGGATGGTATGTCTCTTTGAACTTTATTTTCGGTATGGTGTTATTGCATTCCATTTAAAATGCAATATAGTGTTTCATTTTTTATTTATAGAATATTGGACTAAAATTCTTCAGGTGAATAAATCAATTTTTAGGATGTATGTATGTAGGATGAACACTTTGAAAACCTCTTTCAGTTTTCGTTCCCAGTTTAATATTGAACTTAACTACTATTTTCGGTTCTCTTTACAGGAGTTTTGCCAACAACAAACTCAAGCAGTTTCCTCAGGAAGCAGTGCGTGGTCTCACTGACCTGGTATATCTGTGAGTAGGCCTATTCATTTCTGTCCTTAAGTATTCATTTCTGTCTGTCATTTCTGTCTGTGACTTCTACTTCCATGCATGAATGATGTATATGTATGTATCTCATACTTGAGTGGGTTTGGGGTAGATATCACCCGGGAATATATATCGTATCTGAGGAGCGGGCAGGATATATTATATATGTCCCGCTCCAGTCCAAATGCGGGCAGATATAATATATCCATCCCGCTCCCGGGAATTTTTTTTTATTTTCTTTTTATGAACAGTTCATGTTTTACAATTACAAAAGTTTAAATGTTACAATTTCATTGTATTGAACTAAAGAAATATTACAAAAATGTTAAATATAAATTGTGCTTTTACAGTATAGGCCAATATTGTCATTTGAAAAAGGTGGAAAGGTTATATCTACCCCAAACCCACTGAAGTATGAGATACACCAGTTATGTACGCTCGGTTTTGGATATAGGGTTTATCCCTCGGGAAATATTTATATCTCCCCTTGGTCCCTTCGGTCCCTCGGGGAGATATAAATATATCACTCAGGATATACCCTATATCCAAAACCTCCCAGTACATAACCCTTATTTATTCCATGCCAATTTTGTTAAATTGTAGCATTGACATTCTACTTTTTATCGTTCTTATTAGTCCATTTCAAATTGCACACTATCAATTGCAAAATACCACACAGCGATTTGAATTAAAATTATTGACACATTACATCAACTCATTTATTTTCGATTCCTCACTTCATGCATTTTTATCTTTGCAGTGGCGTCGAAGGAAACGAGATAACTTCGATATCCAAAAGGAATATGATAGCATTGGATACAAGTCCAATGTTCCAACATTTGTAAGTTCATATCATTTGCCTTTTGCATGTTAAGCCAATGGTTATAAAGGGCTTCTTCTGTAAAACACTCTCGGATCACCTTCTTACAAAGTGCATGTTAAATATTCTGATTGGTAAATCGATAAAAATTAACAATAAACACATTTCTTAACACATGGAAATATTTTCTTAAACAGGTAGTAGAGAAATGTATCTTGAATGTACAGGGTGGGCCAATAAAAATTGGAAGATTTTTCAATTTATTCAATTTTCTCTATTAATGTTAAAGATAAAAAAATGTATGTATAATTATTTTTGGCTTGTCATGATCATGATCTGTGTACTGCGTGCGTAATGAAAAAAGTCCTCATTTTCTCTGCTTGAGACATCATTGCTGAAAATACAGTCAAGGGAGACAAGTCTTGCTTCTCCTAGATATATATGTTTTGATCGATGGAAATTGTAATGAGACCATTTGAAGTGTACATATTGTATGGTATGAAATATATTGTATACTCAGCAGTTATTTCTCAAGCAGAGAAAATTTGGAAATTATTCATGACACGCGCAGAATAAAGATCATGACCATAACAAGCCAAAAATAATCATACATACATATTTTTATCTTTAACATTTTCACAAATAATCATTTTACCATTATCTGAATTTTTTGTCTGAACTGCAATAATAGAGAAAATTGAATAAACAGAAAAATGTTCCAATTTCTATTGGCCCACCCTGTAATAGAATATTCGGCGTTTTAAAGCATTTCCCTTGTGTTTTTTATAGGAACTTGAGCAACAACTTAATACGGACTATAGCGGCAGGGGCATTTAACGTCCTCCCTAATCTACAGTTGCTGTGAGTAGAATTATGAAATGCCCCATCTTTGACATTGCCTCATTTTAATTAAAACGGTGTAGATATCCGATCGACATTATCATGTCAGGATTCCCAATTACCGTTCAGTTTCATGAAAAACAATTGAAAAGTCAAATGTCATTTTTGTCCCATTTCTTGCTTTTTGATTGCCTTTTGTATAACTTCTTCAGAAAACGAACTGAACATTTCATATTTTAATTCATATTTTTATTATTTTATTACAGCGAGCTTCACCAGAACAGCTTGGAAACACTCGCCTGGAAAGTCTTCTATGATCTCCCAGAGCTACTTTATCTGTAAGTAATCTTAAAAATGAATGTAATCTCTTTTTGGGGATGATCATGGGTTTGTTAAATACGCTTATTTCCAAAACCAATGGGGATACAAATAAACTAAATAGACATTATTTTTCTACTGCAGAGATCTGAACAACAATAATTTGGAAACACTGCCAGCAAACTCACTGGTGAATTTGCCAAAGTTACGGGAGCTCCGGCTTCACTCTCAGAAGACTCCGATGACATCTATAGCATTCAATGCGTTCAATGGAATCAACAGTAACCTGTTCATGCTGTAAGTATAAAGTAGGCTTGACACACACGAGTCACTATTTCCTGTTAACATTTTTATTTTCAGTAATATCGAGTAAATTCGAACGTTCTATTTTTGATATACTGGTATTGTTACTTAAAATCATGTTTTAAACAAATGACAATTACCTAGATGTGAGTAGATGGTTAACAGTTCCATCACCAGGTGGCTGATTCGGGTTAATTAACATGGCAGGTATATAAGGAAATTCCCTTTGACTTGAATATTATCAGTTTAAGTGAATCAATTTTTATATATTCCTTATGTGTCTGATAGTTATACAAACGAAAATATGTCCAGTAAAAGAAAAAATATTATCTGCCTAACACAAGAAAAGATATTTCACTTTTGTGGTTTTGTAGCATGTAAATTTTGAATATTTAATGAAGTAAATCAATATCATTTCTACTCGCATCTCATACTGTTTGTTGTTGAACTGCGCGTGTGTTATGAAGAAACTGTTACGCCATTTACGTCTTATTATGCAACTATCATCACAAATTACTAACAATTGTAAATTAAATAAATTTATGAGTTAAATGCGTCAAAATACATGTTAAACATTAAAATAAATATATTTTCTATGCTGTAGGTGGGTCAGTGATAATAGTCTCCCCAACTATCCCCACCAGGCTTTGGGAGAGGACATTTATCCAACGCTCGCTCAGGTGTAAGTTGTTATTAAAACCGTAATTATAATTTTTAATTGAATTAGCCATTTAACCAGAACTTGGAAGTCCATATACATTATACAGTAAACTATAAATGTATTGTGAAAGTTCGCTATAAATAACCTGCTTGGAATATTACATTATTCAAGTAATAAGTGATGGCACTGTTATACACAAAACAGGTAATGGCACTGTTATACAAGTCATAAGTAATGGCACTGTTACACATTAAATAAGTAATGGCACTGTTATACAAGTAATAAGTAATGCCAATGTTACACATGTAATAAGTAATGGCGCTGTTATATGTAACAAGTAATGGCACCAGTTATACACGTAATAAGCAATGGCACTATTATACACATAATAAGTAATGGCACTGGTACACACTATAAGTAATGACACTGTTATACAAGTAATAAGTAATAGCAATGGTATACTTGATAAGTAATGGCACTGTTTTACAATAAGTAATGGCACTGTTATAGACGTTATAAGTAATGGCACTGTTGTACAAGTAATAAGTAATGGCAATGTTATACACGTGATAAGTAATGGCACTAATACAAATGATAACACCCCAGTCATATTTCCTACGGCGACCTTGCGGTCTATCATTTCTGCGGCCAGTAACATTTCTACGCTCGCCGTGGAATTTCTGCGCTCTCATACTTTTGCAGTCACATTTCCCACGGCAGCCGCACGGTGAATTTTAAATTTCTGTTGATAAATAATACTTTTTTCATTTTATTTACATCTGGACAATTTATAAATGTTATTCATAGTGCTAGGATGTAATATCAAATGAAAAGTGATCGTGAAACATTGACAAATAATGATTCAATCTTGTTGAGACAGTCGATTTCTACGGGGACCTCAGAAATGAACAAATATTTTACACCCCAGTCACATTTGTCGCACGGCGGCCGCAAGTCGACCGCAGAACAATTAAATCGATGAATTTCTGCGGCGAGCGTAGAAAAACTACGCTCGCCTTGCGGCCTCCGTACGGCGTATGCAGATTTTTACAGGCCGCAGGGAAGGCGTAGAAATTATAACTCGGAGTTATAATATTTGTTCATTTCTGAGGTCCCCGTAGAAATCAACTTGCTCAACTAGATTGAATCATTATTTGTCAATGTTTCACGATCACTTTTCATTTGATATTACATCCTAGCACTTTGAATAACATTTATAAATTGTCCTGATGTAAATAAAATGAAAAAAAAATATTATTTATCAATATAAATTTAAAATTCACCGTGCGGTTGCCGTGGGAAATGTGACTGCAAAAGTATGAGAGCGCAGAAATTCTGCGGCGAGCGTAGAAAAGCTACTGGCCGCAGAAATGATAGACCGCAAGGTCGCCGTAGGAAATGTGACAGGGGTGTTACACCTCAGTCACATTTCCTACGGCGACTTTGCGGTCTATCATTTCTGCGGCCAGTAACATTTCTACGCTCGCCGTGGAATTTCTGCGCTCTCATACTTTTGCAGTCACATTTCCCACGGCAGCCGCACGGTGAATTTTAAATTTCTGTTGATAAATAATACTTTTTTCATAATAGAGAGATTTCGCACATAAGTGAAAGTACAACTTATACGTATACGTATAGTTTAAAGGGTCGTGTCGAACTATTATATTTACTAAAATCAATTTTAAATTGTACTTAATGGAACATAACTATTCCCGTTATAGAAAAGCTCCATCAACTAGAGACTGTGAATACACTGTCATCTGCACGTGTAGATTATGCACATTATAATTAAATGCTTGCTTCCGTGTCCTTTTAGTTGTAGTGTATTATAAACACGATCCTTTAAAGTGAGTCATTACATAAACAAGTTGATTATTTCAATGTTTTCATGATCAGTATAAGTTCAATGAACTTACAAAACGGTATATTTACGTAGATGATAACGTATACAGTTGGATCTCCGTATAAAGATTTGCCTACATGTGTGTGGAACAATTGACCGCAAGCATTTTTTGAAATTAATTGGCTGAGTGGGAACAGTATCCAATCAAATACTTTAACCATCAATTTGAAACACCAATCAAACCAGTAGGTTCTAGCAATTCCTGGAAACGACCCATTCAGTAGCTCAACATATGACATACAGGGTGTTTCATAACGAGCATCTCCAAAAGTCAATTTGAGAAGAGATGGTTGTATATAGGGATAAAGGAATTTTTCAGATAAGCCTTAATTAAGCTGTTTCCTCCTGTTCATCCTGCAATCGATTTGATGAGTTTAAATGATAAAACATATATTCCTGCACACGTTTTCACTTGTTGAGCACTCGTCAACATTACCGTTTACTTATTATTGAGGGGTTTAACAGGGGTCCACAAAAAATTAAAAAATATTAGATTTTGATATTTTTGAAGTTTACAACCGATTATCTACTTATGCATCGGTTTTTAGAAAGGTTATTAACATAACATATTGATTTTATCTGTTTAATTGAAAATAAGATCGTCTGTCTGATTATATTTTGCATTCAAAATGATTAAAAATAATTGTTCCATTAAGTACACTTTCTTTTAACATCACCTTGTTTTTTGTTGATCCGCCAATTGTTTTGATATCTTTAAATGATAAAACATATATTTTTACATATGTTTTCACATGTTGAGCACTTGTCAACATTACCATTTACTTATAATTGAGGGGTTTGACAGGGGTCCACAAAAAATAAAAAATATTAGATTTTGATATTCTTGAAGTTTACAACGGATTATCTACTTATGAATTAGTTTTTTGGAAACTTATTAGCATGACCTATTGATTTTTCTGTTTAATTGAAAATAAGATCGTTTGTCTGATTATATTTTGCATTCAAAATGATTAAAAATGATGGTTCCATTTAGTTCACTTTCTTTTAACATCATCTTGTTTTTTGTTGATCCGCCAATTGTTTTGATATGTTTAAATGATAAAACATATATTACTACATACATTTTCACCTGTTGAGGACCTGTCAACATTACCGTTTACTTATTGAGGGGTTTAACAGGGGTCAACAAAAATATTAGATTTTGATATTTTTGAAGTTAACAACAGATTATCTACTCATTAATCGGCTTTTGGAAAGTTTATTTTCCCAACGAACTAAGTTCAGTAGGGATATAGTGAAGCCCTGCGTCTGTCAGTCCGTCAGTAAGTCAGTCAGTCCATCCGTCCATCTGTCCGGAAGATAACTTGAATACTAGATAGTAGACAGATATTCTTCATATTTGGTGGAAAGATGTATATTGATGAATAGTTTTACGCAAATTTTTTTTTCAAGATAGCCGCCAGTTTGAAAATGGCGGGAATTTTTCTCAAAAATCTTATGTTTTTCATTTTAAACCAAAATAAGAAACATTATTATTTGAAATTTTGGTAGTATATTAACAATATCTATCTTTTTCACTTATATCCCAGATTTTTCTCCCTTATCCCCAGGGGCCATAAATCGGGGGGTTGGGAAAACACAAATTTGTATTAATTTTGAGATGTTTTTGAAGTATAGCTTTATTATACTCAAATGAAAGGCAATTTAGTGTAGATTGCAAATATTGTAGCGTTTTTCTGATTCGGGCCTTAAAAAATTCAAAATGGCTGTCTAATGCGGGATTTCGCAATTATTTTCTGATCTCTTAAAAGTATGGCTATATCATACTCAATTGTAGATCACAATTATCACGCCCGTAATTGTACAAAAATGATGGAATTAGGCGATTTCTGCAAGAAAATTCAACAAAATTGGAAGATTTATTTTTTCAAGAGAAAATTTACAACTGAATTGCCAAATGAATAAGTGCAGTGCATGGCAAAATATGTTAGGTCATCTAGTATTTTTTTGAACTGATAGCCTCCTAAGATATGAGATCTATTAAAAAAGGCGCATCATTACCAACGTGCAAAAGTCAATGTGTTTGCTATAAATCGGGCAACAATGGTCTACACGACCTGTAGTAAATAGGTATAAGGGACGTCATTATTACAATACTAATGACATTGATCACTTTTTAAAGTTAGTTTCCATGCGTTACTCAGAAAATAATCGAAATAAATTAATTTGGGATGGAGGGGGGGATCGGATGGAGGGGGAGATTTATATATTTTTACGATGGAACAAATTCACAAGAACTCGTGTATTTGAAAAAACTAAACTCAGTACCCCAGTAACATGTCTTATATACACGTATCCCCCCTCCATCCCAAATTAATTTATTCCGATTATTTTTTGTATAACGCATGGAAACCAACTTTAAAAAGTGAGCAATGTCATTAGTATTGTGATAATAACGTCCCTGATACCTATTTATTACAGGTCGTGTAGACCATTGTTGCCCGATTTAAAGCAAGAACATTGCTTTTGCACTTTGGTGATGACGCGCCTTTTTTAATAGATCTCATATCCTACAAGGGTATCAGTTCAAAAAAAAATACTAGATGACCTAACATATTTTGCCATGCACTGCGCCTATTCATTTGGCAATTCAGTTGAAAATGTTCTCTTGAAAAAGTAAATCTTCCAATTTTGTTGAGTTTTCTTGCAGAAATGGCCTAATCCCCCTCCATCATTTTTGTACAATCACCAGGCGTGATAATTGTGATCTACTCTGAAATTCGTTCAATTTGAGTATAATATAGCCATACTTTTAAGAGATCAGACAATTTCTTGCAGAAATCGCCTAATCGGGAAAATTGCCGGGCATTAAAGCATTATTGGCCCGCCACTATGACGTCACATATTGCTCAGATCGAGTAAGTAACATAAATGCCTTCTAAACTAGCACTAATACCCCTATAATATTCCCGGCAAGGTGGTAATAATAGTAATTGATCTGAGAACTATCCACAAAAATATTCATCTTTTTGAATTAGACTTGAATTAAATCTTCAATAAATGAAAATCTAAACCATTTTAAGATATTCAGAAACTGCAAATGATTCAATTATAGCTATTTAAACCAATTTAAATATAGGATTTAAAGCTAGGATATGATAATAAGCTTAAAACATTTGATTAGTTATACCAATCATTATGATTTTAGAGCCCAAATGTTATCTCATTTTACAGTTTTAATTGTATAAATCTTCTTGCTGTCAACATATTTATAATAGTCTACACTTATTAAGTGCCTGTTTATAATGATACCAACCAACATTATTGTAATATTGAAATCATATAAGTAATAAAGATCCCCAAGCGGAGGTCAATGCCCCCCCCCCCCCCCATTTGTAACGTGGCGTTATACGAATTAGGTTGTAGACATCAGGATGAAACCAGTTTTCATGATTTAAACACCTTAAAATGATGTAATTTAATCGTAACAATGTACTAGCTTTCCATCTAGGAACTATCCGGAAAAATATTTAATTTTCGTAAAATAGACCCCTGCTGAAATCGTTCATAAATGAAGTTCTGTAACCTTGTATGGTGCACAAAAATTCATAAATGGTCAATGATATAATCCTAACTAACAAATGCAAACTTAAAACATAAGGCTGTAACAATAAGCTTTAAAAAAATTATATAGTGTTTGATGAGTTATACCCCCCACTTTGATCTTGGATTACAATTTGATCTACCTTTTCAGTTGAAATTTTACATTATGCTCTAGATGTATAATAATTCATACTTTTTGTACTTATTTATTATCTATTCACGAGAAATCTTTTAAAACGATTATTTCTTTAAAAAATGGACCCCTGCTTAAATCTCTAATAAATGATAAACGGTAATGTTGTGTGGCTCTCAACAAGCAATATCATATTCAGTGATATTAAATGTATCAATATAATCTATAAAAATGATTGCAACTTGAACAGGAGGTAATATTAAAATTTTTGTCAATTCCTTTAACACTAATAACATATGTACTATATATGAGCCTATTTTATTCTAGACAAACACATTTGGATCAACTAAACATGCTACAATTCAAGAAAGTACAAATGGCATCCCTTTGACCTGTATTTATTACAGTCCGAGAAGATCTTTCCTGACGAAAAGCCTACATTATGAAACACCTTGTACGTTTGCTTATAAGTATAAGTATACGTTATAAGTTGTACTTTCACTAGGTGCGAAATCTCTCTTTTATTCACATCGGGACAACTTATAAATGTTATTCATAGTGCTAGGATGTAATATCAAATGAAAAGTGATCGTGAAACATTGACAAATAATGATTCAATATTGTTGAGCCAGTTGATTTCTACGGGGACCTCGGAAATGAACCAATATTATAACTCCGAGTTATAATTTCTACGGCGACCCTGCGGCCTGTAAAAAACTGGATACGCCGTACGGAGGCCGCAAGGTGAGCGTAGTTTTCCTACGCTCGCCGCAGAAATCGTGAATACACGCACGGCCTCCGTACGACAAATGTGACTGGGGTGTTAGTAATGACACTGTTATACAAGTAATAAGTAATGGCACTGTTATACACGTTATAAGTACTGGCACTGTTATACAAGCAATAAGTAATGGCACTGTTACACACGTATGGCACTTTTATACAAGTAATATGTAATGGCACTGTTACACATTTAATAAGTAATGGCTCTGACACACAACAGGATGATAGGCCTACTAACTGGAGGTAGTAGCATCCAAGATGGTGAACAAAATTCGTTTGATATCAATGAACTGGGTTAAGGACAGGGTGCATGTTGGGAAATTTTCTGCATTCCTCAATTGAATCACATGTTATTTTTCAAACAAGAATAACTCCTTCCCCATATTGTCTACATGTTCCAAGTTTACACAAAGAGTACACTTATGTGCCTAGAAAAGCCTTGTGAGAAGGTTTGTTTTGTAAAATGTATGAAAAATGAGAAAATTAGGTGAAAAAAATTTCTAAAAATTTTCTGATTTTTTTCACTGAATTTTCTTGTTTTTTATACACTTGATCAAAACATTCTTCTCACAAGTCTTTTCTAGGCACATAAGTGCACTCTTTGTGCAAAACTGGAAGATATAGGCAATGTGGGGAAGGAGTGATTCTTGTTTGAAAAATAACATGTGACTCAATTGAGGGATGCAGAAAATTTCCCATCATGCACCCTGACCTTAAATCATCATGCCAATTGAAGCCAATTCAAGTATCCATTTCTTAATGATTAAATAGGCCTTCCCCTTTGTTCAGTTGCCAATATTCTTTGAGTCGGCGTTCGATTGTACATATTAACTTTATGTTCTGTTTAACGAAGGATTTCTGCATTATTTAAGACATGCCGAAGACAACCAAATCGTTAACCATACGGACTATGGTCAGGAGGCCTTTAGCATCAATCTACGAGCAACGTGGAAGGCGAGGTTGAAGACATTTGTGCCCTTTGAGACAACCCCAAATGTACAGACTCTGTTAGTACAAAGTTATTATTTTTTATCTTATTTATTCATATATATCTTAACTACATTTAGTGCACAAAAGTGCTTTGCATGAAACCAGTATAGGAACTACACTGTAGATATAGTATAAGATATAAGCTTAGTTACTATTCGTGAGCTTCACCCCACCAATGCTCATTTCACCCATGTGAAGATTCATCAGGGTGGCTCAGTTCTGGAATTTCATGGAAAATCCAGCAAGGGATATTTTATATTAATTAAGCATAAATTAACTTTCTAGAAAACATTTGAATTTGAAAAAACTGTGGAAACACTGAAAATTTATATGACCTTTTTCCAGAGAATTTTCATTTTTCCAAAAATGCTTCAAATGATGAATGAGACATTGAATGCTGAAATCGTTAATATCCGTGATAAATAAAGTGTTAAAGAGATTGCTTTGAATGCAGGTTCGGAGGGCATTAAATGTTATATTGTACATCATTGTGATAAAATGCCACTAAGTCTAACATTTTCATGAAGATATAATATGTACCCTTTGCATTCGTTTGACTTCACTTCTTAAAAGAGAGCTTCGTCTTGTAGTTTAACTAGACTCTGCACGCAGGGTAAGATATATGCCGTTTGAACTCTGAAATTTTGCTTCATATTGTATGGCCATCCTGTACACCCCCCCCCCCCTTTGAAAGTTTGATATATAAGAATCAACCTGATTGATCTGTCTCGCATTGTATTAATATGTTCTAGGTGGTTGAGTAGCAACAGGATAGAAGAGATTGAAGAAGATGATTTCTGTGAGATGACTATATTGACAAGACTGCATCTAGCTGGTAATCTCCTAACAGAAGACACAATCCATGTCACAGCCTGGGCTTGTAACTTGAGGCTTGAATTTCTGTAAGTTATGGATCTACAGGGTGTCCAAAACAGCTGTTACAATTGTTTTTAAATTCTTATGGTATTAATTGATCGATTTTTTGGGGCAACTTTGTTTATTGTTTGCAGCTTATGTTGTAATTTTCTTTATATCCAGGGACTTATCTTTCAATCGCATCCAATACATCCCTGAAGCAATACGTCATAGTACTGGATTGCCTGCTATTGAGGAGTTACGGTTACAGTCTAACAAATTGACGTTTCTACAACGTTACGCCTTTTCTGATCTATCAACGTTAAAAACTCTGTGAGTACAAACGTTTGATTTTGAAAGATTTTTTTGTTATATATAGTTAATAATTCCAACTCCTGGTGAAAACGTATTTACAAGGAAAGTTATGTCAAAGCCCATAAAGAATTCAAAAGTATTTAATTTTATAATAAAGAGTAAATTAGTATTGAAAAGGATTAGTAAAATCATAGTTATTACAACTCTTTCTCTTAAATATTTAGAGATATAAAACACATGCTCGCTGTAACAATAGTAAGGAGTTTAAGCTAGTAATGTTTTTCACAACCTAAACGCCAATGGAAAATATTTAAGCAATGCATTTGTATGGGCGATTGGTCACACGTATAGGTTGGCGTTTCAATTTTATATGGTAGCTTAAACTCCCTATTGATTCATTTACTCAAGCTTGTAGATCACCGTATGAAAATGTGAATGTCTTTCAGTTGGTTACATAATAATGGAATAATATCTATTGAAGATGGAAGTTTTCCCGAGGACAACCTGAATGAATTGTAAGTGACACTATCACAACTTGGCCAAAGGATAGGTATCGATATGGTGAATTTTTTTAACATGTATACGTTTCTCTTAAACCAGTCATCAAAAAAATTCGAAAATTTTTACACATCGTCAATTTAATGGTCACCTTTTGAATGGTAACGATATAATTTGAAATATATATCTTTTTATTTCTATATTGTTTTGGAAAACACATCAGACACTTCTTTTGTTCTTGGTATCATATGTTCGGAATCAATTATTTTTGTTAAATCAACCAAAATTTCCATTGTATAAATATGATCATATTGAGAGGTCTATGAAAATGTTGTATGTGCTATTTTGTTCCAATAAGGTTCGGAAAGACATTTTATTTCATTCTCAAGAATTGATAGAAAGGAACAATTGCACTAAGAACAAAAAATGTTAGCAAAAACAATTATATAAAATATACATAAATAATTTTCGCATTAAGGTGTTGTCAATCAGTCAACATTACATAAAAGGACCGTGTTTTTTACAGAATGTTTTCAATAATTGGTTTTAAGAGAAAAACATTGTTGAATAATTGGTTTTAAGAGAAAAACATTGTTGAATTCAGTTCACCATATCGATACCCATCCTTTAGAAGTTTACAACATCTTTGTTATCTTTGAAAGGTTTTATATTACCCCCTTTCACACCAAACTTGTTCTCAACCGTTCTTTCCAGGACTACAACGGGCTAAATCTGGCTCTAGTCGGGAAATATATCTAAAATTATTAGGTTCATCGTTCATAAACATCTTTAAAACGTCCAGTCTAGTTGCTTTGGTCATCTTGTTTGAAATGCATTGTCACAATTAATCTAACTGTCAGTGAACTGTATGGTCGCCATAGAATTTTCTTAGGAACGCAGTGGAAACTAGTTTGGTGTGATAGCTATATTTTGCTAACTCGTTCATAAGTAGTCTGTAAGACGTCCTTAATCAGTTTAAACAGTTTGCAATTAGTCGCCCTCGTTCTCAATACATCCTCAGACAATTCATCTTGTTCTAAAAACGTCCCTACTAGGATTGAAGTACGACTGTTCTGTTCGTGGTGCTTCCAGCTCATCTAATTGCAGAACGTGATGACCATCAGAAAATTTTGAGTATGCTTTAACTTCTGTAGGACCTTCCCTTTCGAGTACGTTCACGTTTGTAAATAGACCCAAAACAGTTCTAAGTACGTCTGTCCGTTCGTACACAGTTGAAACCCGTTTTGGAGAACGTAGTGAGAACTAGTTTGGTGTTATAGTAACTTCCCTTTCACACCAAACTAGTTCTCAATCGTTCTTTCCAGTCTACGAAAAAGTTGTAAAACGGACTAAAATAATCAGCTACTTCGTTCATAAACAGTCTTCAATACGTCCATCTCATTCGCAGTTCGTTCAGATCGCACCATGTCGGTTTGTACACGTATTGCAATTAATATCTGATTGCACAACATTGTATAACGCGTCACTAGTAGGGTTGAAGGGGTTTTCGGAAAAGACCGACCCCACCGACCACCGACCGGTCGGTGTTTTCCACTGGTAGCCTCAAAACAGGGTTTGAAGAAAATGTGTAAAAGACCGACCATATCATGTAAAAGACCGAACATATTTGTAGCCTTAGAATATTAATAATTTGATTTTGAATGTCAATCGTTGGACTAGGCAACGTTTTTTACCGATTTTGTACCTTGCAACGAATGGCAAGCAAACAAATTGGTCATGACCGTCTCCTCTCGATTAATTGCCCTGCCTTAAGTCCTAACCTATCATTAACCAACCTATCGTTTCTACGGGAATCTATCCTAATTTTTTACTGAAATTTAACAATTTCGAAACAAAAATGATTTGTTATCGTCATAGCCTACTGAATACTAAACACGATATAATGTTACATGCGTTCTCTTATCGGGATTAAAAGTGACTTACCATTTCAGTACATCATTAGAAAGCTTTTTTGTCATATCAAATGTAGTTTTTACCAGTTGACGTTTAACAACTGAGAAATCAAACATAACGTTACGACGTCAACATCGACGATGTTTGTGTGTTTTTGTTATTGCGTTTCATATGAATGAAGAATGAACTTAATGCAATGTTACGTGCGTTTTTTTCCAAAGTGACTAACCAGGATGAAATTGGTCTTCTAACAACTGAAACATCACTTAAAAATACGACGATGTAACGTTTTCATCGTGATTTGAAATGATAATTATACGTTTTTAAATCACGACCTAGTAAAGGTACTATAGTCATTGGATTCCCAGTTTTAGTTTTACTTCTAATTTTGCATTTTTTCATCTTTATGTAAAAGACCGTCAGCCGACCACCGACCACATGTACCCAACTGTGGAGAGTGACTGGTCGGTGGTCGGTGGTCGGCGGTCGGTGTTTTCCCCATGTTCCCGTCTGAGAATGTTCATGAAGTTCGTTTTGAAGAACGCAGTGAAAACTTGTTTGGTGTGATAGCTATATTTTTTATAACTCGTTCATAAGCATTCTTTAATACGTTCTTAAGCAGTTTAAACTCGTTTGCAATTAGTTCTAACTCGCTCTGAATACGTCCTCAAATAGTTCAACTCGTTGTAAGAACGTCCCTTGTAGGACTGAAGTACGAGGGTTCCGTTCATAGTACGTCCAGTTCTAATTGTAGAACGTTACGACCATGAGAACCTTTTGAGCATGTTTTAAATTCTAAATAGAGGACCTACCCGTTCGAGTACGTTCGATGAAGTTTGTAAATATAGACCCCAAACGCTTCTAAGTATGTCCAGTCCGTTCGTACACAGTTGAGGCCCGTTTTCGAGAACGTAGTGAGAACTAAATTGAATTGATTGATCAACCCCTGGGCATCAACATCAAGCATCGACCCCAAGTCAAACCAAACAACGTTTCACTATATTCTTGAATCGTGTTGCCAAACGGGCAAACGTTGCACGAACGGGTTGGACGTAATAGGAATTTTTGTGATATTTTAATGAACTTTTGGAAACGCTCTGACGGGAAGGTACACTACAAATGTAGCCTTCGAAAAAGTGCCGTACTGTGATCCTATTAGGGACGTGTTAATACGTATTGTGATACAGAGTGAGTTAAGAACTTTCACATGTTCAACATTCTCTGATTGATGTCATAAAAGGACCTATATCACAATCGGACAGTTTCTACTCGGCAATGCTTTATTTTTACGAATTCCTTTTCATGGTATTAGATCAGTATGTCGGGCCAAAAATGCGAATCGAAGTGTACTATCGCTAATTTTAAAATAGATCGTTTTTCTCAAGATAAACATGCAGTTATACATGTCATAAACATGCAGTTATACATGTCATAAACATATAAAATATCTAAAGTCATCAAAAAACAATAAATTACTGAAATACTGCAAAATATTAAACTAAAAATTTGGGGGGGGGTTCGCATATTTGCCTGAAAGGGTGGGTTCCAGCACAGACCTCTGCCAGATAAGCTCCTCTGTAAGCTACTCAGATGCGAGTTGGTCGTCGTTACCATTTTCGCCACTAGGTGGCTAATTCGGGGAAATAACATGAACATGGCAGGGTGTATTACAAAGTTCCCTTAAACTTAAATATTCATCAGTTTTAGTGGTTCAGTTTTCATATTACAATTATGTATTTGATAGTTATACAAATTAATATATGTCCTGCAAAAGAAAATATTATCTGCCCAACATAAGAAAAGATATTTCACTTTTTGTGATTTTACAACATGGGGTGTATGGGAATCTCCCCAGGGGCGGATCTGGGAACCAACAAGGGGGGGGCCCAAATTTCAGGTTAAAGAAAGAAACATCTTTAGGGGCCCAAAAAAAATTTTGGGCCCCTAAAACGCAAAAGTGGGCCCAAATTTTGAAATTTTGAGGCCCATTTTCTTCAAAATTTGGCCTGAATTTAAAAAATAAGGCCTTAAAAGGCCCAGTAATGACCAAAAAGACCGACTTTTTGGGGGCCTTAAGGCCTTTTTTGGCTTAATCCGCCAGTGCTCCCCGACCTAGAAGTCACATTTTCAAAGAAAATTAAATTTTCAAAGTTGATTAACTATTTTCAAAACCACATTTCTACATGTGATTTTACAGGTAGATTCCAAATATGACATCAGTTTGATTGATGTTTGAATGTTTAATGACGTGGTGATTTCTGAAATAACAGTATCACATATTATTTTTGCAGAAGCCTGTACAATAATGAATTCCGCTTTCTTCACTCAAACCCATTCTCAAATCTCGGGAACTTGGCAGAACTTTTGCTCTCAGGAAATGACATCACAGTTATACCAGATGATGCTTTCCATGGATCTCCAATTCAACATTTGTAAGTTAAGTGCACAAAACGAAAATGCTCTTAATCATTAGTTCATTGTAATAATTGAAAGTGAATACACAAAAATACAATATAAACTAAGATACAATATCAACTCTCATTGAAAGCCCATGGATTTAATAATCTTTAAAATTGGACCCTTCAAAGACTGTATCATGCCCCGTGTAAGTGGGTAGTTGGGTATGAGGTAAGAGGTTTTTTTATACAAAGCCCACTAAAATATGTAAAAATCTTTCCAGACAAATACACCTACATAAAATATGTGAAGTATAAGGGGGTTCACTTTTAACAATTTTGGTCCAAAAATGGCCAAAATCACTCAAGTTCTCAGAATGGTAAAAAAAATCATGATTTTTAAAGAATTTTTGGCCAGCTGGGGTGGGGGGTTCACTCGAACCCACCAACCCACCCCCTGGCTATGCGCCCTTGGTAATGCTCTAACATAATTCATGTACTGTACATTATATGAACACACTCGTTACAGGGAATTGCAGTACAACAAAATAGGCCGAATAATGAAGCCCCATTTCAGAGATTGTCCGATGGGAACCAGGCTATATTTACAAAATAATGATCTTGCTTACATCGAAGATGGCTCTTTTGACTATTTTACCAGTGTGTTAGAAATGTGAGTATTGTTTCAAAATTCACATTATTAAATTAACCATAAAAAAGTGGACTTACCTGATCTAGCTCATGAAGTCTGGATTACTCTGTTGAGAGGAAACATTTATTTACACATTTATATTCATGTGAATTTTCAGTTCAATGTTGAAAGTAAAAACCGATTTTATGGATGTCAATGTGTTTGATGTAAAGGTTCAGTTAGGTTATCGCAAACAATTTCAGACGATTTTATCTTCGATTATGAGTATTTTCTGACCATGAATACAGGTTTATCTTTAGATCCATTCATTATCTCATCAATGATGATTAAGTCATTTGGACTCAGATTGATATAGCCAGCAATCAACTCATCATCATACTTTTTCAAAGATTTTTCAAAGATTTTTATTTCTTGAAAGGAAAACTGAATTCCTCTAAGATTAGTGTTCTCCATATTATTTCCCCATTGAAAAAACTCATGTTATCCATTGATTTAAGCTCATTTTGGCCATCCCTTTGACATTACTTAGACTGATTAATTATAACTTAATTATCATCATATATACTTTTCTTAGATATAATGAAAGGGTCTAAAGGGAATACCCATGTTCATGATAAAAAAAATTCATAATCCAAGCTAGGATTGCCTGAAATTGTTTGAGATATAACCTATGCAGGCTTTCAGTATCATTTTAAAGGCAGAATCAGATCTAGCAAGATCTAAAGAAAGATTCTTACAATAATGCAATCATTTTTCTTTAAGAATGGTTACCATTCTTATTATTTGGGAGAATTCAATATTTTTCCTCCATTTTTTGCACTTTGAATCCTAAATAACTTCACCAATTGATAACATATCACTGATCTTGTTGGAAGATATTGTATTTGATATTGTAAGAAATAGATTGGTCTAATGTTCATGATGTTAACAATTTTGTTACTCTCCATGGATCTGATTCTGCCTTTAATCAAACAAATTAATTTACTATGGCGTACATAATTACGCAACTTTATTTCATAAACATATCAATCTTTTCAGGGATCTGAGCAACAATAAGCTGACTAGTTTGCCAGTGGGGGGTGACTTTCATGATCTCAACCTGGACTATCTGAACATTGAAAACAACAGAATCACACGTATTAAAAATGGAACTTTCAAAAACCTGGCCACCAATGAAGACATGTAAGTTACAACACAAGTTAGGGGCGTTAGACCATATTTGAAAATGTGTGCAGTTTTCCAGAAAATATAGGTGGCATCGCAAGTGATTGGGTGCCCTAAGGCCACCCATATCGGGGTCCAGGGTAAAATTTCTTTCGTCTGAACTGATTGAGCAATTTGAACATTTTTAAGGACTAATATTAGTTATTTTCTGATGAAAAACAGCATCTTTTATGAAAAATGGTCTGGGCAGTTTCAGAGTGGGGTGCTTGTACAGGGTGAGCCAAAAAAGGTAATTAAACAAACGAAATGTTTGTTAATTACTCAGTCATTCATCATGGGTTTAAAATCATATTTGGCACAATTAGACCTTGTTCAATGTTCTTTCATTCTACTAAGTATCATTGAGCTTAAAATGCTGAAATGTGCCTCACTGACTGGACATAATTCCACCAGGTTTTTATCTGTGGGCCTATTTTCTACACCAAAAACCCTTGAAACATTGAAACAAGAAATAAGAAGGAAAATAAGAGCAATAACACAAGATGTTTATGCTCCAATTGTTAACAACTACGCCCGATAGGTTCAAGTTGGCCTCCAGACATGACGCCCATATTTTATGGCATGTTTTGTAAAATGGCCATAAAATTGTGACCACTAGAGGTAGACCACTAAAACTTGGTATAATGACAATACATTTGAACAAGGCCCAATTCTGCCAAATATGATACTTAACCCATGCAGGATAACTGGGTTATTATCCCATCGAACGAAGTTCGGAGGGATATAGGGAACGCCTCCGTCCGTCCGTCCGTACGTCCGTACGTCCGTCCGTCCGGGCAATAACTCAAATACCGTTGGCCCGATTTTGTTCATATTTTGTACACATATACCTTATGGGGGTAGAAGTTCTGCTCGAAAGCCGATTTTCAAAATGGCCGCTCATTTCAAAATGGCGGCCATTTTAGTGCCGATTTTACAGTAATTTAGGTGCAATATGTAAAACTGTTATATCAATATGTTTTAAATGTAAAAAAATTATAAAGGACATTAATAATGCTACAAATGTAGATATTAAAGAAGCACATGGCAGCCATCTCGAAAAATGGCGGCCTTTACTCGTCATTTTACGATTTTTGCTATAACTCAAAAAATAGTGGAGCGATTTTGTTCATATTTGGTATGTGAATACTATAAGCATTGTACACTGTCTAAAGACACTTTTGGTAGAAGGCGGCCATTTTGAAAAAAAAATTGAAAAATTGCCGCCATTTTAATGTATTTTACTATAACTCGAAAAGTAGTGGTGCGATTTTGTTCATATTTGGTATGTGAATACTATATAAGCATGGCACACTGTCCTATGACACTTTTGGTAGAAGGCGGCCATTTTGAAAAGAAATATGTGGTTGTTCTGGTTAAGATTTGTTTGGGTTACCTTTTTGGCCCACCCTGTAAAATTACTTTATATTATGTTTCTTTATTTAGTTACCAACAAAGAACAGGTCTTGCATAAAGAACCAATACTTAATAAACAGCCAAATATCAATCACATGACCCCTATCCCATAATAGTAAATGCCAATGAGTCAATAAAACTATGTACAAAATAAACGTGTGGACTTGAAACGATTGTTATCTTTTTCTGTTTCAGAAATCTACAGACAAATCGTATCTCTGTGATTGAGCCAAATGCATTTAACTCAGTGAACAGCAAAAAGATTACCCTCCAAGACAACATCATACATCATGTCTATACAGAATCATTCATTGACGTGAATGCAGACAACATCTTAATTGACAACTCTTTGCTTGAAGAGATTCCTTACTGTACATTCAAGAATGTTGTTGCCAAGAAGTTGGACCTTTCATCTGGAAAAATCACAACAATACATGATCAAGCTTTCTGTACTGTTGACGTGAACAATCTGTAAGTACATTGTCAGTTGACATTAGCAGGTTACAAAAAACAATTACTGACACCCACCACTTCCTATCAAATTTTTGGGTGCATCCAGGATCTTAAATTAAGCAAGAAAAAAGTAGGTGATCTAAACTAAATGACCTATACATGTATTATACTAGATTTGGACATCATTCCACAATTTAGTATTTAGTTTAATATTTCTTTTAACTTGTCACTTGCTTTGTATCTCTCATACGTGGCTGATAGTCCCGGGGGGTTCACTGTATATAAACCTTGACAGGGATCCTCGGCGCACATGGGGTACCTTTTTTGTTGACATTTGGTATGGCAATGGACCCACATTTTAGGATGTGGTATGAGAATGCCCCCTTATTATGACTTTTGAGGGATGGAAATGGTCAGATTTTTCAATTTTCTGGTATGAGAATGGTCATGGAAAATATGTTATCTCACAATTATGGTATGGAATTGGTCTAGTAGTCACACATATACTAATATGAGGTTGTTGGTTCATTTTCCTCAAAGATCGCCTTCTTCTTGGGACCTTCTTCAGTTTAAGAAGATATAGCTTTTTCCCAGGAAATATTCTACTTTGGACCAGTCATGGCATTAGTATGGCATTGGTCCTATATTTTGACATTTGGTATGGCATTGGTTTCATATTTGGGCATTTGGTATGGCTTTTGGGCACTATATCGGTTGGTATGGGAACACATCCAAATTTGACATTTTGGTATGGGAATATATTGATATCTGAGGGTTCAGCCTAGGACCCCCGCCAAATTTTGTACACAGTAAACCCCCGGGCTGATAGTATTATAATACTTATTATCTAAAAGAAAATTGCAGTTAATTAGGTGAGCAATAATGCAACATTCATCAAATAAAGAAATATCATTATATTAGATAAGTAAATTGTAAATGTATTTTTGTTTACTACCAACAATGAGCACTGGTTAGTGCGATATTTTATATTTCAGCTTGTTGAACAACAATCTCCTCTCCAAAATTGAAGGTCGATTGTTCTCTGATGCATGCATAATAGGAACCCTTTCTTTGAAATCTAACTTATTGAAGTCAATCCCACCAGAGACGTTCCTGGGCCTAAGTGTCACCACAGTTTTATTAGAGGATAACCTTATCTATGTTTACCCAGCACAAGCCTTGTCTGAGATCAACAACATACAGCAGCTGTGAGTATCATACTTTGTACATTTGTAAATAGTGTGTCTATAGCCCAAAACCACATGGTCCCATTGTTCTATTATGTCACTTTGTCCAATATCTTTACCTTGCAGGAGTCTAGCCAGAAACCAGCTTGAGGAGATTCCATTGTTCTCATTTGTAACAATGATCAACCTTAGGAGCCTGAACATAGCTGAGAATAAACTTATCGAGATCAAGGATGATGCTTTTGCACCATTGAGTCTGCTAACTGATCTGTAAGTCAAAACTTGAACTTCCCTTTTCAAAATAGTTAAAGTTCTTCAACATTGACAGATGGGGATCTATGTATTGCCATTGATCATTATCATGCATTAACAGGAGGCAACACACTTAAATAAATGGAACTAGTTTTTTCATCTAGCTTAGCCTTTTTTACTTAACAACTGAACTTAACAAACTCATGTGCTCAATTTGTTTGTTCATTCACAATACATTTTAGGATATTGAATAATAACCAGATACAGAGAATACACGATGGAGCCTGGAATGGCCTCACTAACCTAAAGAACCTGGAGATACAAAACAACCAGGTGGCATACCTCCCACCATTCCCTGAAGCTACACAATTCGAATCCTTGGATGCCTCAAATAACCAGATTTTCGCAATGGCTGACCTGCTGTTTAATCTAACCAAATCTGACTCTATCAGCTCAGTGTAAGTCAATATGATTGCCTTTGGTTTCAAATGAAGGAGATTGAACTAGATAAAAAGGAGTTGTCATGTTGGTTGAATACTTCTCTTTCAGCGTTAATGGTTACCCACCATACCTGTGCCAATGGTCTAAATCAAAATGAATTAAATGGAAAAGAACGTAAATGTTTTGAAATTAGAACAATATTACCAGTGTGTCAAAGGATCAGAGGAAAAACAAAACATTTTGAAATACCTATTGGAAAATGATATCACTTAAATAGTACAATTGGTTATAAGTGTACATGTATCACATCCCAACAAAACAAACAATGATTAATTTTATTTAAAACTGTTTCAAAGCATTCCTCTAAACCCAGCATTCTTATAATTGAATTGATCTAAATTATTTCTGTAAACAAATGGTAATTTTTTTATATTTTTAGGAACCTGTTAAATAATCCACTCGGCTGTAGTTGTAACAACTATCTCTCCCTATTGAATGTGGCTGAAGCTATAGTGGGTGGAGAATGTTACTTTCCTCTCCCACGAATTGTTCCTGCACTAAACTACACATTTGCAAAAGGATCTAAAGATGAGAGCCATTATTTCTTGAATGCAAATGTTACAACAGATGATTTTCAATGTCGTAAGTATATTTTTATATGTTAGGCATATTCACACAACACTAAACTTATTTCAGTTAAAACTGATTTGAGGCAACTTCACGTGGCCAAACATGAAACATAAACTAGTATTACTCTTTTATGTCATTCCTCTCCTCGAAGATGTGATGCACTGATTGCTATTTTTAAAGCCGAAATCTTATTTAACATAATAACCAGGCCCGTAAGACACTTTTCTCCAAGGGGGGTGCGGTTTTTAGCTTACTAAAGAGAATATAAAACTGTCAATTTTTTTGCCGCGTAAATCAAATCGCGTAAGACAGAGGGGGGGGGTCAGTTACTCCCTATATTGGTTTGGAATTAACAAATGCAACTTCCAAACGTTCCAATTGTTTTGTGGGGGGTGTGAGGAGTGGTCCACTCCCCCTAGAAAATTTTACAGTTTTGAAATGCTATTTGGTGCTTTCTGGGCACTTTCAAAGTGTAAGTTCCTAAGTAGTACGCCACCACCACAAGAATAAGAGTTAAGTGAATAAAAACCGAGCATTAAGGGTGTTCTGGGGGTTCTCCCCCATGAAAATTTAAAATTTGCTTGTATTTGGAGCGAATTTGCAACCATCTGGTACGCCTGTGCGTTATGAGTCAATAAGAAAAATGTGAATTTTTTCAAATTCTTTTACAATTTAAAGATGATATTTGGTGCTTCTGGGCACTTTTAAGTCAATAAAAACATTGAAAACAATCACGATTGGGTGCAGGGGTGCAGGGGTGCCAGAGGGGGAGCAAGTGTTTGTCCCCCATATCAAAATTTACAATATCAAGGTGCTATTCATTGAAGTTTGGGCACTTTAAAAGTGTCTGTGCCTAAAAGCGCATATTTCCCAAGAAAATTTTACAATTTTAAGATGCTATTTGGTGCTTTCTGGGCACTTTCAAAATGTATGAGTCAATAAAAAATTTGAAAAATCTCAATTTATTATTTTTTTGGGGGGGGGTGTTAAGGGGGGGGGGCTGCCAGAGGGGGATGTGGAGTGGGGATGCCAGAGGGCGAGTAAGTGTTAGTCTTCCAGAATCATTAACTTTATCAAGGAGCTATTTGATGATGTCTGGGCAATTTAAAAGTGTCTGAGACAATACATAAAACAAATCCAGAACTTATCCATTGTTTTGTTTGGTGTGTGAGGGGTGGCCCACTCCCCCTAGGAAATTTTACAATTTTACGATGCTATTTGGTGCTTTATGGGCATTTTCAAATTTTATGAGTCAATTAAAGAATTTGAGAAAATCACAATTTTTTTTTTGGGGGGGGGGCGCCAGAGGGGGGGGGGGTTATGCAAATGCAAGAGGGGGAGCAAGTCCCCCAGAAACACTAACTATCAAGGAGCTATTTGATGATGTCTGGGCACTTTAAAAGTGTCTGAGACAAAACACTAAAATAAATTTAGATCTTTTCCATTGTTTTGTGGGGGGTGTGAGGGGTGGCCAATACCCCTAGAAAATTTTACAATTTTAAGATGCTATTTGGTGCTTTCTGGGTACTTTAAAAGTGTATGAGTCAATGAAAAAAAATTACCAAAAAAATTTTCAAAAATTTTCAAATTTTTTTTAAAAATTTATTTTGGGGGGTAACAAAGGGGGGTGCGGTCGCACCCATCGCACCCCCCCATCTGACGGCCCTGATAACCATGCATTATATTAAATAGAGAACAAAATCCAGACTACGGGTTTGGTTGGATGGGAAAAACTGGCAGAGTTGACAATTGACATGTTTTACATATTTGACTTGTATTTCATACTCTAGCTGGATATAATGTCGACATGTTTCACATATTAGCATATTTGTCTTGTATTTCATACTCTAGCTGAATATAATGTCGACATGTTTCACATATTAACATGACTTGTATTTCATACTCTAGCTGGATATAATGCCGACATGTTTCACATATTAACATATTTGACTTGTATTTCATACTCTAGCTGGATATAATGTCGACATGTTTCACATATTAACATGACTTGTATTTCATACTCTAGCTGGATATAATGCCGACATGTTTCACAGATTAGCATATTTGTCTTGTATTTCATACTCTAGCTGGATATAATGTCGACATGTTTCACATATTAACATATTTGACTTGTATTTCATACTCTAGCTGGATATAATGTCGACATGTTTCACATATTAACATATTTGTCTTGTATTTCATACTCTAGCTGGATATAATGTCACGACTACAGCATTGGCAGAGTATGAACTAACAGTGAGTTGGGAACAACCGGCAGACCTTATCTTACCATGTTATGTTAATTGCCCGAATGGAACAAATAGTTCAATCAGCCCTGCCATGTTGTAAGTACAAAATTGAAAAGAGTTGAGTTTTGTAATGAAACTCAAAATTTGATTTAAAAGTAATGTGATGTTATGATCAGGAATAAAAAATTTCCTTGATTCTTACACAAAACATTGTTATTACAGGGACTACAGAGTGGTATGCAGTAGTTATGTTGGTCCTGTATTGACATTTAATCTGACCTCCCCAACATCAGTTCTCATATTCAGCCATACATTTGGCCAAGCAGATGGAGTGGTAGCAGGGGTGGACTATAGCTGTACTGTACAGACTGATGATGCTGGCTATACAAGTGCCAAGAGTGCTCCATCTTATATTACCACCATAGAGGTGCTATGTAAGTGTAGCAACAAATAGGTTCAATAATGACATGACACCATTTTAGTTATTGAAAATCTGTTGACATATTGCTAGAGTTATTTTGAATTTACCCATTGTTATTGTGCTTAATCTGGTAATCAGCAAGATTTTTCTATTTCAGCAAATTTAGGTGGAGGAAATCACCCAAGAGATTATATATTGGAAATGTTTTTAACGGATTTTAGCAGGGGTCACCCTGACTTCACTGGTCTCTCAGAGGCTGTGATTGACATGCCTGAATATGTAGATAGTCCGTACGGGGCCTGGCTCAGTATATCAAACACACCAACTGCAGATACATTCTCTGATTGGTTTAGAGATGTGTCTCCCTCAAACCATGTCTACAAAGAGAATTTGACCTTGGCTTATGTTCTTGGAACTGATCCATACAAAAATAGGTAACAACTAATTACCAAAAACCTCTCTTCCCTGCATATACTAATAGTCTTTTTAGTTTTTATGGTTCCTTTATATTTTTATATTTATGGTTCCTTTATATGAAAATGAACCACATATTTTTGTGACATTTTGTACTATTTGAAGAACAACGAAAATAACAACATTATTTGGATGAAAAAGGATTAATCCTGAGTAGAACTTTTGATATACATGTAATGCAAGATAATATGGATCAAATCTGTTGTATAATTGTTTTACTGGTTAGCAATAGCAGTTAATTACTTTATTGGACCAAAATATTACAACAATATATTTGTAGTCAGTCTCATGGGAAATTTCATTCATTCCAATTGCATTGCATGTTTTTGTCACATTGCATTTCATTCATTCCAATAGACTAGGTGCGAGTAGAAATAATCTTGATTTACGTCATTAAAAATTGAAAATTCAGTCAAACTGATGTCATATATGAAATCTACATGTAAAATTAAATCTAGATATGTGGTTTTGAAAATAGTTTATCAACTTTGAAAATTTAATTTTCTTTGAAAATGTGACTTCTAGGTCGGGGAGATTCCCCATAGACCCCATGTTGTAAAATCACAAAAAGTGAAATATCTTTTCTTGTGTTGGGCAGATAACATTTTCCTTTACTGGACATATTTTAATTTGTATAACTATCAGATACATAAGGGTAATATGAAAAGTGAACCACTAAAACTGATGAATATTCAAGTTTAAGGGAACTTTGTAATACCCTGCCATGTTATTTCCCCCGAATCAGCCACCTGGTGGCGAAACTGGTAACTACCTACTCGCATCTGGGTAATTGCATTGCATGTTTTTGTCACATTGCATTTCATTCATTCCAATTGCATTGCATGTTTTTGTCACATTGCATTTCATTCATTCCAATTGCATTGCATTTTTTGTCACATTGCATTTTATTCACTCCAATTGCATTGCATGTTTTTGTCACATTGCATTTCATTCATTCCAATTGCATTGCATGTTTTTGTCACATTGCATTTCATTCATTCCAATTGCATTGCATGTTTTGTCACATTGCATTTCATTCATTCCAATTGCATTGCATGTTTTTGTCACATTGCATTTTATTTTAGATACTTCGACTTTGACTTCTACCCTTTAGATGGAAGAGGATTCTTGGCAGAGGGTCAGAGAGATTGCTCTAATATTGTGCACAACTTTGGGTAAGATGAAATGTTCTCCTTATCATGCACAAAGGGTAAAACGTTTTTCAATTGGTCATACAACTTGTCTTCATAATGCTTCATAATAACTTTTGGTAAGATGTTCTCAATTGGGAATACAGGTTAATTTTTTCATACACACCTTTTGGTGGAATTTTTTATTTGATTGCACTCCACCAACTGAATATTGTACAGACCCATTTGACTTAGAGGAGTGCTCCAGTGATGCAAAATTCAAAATTAATCAATTAAATACATTTGTATACTATATTTTACCAGGTTTACAAGCTCTATTAGAGAAGGATTTATCTACCAAGGAGATGAAGTGATCGTCCTTGCTGGTGGTGATGAGATGTGGTTGTATATAAACAAGACACTAGTATTACAACTGATCACTGACCCTAATGATGTGAACATTCCATGCATGTCAGTGGACCTCACCCCTGCATCAAACTCTGGTAAATATGTATACAGTGTGTGCTAGCGCCAACAAAAATGTTACAGAACACAGCAAGAAAAAAAAAACCTAAAAGTACATCAGTCATAAAGAAAATAAACCCCAACTATCCTAAAGTATAATCAAACATGAAAAGAAACAATGTCTAATATCCCCTTTCCCCACCATTCAAAACCATTTACAATCCAAGACAATAACACCAAGGGACATTTCATTCATGCTGAATATACATGTAGAAGAATAAAAAAAATTGATAGCTAATTCTCAAAACATCAAAAAAAGTTGTAGATACTAGTATTCAGTCAGGAGCATTTAGTCTTGAATGATGTGGGACAGACAAAGTCAAATTTTGTAGTCAATAAGCATGTCATGATCAAATGATCAACATCCATCTGCAAAGCCTGGTAAAATAATTTAAAATAGATATATTGTAAATGGATTTATTGAAGATTATGTCACCATTAATGATGTAGAGCAAAATTCATTAATCTTGTTTTCTTACATTTGATTTTGAACTTGACATGTTGCTTACTAGAGCATTTTTTGATGGAGAGGTCTATTAATTATACACATTCGTTTTAGATCATTGATGATTAAAAAACATTTTGTGGTAATTTAGGATGAGAATTACAAAACACAACAATTTTATGCCATATAGTAACATTTAGATCTACTGTAGGTGGAGGTCTAATCACACCTGAAATTGGGCTACTTAGTGGAAGTTACGACTGCCTCAGTCTGGTTCCTGTGACATCACAATCAGTGTGGCTGGAACTGGAGGTCGGAGAGACGTTTCACTTTGACATGTTCCATGTAGAAAGATACTGGTGCAAGTCCAAGATTTTCATTGAGACTGTTGGCATGGTATTTGTACAGGTGAGGTAGCATTATCTTTGTATGTGAAAATTCACCAGTTATTCTAAAAATACATTTGAGCATTTCAGTGCAACTTTTTCTGAAAGTGGTAAATATACCTGCAGTGCCAAATTGCTGAGAAGTACTTAAATCATTTGACTGTCTCATTTTTGATTTGATTTTTTTCTATTTTTTGTTTATATCTTTATTAAAATAAAACAATGCGATGGTATTTTATAATCTGACCTTATTAGTGAAACGTTGATATTTCAATTTCAGAATGCAACGGAACAGCCTCCCTTAGATTACTCAATGACAGTTGGTGAGGACTTCCACATCAATGGTATCATAGGGACAGTTAACTTAATAGACCATTTTTCATTTGGGCCTTATACTTTGGATATTACAAGAGGTGAGATATATGTACCCATTGATAAAAAATAGTACAGAAAATACATAGGGTAGAAAAGACCAAAGTATTCAGGTGTGACTAAGTATTGCAGATAGCAGGTATCAAATTGACATATCAAATCTATATATTGTGAATTTTCTTTTTTTGTTTGACCTGTTGACAGATTTTACTAACAACTTGGAACTTTCTTTTTTTCATAAATTCTATAGAGATATAGAACAATTGTGTATTGGTTTGAATCATATTTCAGTAGACAACATTTTGATAGTATCATAAATACAAGTTATTGCTACCTTTAAATGCTCTAACATTACAGGTAATGAAGGAAGGCACTTCACAGCTGTTGAGGACACACCTGCCAATCAGGCACTAGGCGTTGCACCCCCTGTAGTACCCCCAACCTATACAACCTTACCAGGCATTAACATCAGCTTTGTAGGTCAGTATGAACTTGTATTGACAACTGGCTCTTGATTCAAATAAAATGTGTTTTCAACAAATCCTATTAACCCTTTAAGTTAATGTAAATAAGATTTAATCTCTTGGCTATATGGCATGTGGGCTAGATGGCATATATACTGAATACTGATATATACTATCAGTGAGGGGCTATCAGAATATCTTAAAACACTGCGATAAACAAGTGAACCATTTGTTACATTGCAAGTTTTTTGTTTTTTGTTATAGTGATCACAACTGGCAGAAATCCATGGTATATGAAGTGTTTTTGTTGTCATCACAACAGATTTTGTTACCAAAGCAACATCGCTGGGTGTTCTTTTGAATGAATTTTTTATTATTTTCAGAATGTTCAGTTCCATCAGTAATCACTCCAGATCCAGACATTCCTGGAATAGAGAGTTTCTCTATCTCCACATCAACATCCCTAGTTACCCTTGCAACCAGCCTAGACTATGAGTACCTTGATAAATATGTATTAGTACTCAAAGTTACTGATCAAGGTACCATGCTAGAGGGAACCATATGTATACGGGTGAGTAGAATTAGATTCCGACATAGCTAGGCAATGTGTGTCTGAATCCAGCCAATGAGATTACACAGTATTTCAATGTCAGTATTATTGCAGCTGAAATTGATACTTTGCCAACTTGACCCTTGCAAAAATATGTTCTTTTAGTGATTTTGTATCTTTTGATGATAGGCAAAAAAATGTTCTTTTAGTGGTTCAGTGGATTTCTTAGAAAATATTTTGCAATGTGTGAAAAGAATTTAAGCCCAAGACTCGATGTATTGTGGCTGCTTCATTCCATTCAGATGTTGTTTCCTAAACTTTCCGCTGCATGGCTGCAGGGCTTAAATCCTTAAATATATTGAAATGTTATATATGGCTGTGAAATACAATGCCATGCCTTGCATATACTTAAGAAATAAAGAATAAGAATGAGATATTAATATTGTCATCGCTTGGAACAAGTTCGGTGCTCAATCAAAAACTATAACTGGAGTAATTCAGCATGCACAAATGGCATCATATTTTATATATCCCTTTACCTACACAGAGATGCTTTTATTGTATATGTGCATGTGATACTACAAACACTAATTTTCAAAAAGCATACGAGCATCCAAAAAATTTTCTTTTTTTGTGTGGTTGGGGCCAGGAGTGTGATCGCACCCATCACACCCCCATCCCCTGGCTATGCCTCTGAACATGTAAACAATATTACTTATCAAATCTTTTATTTTAGATATTGCTCTTGGATGTGAATGACAACTGTCCTGAGTTAAGTCAAACTGCATTCAATATTGAAGCTATCCCTGCTTTAAAGCCTGAACCCTGGTTGTCCATCAATGTCAGTGATATTGACAGCGGTGTCAATCAAGATATCAACTTTTACATCTCCGATACAATCTCCAAGTAAGTGACTCTGAAGGGAGCCATGCATTGATCTATAGCTCATTCCTGCACTAAATCTATCTATGTCAAACATATGGGAGTGGTACAGGGTACATTGCATAGAGCATGTTCATAGTCCTATAAGGGGAAGGGTATACATTGATAGATGTATCTCCCATGATATGATTCCTTTGATCAGTCTCAACCTGTATAAACATTCACCCTGTCGAAGATTTTAATAGTGCCTTCAACCCTATTGGATCACATGTTAAAGCTTGTAATGTTTGGCTATTTAAAGTCATCATCAAATTGGTCATTTTGATTGAGGGAAAATGTCAAACTTAAACAGACTTTTCAATGAATAGCCAGGGCAACTAAACTTTTAAAGGAGAGTGTAAATTCTCAATCTATTTCAGTCCTCCACTATCAGGTTGGAATGATACATTTGACCTGTATGAGGTGGTGTACAACCAGACCACAGACATCACTGTCACAATTGCTGCAATAGACAAAGGCGACCCACCAAGGGGGAAAACTGCCACTGTGACGATTACTCTCTGGAACACATGTTTAATAGATGTCCTGCACCGGCCGGTTCCACATTATCCATATGTGTCCAATGACACCGGAGAGTTTTACTTTAGCGTGCCTGGCTATTGGGTCTATAATTATCGTGAGTGGACCTTATAGTATTATGTATTCATTGGTGAGGTGAATAAATGCAGAGAATTTGCACAATTTTTTCACATTTCACATTTGTACTTGTGTTTTCTCACTGTTTTGACAGACTCTGTTTAAGCATCTAACAAAATTGCTCTTTAATTTTCCTCTGTGTACTTTATTCCAGCATGCCGTGACACCATTGGAATTGCTAATGCAATCATTTATGATGAGCTGATGGATGCCTCAACGCATCACTTCCTGGGGTATCCAGGCAGAGGAAGATTGAACATGACTTTCGGTAAGTCTATCTGATGGCAGATTAATGTGGAAAGTGAACGGGTAATTTGGTTTTATTTGTGTTCTAGCTGAGTCTGGGATTGCTGTATATGATTGTGAAACGTTTTAAATACAAGGTCGTTTGTAAATACAAGGTCTAGAATAGTTGAATAATTTGCTTGTAGAGTCATACAAGTTGTTGAGTGGTGGCTGGGTGGCTGATGTATCTGATACGGCACAGTGGATACAGGCAGACCTTATGGAACCTCATATTATACATCAGGTACATGTATTTAGCAGTTATGTCCCTATCATTGAATATATTCCTAAGGTCTGTCACCAATATAGCCCGAGCTTGCGAGGGTTATATTACGACAGACCGAAGGCATATATTCAATGATACCGACATAACTGTTGTATTACATACTTTTATATCATGGCTACGTTATATCAATGACGCCACGTGTCTGTGTGCGAGTGAAATTAGGAAGAAATGAAACATGACGTCCCGATGACGTCATAAGATTGTCATGGTAAAAGGTTTGGCGGCTATACAGGAATATATAGCCGACCTTCAGCTCCATTGACTTCAATACAAATGCTTCACTGGGTATGTAATACTGAATAATATATCATATCATACTTGTACATCAGGCATGGGCGTAGACATGGGATGAAATCGCACCACCACCCACAAAAAAAGAAAAAGAGCAATTTGGTAAAATTAGTTGAAATAACATTTACAATTACAGTTTGAAATGCCTAGAATGCACCTTATACAAAGTATATTTTAAAAGATTTCTGGGGATGAACCCTGTATCCCCCTTTTTGGGCCTTGCTCTGCTTGCAGTGATGCAAACCCAAAAAATCGCACCCCCCCCCCCTCAAACACTGGAAAATATCATACACCTATAACATGTTGAGTACCAGGTTTAACTCATCGCACACTGTACATATATCATACATATCATCAATTATACATGATATAGCATATACCACATGTTAACTGTTTCCTCTCCTGGCAATATTGTAGATTCAGCTACAGGGCAGAGAAGATGAAAATGAGTGGGTAACACAAGTGAGAATTCTCTACAGCAACAATACACTGGGACCCTTTGTGACATACACAGATGATTCAGCAGTTACTGTAAGTATTCTTCATTAGAAAATTGCACCATTATCAAACAAAAGTCTTGTTCTCTAATGTAAGTTGCAAGACTTCCGATTAATACCACTAATTGCTGATGATATTTATTGTTGTGTTCCAAAAACTTGAATGGATAGAATCAAAAATCTTCAAAAATATTTTTATGAGACTTAAATCTAGTTTCAAAGCTAATAAGGTTTAACAATTAACTATTTTTCAAAATTAAATTTTTTTTTTATAAAGGTTGAATTTGTTTCATATTACAAAAAGGATAAAATGTTCCCTTACATAGGTATCTCTTATTCACACTTTTTACTGTATTAATAATATATGATATATGCTTTGTAGGACTTCCCTGGTTCAAGCGATAGGAACACTATCGTACTAATAGACCTCGTACCCCCTCTATATGGCCAAATTGTGAGGCTCAATCCAAGGGCATGGTTTGGACAAATTGCTTTGAGATTTGAGGTTGTTGGCTGTCCTATACAAAAACAGTTTTACCGTAAGTCAAACAAACAGTCATAGATTTTTGATGTTTCAATTTTTTTCATAAAAATTTCAATCTTTTGATAACAGAAATTTACCAATTGGGTCATATATTACCCTTTGCATTCGTTTGACTTCACTTCTTAAAAGAGAGCTTCGTCTTCAGTAGTTTAACTAGACTCTGCACGCAGGGTAGTCACATGAATTTTTTAACCATATGATTTTTCAGATGATGTCAACTGTCAGAGGTGTGTGGCAGGGTACTATTGTGAGGGAGATGGCCTACATCACCCATGTGGCTGGTGTGACCCTGACAGTAACACTACATGTAATGCTATACCCTCTGAACATTCTTATGGTGAATCTTCCCAATGTGAACCATGTCCAGAAGGCCATGTGAGTATTTATGTCTTTAGACATTGTTTGTTTTATTCTTTATGGGTTGGATCATAGTTTGGGATGTTGTGGGTTTTTTCTTATGACTGGTTGAGTTTCGACACTCATGGGTGCGTCCCTCATATTTATCCTGTACTTAATGCCAATTAAGCCTGTAAATATAAAACTAGTCGTGCTCTTACTTGACTTTTCTCACTCTGTTTTCAGTCTTTTCCATTTGGGCATTTGGCCTGCAGATTGTATATTTCAGGTGCAAATTGAGATGCACTCATTTGAGATATTAAGGATGATTGGTGATGTGGCAACCTTTTAGCATCACATTTCTCTATAATTATCCAGCAACAGTTCATCATTTTGAATTAAGAGAAAAGATGTTTTACAATCTATTTTTTAATAAAGATCATTTCGTACTCCTTGGATGTATTTTTGATTAAATAATTCATCAATGATTCAAATATTCCTTTCTAGAGTATACACTGTTTTTTGTAGAACTCGATACACTTGTCCTAAGTTGGTTTCTTTTACTTATTTTGGTAATAATTCAAGATCAGATAAGTAAAAAATACCGACTTGGGGCAAGGCTATCAATACACATGTATTGTTCTGTATCAAATCATATACCATATTTTTGATTTATTTTCCAGATTTGTCACCAGGGTCTTGCAGAGTACTGCCCTGAGTTCCATTACATCTACTGCACCAATACATGCCCTGCTACATGCACACAGTGTGAGACCGGGTATGCTTGTAATGCAGGCCTCAAATATGCATGCCCAAATGGAACATATTCTGATGGCTATCAAAGTATGTTGCTTTTCTATTTATATACTTTTTATTTCAGAGAAAAAATATATTTTAGTAATTTCAATACAGTGACATAGAACAAAGGGTAACTGGTCAACTCGTACCCAAGACAACTCTTACCCAGGACAACTCGTACCCAAGTATATATATTTTGTTTTGAATAGATATACATATACATATTATAATTGTAACATACTGTTCAGAATAGTTTAAAGTTTGAAGAAGAATTTTCGGAAGAGATTGATTTAATTTTGTGACATTTTGAGCTGAGTGTCAATTTATATTGACTATTAATTTATATTGGTCACAGATTCAGGATGTTTGAGTGAAGAGACATGTTTATTCCACATATTCATAATATCATTTTTCATATTTTTTTGTATGTTTATGAGTGTTTGGAACAAGTGTCAGATCTAATGTTGTAATTATATTTATTTACATATATGTTTGACAAAATAATGTTTAGAACAAGCGCTTCAAGCACTTCTTTTATTTAATAAAAAAATGCTTTACTGATCCATTGAGAAACAATTCTAAATTCTAAAAATTCTAGTCTTCTAAATTCAAAAAAATATTGAGGCTTATTTGATTCACATTATAACATGAAAGCATTACAAACTCAATATTATATAATTCAAAATCAAAATGTTCTGTTAGAATTACGTTGAAATTTCATTTTTGTTGTTGAGATTTTTCCTTAAATTGACCACCCTACATGTAGATCTTCTGGCTGTCATCTTATGCACTTCTTACCATATATTGTATAATTTTTTCCCTAATATGCACCCATAATACTGAAAATAATCTTGTGTACGAGTTGTCTTGGGTACGAGTTGTCTTGGGTACGAGTTGTCTTGGGTACGAGTTGTCTTGGGTATGAGTTGTCTTGGGTACGAGTTGACTAGGAAGCGAACAAAGTGCCAAATGTATAATACAAGTCTTAAATACCGAAGTATGAACAAAGTATGTTCCTTAGCCTCTGCAAAAGATACATGTACAGTATATATAGAAATTATGATTGAGAAACAGAAATCTCTGTATATAGTATGTTGATTGATAGCATGAAAGTATAGTTAAAACATGGTTATTCCAGTTATATAGGTCAAAACTTGTTTGTGCCGGATGTAAACTATATACATTTGATTGGGTAGTTATCTATATTGAACAATTATTTCATATTAAGAACAATTAAAAGCTTATAATAGTGCTATGATAATTTTATTGATGAATTCATGAATCTCAGTTTTTTGTTTTATTTGTTAATTTGCTCAGTATTTTACTGCACTGTATTGTTTCTAATCTGACTGCAGCTGAGTGTTTAATGTGTGAGCCAGGGACATATCAAGATCTCCCCCTGCAAGACCACTGTATAAACTGCCCCACAGGTTTCTATAGCAGCGCCATGAAAGACCAGTGTAGCTGGTGAGCAAAAATATGCCATATCTCACATAAAATCAGATATTAGTCATAACTTATGGGGTTAACATAAACTTCTGCCTTTTGATGATCTTTGGAACAAGAACTTCATAAATTGACATAAAAGCATGACTCAACCATGCAAACAGGTAACTATACGTTCTAAATAAGTTGACTTTTCAGGTGTTATAATGAAGATTTAGGGACATTTTGATCTTGAGTTACAGAGCAGAGTATGATTACATGTATATTTCTTTATTCGACCTTTAACCTTAGCCCCGACCTAGGCTTGCCTAATTCAGTATTTTTTGACTTATCTGATCTTTTTGATCTTATCTGATAATAGAAATCAAGATAAGTAAAAGAGACTGAGTTGGGCAAGGCCACTTTAACCTATAGAATGACCTTGACCGTGCATGATTGAATTTAATGTTATAATAATATCTCTAGGTGCCCTGAGTTCTCATATTCAAAACCAGATGGCACTGGATGTGTAGCATGTGACCCCAGTGTGTGTGCATGTATGCAGGATCCCTACCCCTGTTTTGAAGATGACCAATCCAGGGTTCCCTGCCATGACCTTGATGGAGGGGGCTTCACGTGTGATGGTTGTCCAGGAGGTTACTCAGGAGATGGCGTCACTTGTGTTGATGTGGATGAGGTACTGTGTAAAAGTGTTATTTTGACACACCCTGTATCCAGTTTAACAGAAATACTTCAGATTACATTTTAGATTAAGTGTGGAGATTGTATTTATCAGAGACTTCACTTTTAAAGAAATGTACATGTTTATTTACTAGAATCTCATTTATTTTGTAAAAAATGTGGAACAGAGATTTGATTTATTTGATGTCCCTTATTCTGTTTTTATATTTTTATTTACGTATTATAGTGTTTTGCTGACAAGCCATGTTTCTGGGAGCGTTGTCTGAACACTGTACCAGGCTACCAGTGTTACGAGTGCCCTGAGGGGTATAATGGTACCTATGAGGATGGCATCACTGTTATTGACACTATGGTAAGTATGGACTTAAAGTATACTATACTGTACATGTATATTGGTATATTTTTGACAGTGAAATTGTTGGTGCAAATAGAGCACTTTGGAGGTGTTCCACTAAAGAGGTTCATTTAACATTGAGTCAGATTTGAAACTGAAGTGTCCCACTGATATAATAGGGATGTTCCACTTGTAGAGGTGTTCCACTTCGCTTGTTTCACTCTACATTTATCTTGCATTTTTCACTCTACATTTATCTTGTGTTGCAGAGGGTATTCCAGTACCACAATTATGAACTAGATGGGATACAGTACCAAAGATGCTGGGATGTTGATGAATGTCTTATCAACAATGGTAGATGTGATCCACATTCTACATGCTTCAATGCTGTGGTAAGTTACACAACTTCAAATCTGGCAAACCATGATACACATAGAACCAATTAAAAAATAAAGACACATTAAGCCCTTATTGCAATTCAATACATTTATGTCATTGCTTCTTATTCAGGGTAACTTCTCATGTGGGCCATGTCACAAGGGTTACCTAGGCAACCCATATTGCACATGTTACCCTGACAACTTCTGTGAAACTGGACAGCACACCTGTGATGGTAATGCAACTTGTACCTACCTTGGCCCTGCAGCCTATAGATGTGATGTAAGTATAGGCATGGGCTTTCAAGAGTCTGTTGAAAGCCCATGGTGATATGACTCCAAATGATGCATGATGAGAATTTTCATGTTATTGTTATGCCAAAATCAATGGATAAAATGGTTAATATATTTCACATTTTTACTGTGAATATTATATAATTCAAAATCAAAATAGAATTATGTTGAATTAAATTACATTTTCTGGTTGAGATTTTTTCTTTAGATTGATCACTCTACATATACATCATCTGGTTGTCATCTTGTGCACTTCTTACCATATATTGTAACACATTATATACAAACAGCACCATGAATTCTGATATCAGACTATGGTAGTTATATGATCATAATTTTTTTCTGTCAACATACTGCAGATGACTCATTTTCTTGTGATTTTTCATGCCTGATTTTTCATATTGTCTTCCTTTAATATTGTTTGAGATTTCCATCTTTGGCAATTATGCAAACTCCTTATTTCAGTATTTTGGCATAGACAAGCACTGCTTTAAAAGTGAGTTTGGCAATTGTGCTTACATTTACCATGGGCATGTACATTTACTCACATATATTTATATCAAACCTCCCAATCTTTTCTGTAGTGTATAGATGGTTATTCCGGCAATGGCTATGTCTGCGACATTGACTTTGATCTTGATGGCCGACCTTACAGAAACATCCCATGTGAAGATCCTGAGTGTTACAGAGTAAGATTTTGCTTTAGAATCATAATTGATGTTCCTTAAAGGGTTCCGATTAGCATCCCGTATAAAATCAATATGGCGGCTCCAGGCGAATCAACTGGATCAGTCCATTTTTAAGAAATAAGGGGAGTTCTGTAAAATCCAGTTTATCCAAAGAGTGATTGCGTTCAAAGAATACATGTACAACAGCCAATATAAATCCTTGTATTAGAAACCGGTTTGTCTTGCTTTGTTTCATTTGTAGGATATTTCATATGCCAAGCTGTGTGCTATTACGTTATGGGAAAATTTAGATGCCAATTTTTCCTTATTATACACAAATAGAAGATCCTGAAACTTCACCCATAAATGTGGAATTGATTTGTCAAAATAAAAATCACTCTTTTATAAATGTGTGACGATCTATCAGTGTTGACACAACGACCTCGAACCTGTGAACCCTTGAGTATTATTCCGGGATCGGGCCTTTTATACTAAACGGTGAGCAACACCAGAAACGAGCGTTCGATTTGCTAAACGATATGCGTCACCCTTTAAACTAGTCTTATTTTTTCAAAATGAGGTGTTTTTTGTATTGCAAATGACTTCAAAACACCATTTTTAAAACAGCATAACTGATCAGATCATAATTGTAAATTTACAGTATGACATTCAATATGCTATTACAGACAAAGAAGGAATAACATAAATTAACATGTTTTACAGATTTTGTCGATAAATAATATTTGCAATCCCCTCTTTTTCTCAGTTAGTTGTGACATTTCCATGCTTATTACCCTGAGAAATATAGGCCTACAGAGACATGATCATTTTCAAATTGTACAATCTATTCTTTTGAATCTTTAAAGTTATTTCATTGATTACCAATTAAAAAATAATGTCTTTGGAGTACTAGTGAAGTCTACTTTGCAGGATAACTGCCCCAACCTACCAAACAGTGGCCAGGAGGACAATGACAGTGACAGTGCTGGAGACTATTGTGATGATGATGACGACAATGATGGTAAACCAGACTGGGCAGTGAGTATTATTATGGTTTTACTTCATAAATATTTATTATTAAAGCAGATATGAAATGATATTTTTAACCTAAAGGAATCAATATAATTTTTTGATAAATATATTTGGACATGTTTTCTCATCAGTAGTGCGAAAACTATTTCACTCTAACGATCGTTATAACAGCTTAATAAGCAATATTCGAATTGGTTGTGACGTTATTGGCCCCCACGTGATCTCTCACTGGTCCCCACGTGGCCCATAACGTCATAATGCCAAAATGTTTTGTTTTGGTTTACACTACAATCCTATGGTTGCCGTGACGTTGTGATTACTAAGGCACCAATAAACCAAAGCTATATTTTGTATATGACGTTACTTATCACGTGGGGGCCAATTTGATTGATCAGTTAGTTTTATTTCGTTATTTATGACCGTTAGCAGTTATCTAACATTTATTTTATAATGGCTATCGCAAGAACTCTACGTTTGGCTTACAATGGAGAAAACCGCATTTTTGTAGTTGCAAGTTGAGAAAAGCTATTTCAGTTGTCCTTTAATATTGTGTTATGAAAATTAATTTTACTTTCTCGTATTATTCCTGGCCAGAAATTCTTTCAAAATCATGCAGTTTTTCACCATTCTGAGCACATTTCCTATGATTCTTTAGCCAAAACTGTCAAAAAACTCCCCCTTGGCAAAAGCTCCTCCGTCCTTGGTAAAACTGCTCAACTGTTCCCCCTTTGGTAAAAGCTGGCTACAGCCTGTGATGAGACATTATTTACTTGGTTGAATCACATATGATTAGGAAATACAGGTCAACTTATTGGTTGAAGAGGTGTAACAGTGGAAAGATAGTTTTGTAAATGAAGAAAATAGAGATGTTTCTAGTCTTCTACATTGACACCAATAATCACCAAATTTCTCAAATTCTGACCAAATTTTCACAACTTTTATGGCAAAACTACATTGTACTGTAAAACATGATTTTCCTCTGAAAAGGAAATAATGAATTCTGCTAATGTATTCCACTCCATTGTAGGATAATTGTCCATTGGTGTTCAACCTTAACCAGGCAGATACTGATGGTGATGGCATCGGAGATGCATGTGATAACTGCCCTAGTGTTAATGATACAGACCAGACTGATACTGATTTAGATGGACTTGGAAACCCTTGTGATTCTGACATAGATGGAGATGGTGAGAGCTTCAAACTGTATGAGGGGTGATCAATAAGTAATGGACACTTTTTTACACAGATGCTTTTTATAGAAAAGCGTCCATTACTTATTGATCACCCCTCCTATATGTGTCACAAAAACATTGAACTGTTTTACTATAAAATGTTTAACCTTTAGTTCAAAATATTTAGAACAGTTTAAGCATTCTTTAATTTTCAATTAATCCCTCATTTTGACAGATTATACATGCATAAAATAATCATGAAAATTACCTATTAGCCTTTCGAATTATTATTTATTTATACTTGCATAATTAAAGATCCAATATGCAATTTTAAGATCTGATTTCACTAAAAACACAAAATCTAGTTATTTGTCTTAATTTATTCAGGCACAGCTAATGGAGCAGACAACTGTGTGTATATTGCTAATGACCAGACCAATGCAGATGGTGATCTCTTTGGTGATGCATGTGATAACTGTCCTATAGTGTCCAACAATGTTCAGACTGACACCAACCAGAATGGCTACGGAGATGCATGTGATGGTACCACCAACATTGACCAGTAAGTGAATATATTACTAAACTGAACTTAAAATGAACATATTCAGATATATTATAAACATGTAGTCAGATCATTATTGAGATCATGCAAGATTAGCAAGATACTTTACTTTCTTTATAAACCATGATAAATGTAAAAAAGACTGATACTGGTAAAACTTGTGTTGCTTGCTTGAGACAAAGATAATTCTAAAGAGTTTAAAGTTACTGTACCTTTCCTTGCTTGCTTGAAACAAAAATAATTCTAAAGAGTTTGAAGTCACTGTACCTTCCTCGTATGTGTATTTCTTCCCTGTGTGTGCATATGCATTAAACTGCCATGTGTATTTGACTAACTACTATGTGTATGTACTGTAGAGATGGCGATGGTGTCCCAGACTCAGCAGATAACTGTTATTTTGCCGTCAATCCAAGCCAAGCAGATACAGACAATGATGGCATAGGTAAGGAGACATCGTTGTACACATTTTGTGAGATGAAAACTATCTTCATTTTGTAAAGTAATCAATTTTGTGTATTCCATGAATCTTAGTTTTTACCAATGTTTCATTTCTATAAGTGTCCGTAGAATATTGTAATAAATCACATGAGGCGATATATTGGCCCACTCTGTGATAATGTTACTTCTAGAATTCATTAATGTAATTGATATTGAAGATTATAACCATGAGTCATAACCTTGTTTCAATACTGTTTCTCTGTTTTGTAGGTGATGCATGCGATGATGATATGGATGGAGATGGAGTATCTAATGAAGTGGACAATTGTCTTTATGTACCAAATAGTGGCCAAGAAGATAAAAATGGTAACTCAAGCATTTATACATCATAAGTAGAACCAACAACAACAAACATGAGCCAAACAACAACAAAGATTAGCCAAACAACAATAAATATGAGCCAAACAACAACAAATATGAGCCAAACAACAACAAGATTAGCCAAACAACAACAAATATTAGCCAAACAAAAACAAATATTAGCCAAACAACAACAAAGATTGGCCAAACAATAACAAAGATAAACCAATGATCATTCCTGTTTTAGAGTATAATAATCCTTACCTGTTATATGTACAAATGAAATGCTGTATGTTTATTTAAAATTATCTCTGACTTTTAAAGAACTTAGGGCCTATGATAATATTAAAAGGCTATCAAAACGTACCAATGATGAATGATTGTTTATACCAATGATGAATGATTGTGAATAATTTGATCTTTCCTAGATGATGGCATTGGAGATGTATGCACGGGTGATACTGATGGAGATGGTGTGTTGGATCAGTATGATGCATGCCGAAATAACAAATATATAAACACTACTGACTTTTTTCACTCTACTTACATCGACCTTGACCCCACTGCTGTGAACTCTATTGACCCCAGGTGGGAGATTATACATGATGGCAAAGAAATCAGACAGTTGGAGGATGCGGTAGAGAAACCTGTCATGTTAATTAGTAAGTATGACGCCTGTCATGGTTATCAGAAGTATGAAAGTCATGTTTATTAGAAATGCATGTATGAAGCCTTCAATACAGTATTACCATTCCTGATGTACCTCAAATCACTTTACACAATATTGCAGGCTATATTTTGGTTTGGGCAAGGGACAAAAATCCACCTTTTGTGAAACACTTTCTTCAAGTCAAATTCTTTCATTGGTTGAAATGTTTAATAGTTCATTGTCTGTATTAGATGATGGCTTAATTTTCTTCTCTGTGAAGTTGCTATAATTATTTGTTAACCCATCCAAATTGAAATTGACTTTCTGTACTTTGGATGCATATTTTCCCAACCAACCCTTCCCTCGAATCTGACAAACTGTTTTGTTCTCTACATGTAGCTCTATGATGAGATTTATATTATTCAGGTAAAGCAAGTTATGAGACCTTGGACTATAGTGGTACATTTTATGTGAGATCTGATGATAAAGACAACTACATAGGCTTCGTGTTTGGTTACCAGAATAACCAGAAGTTCTATGTGGTCATGTGGCAGTCTAATAATACCAATAAGGACCTCACCGCATATAGAGGCGGGTTGAGAGGTTTACAAATCAAGGTAGGTTAATTGTACACGCAATTGTTGACCTTTACAGAGGTGGACTGGCTACAGTGGCTAGATTGTATACTTTAAATGTAAGGTTAGATTTTATGGTTGACTTATACGACCAAGCTTGTCTGGTTCATAATTTAGCCAGTCAAGGTAAACAATTGCGAATAATGTAAATGTTTTTAAAATGCACCAAAATTTAATACTTGTAACCAAGACTAGAGCATGGTCTTAATTACTATTCCGAGGTCATTCATGAATTTGAACTCATCAATTATCACTATACATTATATTTCATTGATAATTTGTTACCAGGTAGTTACATCCAGTACAGGCCCAGGGAAAGCCCTAGGTAATGCTTTGTGGCACAGTGCTGACACACCAGGGCAGGTTAAGGTCATCTGGCATGACCCTGGTATGACTGGATGGGTACATAGGACCCCCTATAGATGGCACTTATATCATAGACCAACCAGTGGTCGTATAAGGTAAGAATACAGTTACAATTTTAAACAAATGAATATCTAGACAGAACTTATATGATGTACAGTAGATTAATTACATGAACATCAATGGAGGAACATGAAAAACACTTTATGTAAGACCAGAGACACAATGGACAACATTTGAAGCACACATAATAACAAATTAACTAACAATTAAAACCCTATTATGTATAATCAACAATCTAAACAATTGTAAGAAGAGTTCTCCAACAAAGCATTTATCAATTTAAGGATTGGTGGAATATTCTTATCATTCAAAACTCCTATTTTACATCGCACTCATGCCCTTCAGATTTCGCCTGGTTGAGGGTAACGCAACAGTAATTGATAGTGGTAACATCTACGATACAACAATTCCTGGAGGTCGTATTGGGGTTTTCTCATATAACCAGCCTCAGTGTGTATGGTCTTACCTAGTGGCTAGGTGTGAGGATAGGATCAATGAAGCACTGTTACTTGATGGTGTTGATGACTATGTTGAACTTGGTACCATAGCTGAACTTGGCATTGTTGACAGGTAAGCTGAAAGCAATGGAGTGCAACAAAGGAGGATTTACCCATAGATCCCCAGTCAGATCTTTTTCCTTGGAAAGTAAATCAACATAGAAATAATATTTACAAAATATGTGGTCAATAGAGATATTAATATTCATTGAGAATGCATCTACAGTTTATTTCTTCAAAATCCAGAATATTTCGGATGCAAAACCTTAAAATGTGAACACCTGCTAATCTGACTGTTTTTAGCCCAGTCCCAATGGTGTTCAGATTAGACAGGTGTTAATACAAATTTAATTGGAAGGTGTTCAGATTAGCCAAGTGTTTTGATATACAGGTATCACTGTACCTTCTTTAGGCTAACTTAAGACTTTTGCCTCATGCCTTATCTTCTTTAAGATCCTGGCAAGGCACCTGGATGTTATAGCTATCTGATTTTTAAAGTAGAAACTCATTTCAATGTTAATCTCCAAGATTTGATATTCTTCCTCCATCTTGTTTTGTACAGTTTCATTGATAATGTACGTAACACATACATATATTATATTTCAGTTTTACATTCGAGACATGGTTGATGCTGCCCGATAGTTATAGCTCTACCAAGCAGCCAATCATATGTACAGATAATAGTGTACTGTGTGTTTACATAGAGAATGGGCTCCTCAAGGGGCAATATGGGACTACAATAATAGAGGGCGCCACTACCATACAGGCGGAATATTGGCACCATGTCACTATGAGATATGACGCTCAAAGTAAAAGATTTCTAAAATTCAATTTTTTAACCAATTTTCCTGTCAGAAACTGTTATACTGTATGTTGATGAATGGGTTTCCGTTTTTAAGTTAAATAATGTCAGAAATAGTATTTCTTAGATTTATTGCTTGATAGATATTACTACAGCCTACAAGCGATAGTATACATAGTATTATTGTAACTGTATATTAATCAAAGATACATGTAAATATAACATGCAATGCAGTACTTTTACAACCAGAATTCACTTCAATACAATGTTTATTATTTTTATTTACACACACTCTATGTTTGTGTTTTGTTTGCCATTTATGTGCCACACATTGAGGTTGTTATTGTTATGGTTACAGATTATATACTAAGCCTATATATCAATGGGACCTCCCTGTCTGCACCTAATCCTGAAGCTGTACAACATGACATATCCCCTGTATGCTGGGTAGGTGAACATTTCTTTTGTGATGTAATTTAATTCATATTATATGAACATTTGATAATGTAATTGCTAAGAACATACTGTAAACTAGTGTACAGGTACATTAAAGCCACATACAGATATTTTACCTATATTTTAAAACCCCAAAAAGTAACAAATGGCAGGTGGTGACAGTGTGCATGTTATTTCCTTGTTCATTTTAGTTCTTAAAATATGCACTGGATACCTCTTTTGTGTAAACACCTTCTGAATTAGCCTTGCCCAAGTCGGTCTCTTTTACTTATCTAGATTAAGATTAAGATCAAGATCAGGATAAGTAAAAAATACAGACTTGGGCAAGGCTACTTCTGAATGTGAGCCCTTTTTTAATATGAACTCTCAAAATGCTTGCCATTTATATCTCTTTTAGCTAGTCCAAGTAATATTATACATCCAAAATATTACAGTGAGTATTTTTTAATGTTTTTCAGAACATAGATGAGCTTGGGCTATGGAAACACTGTGATGATGTCATCAACAATGATACTACACTATATCTGGGTACAGAAAACAAAACAGCCTTCTTCCAAGGCAAAGTAGATGAGGTAAGATTTGTGCATGATCAACTTAGTAATCCAAAGTCTCTATTATATTTCTCACAAGCTTTAGATAAAGAGAGACTAAAAGATCAGAATGAGGTATTCCAGACATCACTTTTGTGTACTTCGTGTACAGTATTATATTGTAATTTGTGCATGGTATTGTCGGATTTCAGACAATTTACTTTATTGTTACAATAATTTATTTATGAGTGCATGATGGTATTATAATGGTATTGCAGACAATACTTTAGTGTACTAAATGCATAATGGTATTGCAGACAATACTTTAGTGCACTAAGTGCATAATGGTATTGCAGACAATACTTTAGTGTACTAAGTGCATAATGGTATTGCAGACAATACTTTAGTGTACTAAGTGCATGATGGTATTTAAGACAATAATGAATTATGTAATATATGTATGATGGTATTCTAGGTAATATTTTAGTGTAATTTGTGCACATTTGTATTCAAGAAAACATAAATAATGTAATGTGTGTATGATGGCATTCCAAGCAATATTTCGGTGTACTGTAATTTGTGCAAATTGGTACAACATACAATCCATTTTTGTTATGTATATGCATGATTTTTTGAAAAGCAGTATCACATATTATTGTTTAACTCTTGGGATATACAGTACAGTTACAAATAGTCTATTCCAGAGTCAGCTATTTTCACTTCACAGGGGGTGGGTTCTCGGGGTACAAACTTAGCCCCTCCACCCTAGCCAAAAAAAATTATTTCAAAAACATGCAGTTTTTCACCATTCTGGACACTTTTCAAGTGATTTTGAGCCAAAGTTGTGAACGTGAACCCCTGCTCTCGTTGGAACTTTTTGAGGTGACCCTACCTTGGCAAAAGCTGGCAAAAATTATAGCAAAATTAGTAATACTTATTGTTTTCAGGTGAGATTAAGCAACATTTACCTTCAAAATACTGAACTGGATGGTCACATGACCTCAGCTGGTTTATGGTGGCAGAAACATAAACAATATGGTCTGGTCCACCTTGATATGGATGAGAATGATGATGATGTCATACTACAAGATAAGGGGAATGCTGCACATAATTGTACCATGTATGGGGCACCACAATTTGTTATGGTTGGTGTCAATTATTAATTCATCATATTGAATATTCATATCATATTCTTAACTTTTTTAATATTTAACAAATAATATAATGTCTTTTGATCACCAACATACACTTAACCCTCCAAAAGTTTTCTGACTTATTGTAAATGAGGAACACAATTAAGCTTCAAAACTTAAACATGATATCCAATGTGGACTTCCTGTTGACCTACTTATGGAGGATGCGTTTATATGTTTCTTGTAATAAAAATTAATTTACATACATGTAAAAAAAGTTTTACATCTGACACTTTGATGATATTGGGTAAGACTACAATATAAGCCAAAGTGGTTTAAACTTTTTGTGTGACATTTAACAATTTAAACCTAAAAAAGCTGCATGTTTTAATTCTCCATTTCAGAGTTACAAAAACCGCGGGCGGTTTGAGAACACCTATACAAATAACAGAAGATAGCACACGAGTCATGAAGTTAGACGAATTATCACAAGTTTTAATTTTATATGGGATGACAGTTCAATGGACTGATGTTTGTTTGTGCCAAATTGTCTATAAAATGGTACTTTATTCACACGAGATTTACTTGACAACTGTCCCTCGTTTTGTGAGAGAAGATTAGGCAATTTTGGTCAGAAGAAATCCTCCGAAATATACAATACTGAGACAATTGAATTAGACAGCTGACTAGCCTACTTTTATGATTTAATACAAAGGTATGATTGTTTTAGTTGTGTTTGCTAGGAGGCACTAAATGTTCACATTCTGTGAGTTAGATAAGTCATGGGCTTTCAACTCTAGTTGAAAGCCCATGGATAAGTGTAGAATTTTGTAAGTTATTTATCTTTATTGATCCTTGTCTTCGTCCTTGATCAGTTTATGTTATATGGAAGTTCAACAACATTTGATATGCATAATATGGGATAGTAAATCTCTGAAGTATTTATACAATTTAAGATTATGTGAGCTATAAAATGTGACCTCAATAGCATCAGTGATCAAAATAATGAACAAGGATCATTCAATAAAAACTACTCATTTTCATATATTGTTTTTTTATTGAACATACCTTGTACTTAGTATAATAAGACTTTTACCATACCCAATTTAGGGGTTTGCAAATGTATTTCAATTCAACAATTTACACAATTGGTTTATACCTTTATTACTGACATTTTCAATTTTGTCAAATGATTCATTCAATGATGAGAGCAATTATGCATTATGCTAGCCTTGGCTCACTTAAAAGAAAAAAAGGATCATTGGATAATATCTTGTGGTGAGTATCCTATAGAAAACTCAAGACAGCTCTTTATCAAATGTCATGTGTTACTTAAAAAATAAGTGTGTACACATTTCCTGTATATAAATGTAATCTTGTATTCGAGAATGGAACTAACGCCTGTGGGCTACCGGATTAACTTACTATTTTATGGACAACTCATTTAAATATGAATAGTACCTCCCACTATCCCATTCATAGATTAATCTGGTAACAGAAAGCCGAAAGTTGCATTCACAAATACAAGCGAAGTGAATGTTTAAGTTATTTTATATTTGTATACTGTATATTGTAACTTAAAGTCCCTGTTGACAGGAACTTTAGTAATTTAGACTTTTTTACCTATTATTTTTACATTTGACAAATAAAACAAAAGTAATGTCTCCATTGTACATATTATGTTCTGTTTATTAGTGTAAATTTTAAATTATTGCACATTGGTCTCAAATATATTTCATTAGCTTCAACACAAGTCATTACATAATCAAATGGAATTCATTGTATATACAGTTTAATATCTATTGGTAAACCCTTTAAAGATCTTGTATTTTTCATATCATTTAGATTTGTAACACACGACCTTTAAACTTAATCAATATTTACTTATTTGATACATATTTATGTACAAATTATATTTACATAACCCTAATGTGAATGTCTATTTTATGAGACAATAACACGATCATCTTGAAATAGTACTTTCACTATTTTATCTGTGTTCTGCAAGTATGAGCATATCAGTTTCTACACTTTTCAATTGGCGAATAAAGCAGTTTTCTCATCAGATATATACTTTGATGAAGGCTGTGTTGTGTCCCTTTGAATACATGTTTAGTGCATTGTTCTTACGGCGGCTACATGGTGAGACTCTAGAATACGACACACTTGTCTGGGGGGTTCATTGGCGTCCCAGCAGCACATTTGAATGTATCAGCAAACTCCTTTAGGTTACTCACAACTCCATTAACACTGGAATAAAAAAGGCAGAATTTTAAGATGTATCACAACTCCATTTATTTGTAATAAAACATGGCAGAATTCCAAGGTGTATCACAACTAAATATGGCCAAATCTTAAGGTGAATCACAACTCAAATGGAATATAATATGGCAAAATCTTAATGTGTGCATTACAATTCTATTAACGCTGAGGCAGAATCGAAGGTGTATCACAACTCTTAAATAAATGTACATTAAATATAAACTCTCAACTATATGCTTGAACAAAACTATTGTAACTAACATACAAAACAAAACATAGCTGTAACCCTACTATCACACCAAACTAGTTCTCACTACGTTCTCAAAAACGGGTTTCAACTGTGTACGAACGGTCTGGACGTACTTAGAACCGGTTGGGGTCTATTTACAAACTTCATAGAACGTACTCGAACGGGTAGGTCCTCTAGATTGACACCAAGCAAGTTGCCACTGCTTTCTTCAAAACTGGCTTTAAACTGTGTGCGAACGGAATGAACGTAGCTACAATCACGGTGTATAACCCAAACGCTCCTACATGCACGACGGAGCGTTTCATTTACGCGGAAACGCTCCGGAGCGAAATAAAATGGCGGCTAATGAAGATTCCACTATGACCGTAAGTATTGTTTCTCTCGTTTCTCTTACATATCATATGTTATGGTGAAATATTATGTACCATTCGATGAACAATACCGTGAGCAAAGATCTTATTTATTCAACTTCTGGTGGTAAACTGTTATTTGCTTGATCAAAGCTCCGTAGTGTAGATCGAACGAATCTGAAGATGACGATTTGACCACAAATTACGAATTAAACTAGTATTTCTATGAAAACGTTAATCTTTCTGTTAAAATAGTAGATCACAAACTCGTATATTCTCATTTCCTAAAATCCCAGTCCAAATCCATTACTTGTTCTCGAAAAATCGCTTGTTTTCCTCAAAACGCTCCGTCGATTTAGAACACAATTTTAGAAACGCTCTTACCATTTTGTTTTGATATCATTTTCAGATTATTAGAGAAGAGTTCCGAATTAAATCTATCTTTCAAAAACGTGTTGTACTTGTTAGGCAAATTGAAACATCTGAACCTGGTGGTGCTAAACGTGCAACTAGCTGATTTAAGCTTACATTAGATGATGTCATGCCTACATGTGTGCTAAATCATAAAACTATAGAAAAAAAACTAAAATTTATATGTGAATAAGTCTTTCTTCTTTTGATGCCAAGGGGTATAATAGATCTTTTCTTTCTCTTCCTAAAAAGGAAAGGCAAGCTATATATTTCCTAAACTGATCTAGACTACCGGAGCGTTTCCAGTTCACTGTGTTAACCAGATCGGAGCGTTTCTTGAATATGAGAATGTCATCATTTTTCAGACTGGATTTTCGGTCATCAAATCACTATTACGATGATGTATGGTGCGTTGAAGCATTGGAATTTGACTAAAATATACGTTGGTTCTCTAATCTTGGTTCAACTAATCACATGTATCGACAAAAGGGGTTTTGACCGGTAGAATGACAAATACGTTTTTGAATTTTGATTACTATACTGCTTCGTACAGCTCTTCCTAATTGCTTCAAACGTCAACAGCCAGCCAAGTACAACATGAATATCACACCCATCGAATGGTATACTCGAAATATGGAACTCATACCTCTTATTCCCATTATTGGGGAAATCGTCAGATGACTCATCATTCCCGCCAGCCAGTTTTCCTACTCCGGAGCGTTTCTTTGTTTAATTTCAGTAATGAAACGCTCCGTCGTGCATGTAGGAGCGTTTGGCTTATACACCGTGACAATGTTCTACGGTCATTTACGAACTTCATGGACTTTCCCTGACGGGGAATGTGATTTAGAATTTTGAATCGATTCAAAATTCGATGGCGACCATACCGGTCTGTAATCAGGTCATGATGACCTTCTAGACTAAGGGACGCATTATACTACGTTGCACACCGACGTGGTGCGACCTGAACGAACTGCGAACGAGATGGAATTTTGAATCGATTCAAAATTCTGAAATCACATTCCCGTCTGAGAACGTTCATAAAGTTCGTAAATAGACCTTAGAAAGTTGCAGCTACGTTCATTCCGTTCGCACACAGTTTAAAACCAGTTTTGAAGAACGCAGTGGCAACTTGTTTGGTGTGATAGCTATATTTTTGCTAACTCGTTCATAAGCAGTGTTAAATACGTTCTCCCTCGTTCTTAACACGTCCTCGGACAGTTCAACTCGTTTTTAAAACGGCCCTAGTAGGATTGAAGTACGACGATTCCGTTCGTAGTACGTCCAGCTCGTCGTTAGTACGTTGTCACTCGTTGTAATTGTACAACGTGACGACCACGAGAACATTTTGAGCATTGTCTAAGTTCTAAAGGACCTACCCGTTCGAGTACGTTCGATGGAGTTTGTATTAAGATCCCAAGCGGTTCTTAGTAGGTCCAGTCCGTTCGTACACAGTTGAAGCCCGTTTTCGAGAACGTAGTGAGAACTAGTTTGGTGTGATAGTAGGGTTAGGTGGCTTAAATTTATTGTTATATATCGTTTTCATATAGTCTCATAATTTCACCATATTTTGACATTTGAATTCAAGAGCGATTTCCCTAATGTAATCTCAAACAATGCCTCGTTGACTATCTTCACACTTGTTCAAAACTTTTTGGATTTTGCCTGTTTTACTTACACGATGTCTTCTGGTACGAAGTTCTGGCCACTAACTAGGTTGTATGAATATGTATCACGTCTGTTGTAACACTTGGACTACAATCAAGCCAATCAATTAATGAAATGATATCAGAAATACTTTGAAATATACATTCATTTTTAATTCATTTTTGGCGATTTCAAAATACATCAAGTCATAACAAATGTAAATCCGGATTTCTAATATTACAATGTTGACGAAGGTTTTGGGGTCAGCGTACATGTAGCACGTATACCTTTCAACCTTTTATCCGAATTTATCAGTATGTGCCTGCAATTTAATTTTTCTGAGAAAAACATGACCCCTAATATTTATATTTCTAAACATTGAAATGAAGATGATATTTGTTCTAGTACGATTTTAAACAAAATTTACTGTCAGGTAAAAATTGATTTTGATTAATAACTTGGCTTCGAGATGAATTTGAGTTAGTAGTTGACCTTGAGATGTAAAGGTTGACTTTGAGATAAAAGATGGCTTTGAAGGAAATGTTGACTTTGAGGCAAAATTAAAGAGGTAAAACTTGACTTTGAGGTTTAAGTTGATTTTGAGGTGAAATTGATTTTGAGGTTCAAGTTGATTTTGAAGTGAAATTAACTTTGGGGTTCAAGTTGATTTTGAGGTGAAAGAGACTTTGAGGTTCAAGTTGATTTTGAGGTAAAATTAAGTTTGAGGTATATACCTGAGCCCAGGAAACAAAGAAGACTTGTTCGTTTGTGAGCCCCAGACCTGGCGCCATCTTCTCTTTATTCATAGTCATGTACTTTTTGTATGCCTGAAATAAGAATTATTCGATCAGCATGCTTTTAACATGTTCAAGTTATCAGGTTAATCAGTTTTAAAGATTTATACAGTTCCGCTGTTATGTTCATGGTGTTAAAATAGTATGTTTCATCTTCCTTTGAAATAATATAACCACCCATTATCCAATGAGACGGAATGTAATAATAAGTTAGTAGAAATATACTTGACTCATAAATATACTTTCAGAATGAGATTGATTGACTGACCTGCAATGCTATCCTTACTCCACCAGTCTCTGCAATGGCATTCCTGGCATATTTACTGCCATCTATTGGGATCTGAAAGAAATTTAATCGTGGAGGAATTCGAGGGTCTGTTACACTACACTTGCAGATCCAGAGGGGGGCATACCCCAAAACATGGGCCTTTTTGGTCATAATTTGGCTTTTTAGGCAAAATTATTAAAAAATGGGCCTTATGTTTTGAAAAATTTGGGCCCACGTTTTGGTTTTAGGGGCCCATGATTTTTTCCAGTGCAAGCGCGGACATTTTTTTCTGCACTGTAGTCTGTATGAAAGAGCAGCCATTTTCATATCAACCCTTGACATATGGTTCAATTATATTTTTTTAAATCAGCTGTGTTTCACAATCATACTCATAAAACAATGAAGGTTACATTTGAGATTTTAAAAATATTTGTTCACTGATTTGATTAACTTGGAATATCTGAATATACTTTGTAAGTATGTAATTCGTGTAATCCTTACTGTGACTCCCTGGGTGTCTGAGTTGGTTAGTTTATAAGGCCCAGCAGTTTGTTTGTTGTAGTAATCCACAACACATTGCTTCTTCTTGAGGTACTCTGTCTCAGTCCAACTAGTCCACCAGTCATAGACTGTACCATTCTGCAGGTACCAACCACCTAGTGCCATACATTGAAATAATAGATAATAAACGTGATGTTAATTTCCATTATTTAGATTTTATAACCAAAGTTTGCAAATGTCTGGTTAAACAATGGTTGTATGTATTTATTTGCAAACACATTATTCAAGTGTTAAATTTTTCAATTAATTTAAGCATTTATTTCAAATTCGCACATATAATTTTAGAGTAAATCCAAGTTATTAGAGTAGGGAACTAGGGAATCAACTAGAACCACGATGCAAAGCTAGAGCAGTGCCTCGGCGTCTAACCCTCTTACCAAGTTCATCAACAGCCAGTAACACTTGAGCAGCAAGGTTTCCTCCCATGGCACCATAGTTATGATACTTGGGGATATTTTTGTTGAAGATGGGGAACTGAAGAATACCAGCGGGTACCAAGACCTCGTTCCAGGACTGCGCATATCTTGCCTCAGTAGCAAACACCTTTATTCTCCAAACTGCCTTGTCTTCTCCGTCAGAGAGAAGGTTGTTCCATTTCACTTTTTCAAATTTGCCCAGATTTAGGATATTTCCAAAATGGCTTCTTGGGTTTACCATTAACTGAAAATCAGAAGTATAAAATACGGGTACATTTAGTATACGTGTAGAAAACATCATGCAGCTAATATTAGACCTAAGGCATAGAATATGAAATAAACTACACAGGTCTTCATAAATGTAAAACCAATGATGTTTTTTCGTTTCATCAGTTAATATTTTGATTTTTACTAACCCCTACCCTTACACTTCCACCTCTACTTCAAAATTGAAATGGGTCTGGGGAAATGTGGATTGAAATTGTGTTCTAATTCAAAATAATTAGACCCGAGCATGCATAAATCGAAAGTTTGCAAGCTCACGATGTTCTAGAATACTTACAGCATCATAGAATGTATCAAGTCTGTCATGGTCCAGTAAAAGTTCATCGTATCCCAGTTTGTCATCTAAAGCTTGGAGCTAAAATAGATTAAAAAATTATCAAACACAATTGGCGTTTCAAGGTATTTATGATAATGTTAAGATTTTAAGATTAACATCGAGGGATGGGTGCTAGACTATCCAAAACATATAACATCGAGCGATGATTTGGTATTTTCATACAAGCACCTCAACCTGTTGAATAGCCAGATCGACGAGATATATATCTAGCCACAGGTATAACATGTATATTTCATTATCACGTCTTCAACGTAATCACTCCCTACCTTTGTTCTGGCTCTCCAAAGAGTCTGCTGGTCCATCCAGATGAGGTTGTCCAGGCGAAAGTACAAGGCATCTTTTAATAAGGTCACTATGTCGTGTAGCTAAAATATAAAAAAAATAATATCCATATGACCATTCTGTCCTTCTGACATGACAGAAATTAAATTTATCAATACGTTTGAATGGCAATCCGAAACGAGGTCAATTAAGGTGTCATCATAACAATTTGAATAGATGTATGACAGCTTTCAATATTTCAAGGATCGTATGGGCAGTGGGTAGTGCCTTCTGGTCTGGTGCTCTGGTCAGCTGTGCTAAGTGAAAATATGCAAAATCTTGAATGGAGAATGTAATCAGCCATGCTATACATATATTTAAGTTCACTTACGTCCGATTTCGAAGCATCAGCAAAGTGGTCCTGAACGAAAAGAGATCCAAGAGCGAGGTCCATCTTTTCAGCTAGGATGTCGAAGCAAAACTGCCAGGTGCCGAGGAACTCCGTATTGCCGGTCTGGGCGACATAGAACTCCCGGTTTGCGTGAACGTAGTCCCAGGAGAGGTGCTGGGCAAAGTTCTGGGCCAGTCGCCATGTCATGTAGTTGTTCATCATCCTATAAATGACATTAGGTATACACAAGTGCTAAAAGGGGTAATACCAATGAATATTCTACAAAACAAGAATGATAAATGCATAAGAGCGTTAACAGTTAGAAAGAAAAAACGCAGCCCAAGATAGGATATAAAACCTAATGACGTCATGTCTAACGTTGACAATATTTTAAAAATACCTTGCTTTGTTTTCGCCCAATCCTGCAATATACATGGCCATCTGGTTAATATAGTCCTTCTCCAATATGACAATAGGGGTGTTACCGTCAACGCCGGAGTCTCGGAACATATACATAAAGAATTCCACCCAATCAATCTGAAAATTAAAAACACAATTCTTATTGTACACGCGCTGATGAGTAAAAAGATTGGGAGTTTGTGACTACTACAGTAACATCATCGGTTTTTGTTTATAAATAAATCGTTTGACGTTTTAACTGAATTCTGATAAATAGGGGTTGATAATGAGTATTTTTCCTAGGGTTGCCATTTGTGCTTTCTCACTATTTTAAAAATTTATTTTTAAATTCAGTTCAAGATTGTTGAGTTATCCTCAATTAACTCACCCCTGGATACATGCTTTTCATTTGGTTAATGGTGACTCGCTCCTCAACGTCGTGTGGGTTTTGTGTTGGCAGTGTCCTTGCAGTGATCTACATGTACATCGATAAAACGTTCAACATCTAAATTGTTATCATTAATTTTATTCTTATGAACGATTCACCAAGATTATCATTATGACCCTCTAACAAACGATTTTGTATCATTTACTATTGTCGATGAATGATATACAAGAGACTGATTTTCTACATTGGCCTTTAAATCTTTAAAACTTTCGCGATTGAAATAATATAGTTTTACTTTTAGGCGTTCCTAAATCCATTGCTTTAATCCCCGGTCTAAACCAATGGATATTGAGAAAATTAGCCCATGGGAACCCTTCCCTACCATTATCTGTTGATCTTGTCATAGATTTATCGAATAAAGTCCCAGACTTACATTGGCCAATTTGCCCTCCACTTCCATGACATCTCTGACGAATCTGTTGACCCTGGTCTCCTGGGTGGCGAAGTCCAGCGTTGTGTTGGAATCTCTGACGAGGTAACCGGCCACGGTTCTCATGTACGTCATGTAAGCGGTCCTTATCTGAAACACATGGAATTATTAAGCAATGCCATTGGCAAGGGAAATGTATGAGACCAAATCATAGTCAAACTAATTTAGAAATAGTACTCTTATATTGCTTTCAACGAAGCTTATTTTAGCGTCAATATTGTAAACATAAAAGCAAAGAGATAGACAATAAAACAATTATAAAAACGCCTACCCTTTCAGAGTCTGGGTTGGTGTAATGCCAGTAGGACATGCCAAGACCGCCGAGATCAACCTAGTAGAAAATCAAACATTAATTCATTCATATAACTGAGGTACCAAAAATAAATAGAACTTTTTAGAATATTCAACATTATTATTATTAATTGTATGATACGGGATGTTGTGTGTTTAGATTTGTGTCGGTGTGTGTTGTGATTTTGTTTAGTTCTCCAACCTTGTCAGCCCTCTCTTGTTTGGTATATTACGTAATTATGCTTATCTGCTCATCCATTGCGTTTAGCGTGACTAATGATACTAAATCAGTGTGACTAATGACATTTAACATGGACATATTTGGATGTTTTTTGCGTTTTCAAACATTTCCGCATTTGTATGATGCTCACCTCGATAACGCGTTTGTTAGTGTCATACCAATCCGTGCCGACTCTAAAGTTGAACATGACATCTGTCCAATAATCAATATGAACCTCCTTCAAGTGTTTCTCCCAATCCCAGTTCTTTATGTCCAATGTGCCGAAGACATCCCAACCCCCAATAAAGTCCATCACCCCCAAAAGCGGCTGGGCCTTCACGACCTCTTTCTGGAAATCGTTCTGACAAGACTCTAAGATGACTTTCAGTTTTCGTTCAGTGCCCCATAGTACATCTCTCTGGGTGTCTGCAGCAAGCACTCGTTTAATTTTATCCATGTTCCTGTCATACATTTCACTGTAGACGGTTTCTTCGGATTGTGTGGGTGAAATCTTGTTGAAATCGGTCCATCGTCCGCATGCGTAGTTGTAGAAGTTGGTGCAGGGATTAGATGTCTTGTCCATATTGAGTAGTCCATAGGAAGCTGATTCTAAACAACCGGGAGTAAGGCAATAATCATCTGTAGTGCTACCACCTCCCTCCCCGGTACCACCCCCTGTTTGATTGCTAGGAACGGGTGTTAATCCTGGAACCTGAACTCCAGCCGCAACGATGGCTAAAACAATTGCTGCGACGAACGCTACTAATGTTATTACGAGCATCACAATTTCCCTCACAGAACAACATTTTGTGATGCCTTTTTTCTCGATGTTGTCTGGAATATTAACACTTGGCCCCGTTGATGTAGCATTTTTCATAACAACCCCATCAGTATTGCTACCGAAGGAGGGATTATCGAACCCCGCGTACGGTTGTGTCATATTGATTTAGTCCTTTGCTGAACCTGGCGGTTTCAAAGCTCCTACAATATGAAATCTTCACCGGACACTGCTGTTATGGCTGCTTCGAATGCGGCAACACTCCCCTTGGTCACTTCAATCAGGAATGATCCTTTGGACCCGTTTACTATCTGTTGAACTCCAGTTTTATTAGCTTTTGGAGAATACTTTAGAATTCTACAACTCTCTAGGAGGTTTATCTGTAATTGTCTATTGTTTCAGGCCGCAACTAATGGTCATAAAATACGAGATAGTTCCCCTTCCATACCTTTATTGCACCTCTTCGAGGGCTCTCATGGCTGGGATATCATGTGCAAAAGGAGCGTCTCTGATTTATTACTGTGTGATTGTCCAAAGTTCCAATCATATTTGCACGTGCCTCTGTGTCAGGGATTTCATGACAGGGAAATATTTTGGTTTTGTAATTTTTTATTTTGTAAGTCTTTTATGATACATCTCGTGGTTAAAATGTCCCTAAAACTTCCCCTGTTTGAATTGGAATGCATATTTTCTTAGATTTACATTTTGTATATTGAAACATTGACCAAATTAAACGCAACGCAACGAAACGTATATTAAATAAAGGATATGTTAAATCGTATAATCTTACCTCAATAATACGCTTTGTAGTGTCATACCAGTCGGTGCCCACTCTGAACTGGAAGAGTGCGTCAGTCCAATAATCAATGTGGACTTTTTCGAACGCATAGAGGAAATTCGAGGACTGTGCGTCCCAATCTCCCGTCACGTCCCAGCCGCCACAGTCTCTAATAACGTCAAGCAGATCGTTTCCACCTTCTAATCCCTTGTCATATTCATTGAGACATGTACCGAATATTGCCTTTACTTTGTTACCAGTTGCCCAGTTTGGATCATGGCCGTCGGTAGATTCAAGGATCCTCCGGAGTTTCTCCTGGTTGTCGCCATTCATGCGGGTAAATGGCGTCACTTCAGATTCGTCAGGGTTAAGAGGACTAAGCATCGGCCAGCGTCCACATGCAAAATTGTAGAAGTCATTGCATGGATGAGCGCTTCTGTTCATGTCTAGTAATTGATAGGACGCTGATTCGAGACATGGCGGAGTCATGCATACATCATCAGCCATGGGTGGGACAGTGCCAGTTTGTCCGTCTGTGCCACCCGTCATATTCCCAGAACTTCCCTTGGTCGCGACGACAATCGTCAAAGCAAGAGTGGCTATTAAACTGACACATAGGCATACAAAGATGACAATCTCTCGGTAGTTGAACTGCCATCCTTTCACTTCGATGACCTTCTTTTTCCCGAGTTCCGTCAGGTTGATTTTATCCATTTTGATTCAGTTTCCAGACTGTCACAATTTCTCCGCTCTACACCCCCTTAGACCTCACTTGCCTGAAGTCCACAAGAACGACTTCGACTTGTATCATTTATGGCCCTCGTCAATCATTAACACGTTCGATATATTTCAAAATTCAAACCTCTCATCTTTGAGTGGGACTCCATTCCGATAATGAAATTATGGTATCTTTTGTTTGGTGTATTCTAAAATAAAAGGACCAATACGACAAATTATGCATTTTCTAATGCCAACTTACTATAATATGTTTTTGGATAAAAATGCTATTTTTCGATTTTTAATTGCAGATGTTGATTCCGTTACGATGGGGCTCGATGGGGCTAAGTCATCGAAGTCCCATGTGATTCCGTGAGATTAATTCGATGGGGCAAGTTGGGATTCGACGGGACAAGAATAGATGGGACTCGATGGGGCAAGTGGGATTTTGCCCTATTGGTGTATACTGGGCTTACTTTACTTTACTAAATGATGGTCTTATTTGACAAAAATCACTTTTGGAGGCAAAGAGGAGGATGACTGCGCTGTTCCACAGCAGCATTGTCGTTCAGCAATATGTGATCAGATTCAGGAACTCAATCAACCAATTAATCAACTAATCAAAGAGCGATATGATTATCGTCAATTAATTCGACCTTGCGCTAAAAATCAATTAAAAAATAATTTAATTAGGGTATTATTATTTAGTCACAGAAGCTGGATATCGCTAGTTAGTTGCCATATTATGGTTTTGATAAAATGTGTTTTTCAAAGCTCTGACTTTTGACGTTTAGGGCGATGTGTGCGATGCACCCCCCCCCCCCCCCCCCATAACTCCCAAATTTTGAAGAAAGTTGGATCAATTTTTGTAAAATTCAAAACAATGTTTGCCTTACTTATGCCACGATCGCACTCCGCTGACTGAAAAACGAAAAAATAGGCGATCGCACCCCCCCCCCCGACTGAAAACCGAAAAAATGGTGATCGCACCCCCCCCCCCCCCCTGGCTGATAGCTGGCTACGCCCCTGTAGGGCAACATAGATTGCATAAACCAAAGATTCCAAATGAATCAATCGATCAAACACCGTATATATTACTATGAAATCAAGTCCACTTTAAATCAATTACTTACTTAATCAATAAAGATTGATCGTAATCAGCAATAAACGTTAGCTTAACAATGTAAGAAATTGAAAATAAGTATTTTATGAGTAGAGTTGTTCAGACCAATACCAGTATAACATTTTATTTATTCTTATATTTTTACTTAGGAACGCTGTTGGTAATAAACAATGTATAAAATCAAGGGAGATGGCACAAGAAATTCATTTTTCACCTCACTATAAATCCTAATCATCTGTGCCCAATGAGGACATACCCTTTGCATTCGCTTGACTTCACTTCTTAAAAGAGAGCTTCGTCTGTAGTTTAACTAGACTCTGCGCGCAGGGTAATGAGGACCAGACCCGGGGGACCAGAGAGGTCATAAAAGAGGACATGAACATATATTCAAAGGGGAGGGTAAAACCTGTCACGGGCACCAAAGAAATCAATAAGATTGTTCAATATAAGAAAAAGTGTCCTCTTTTATATGTTGGAACCTAGGATGGAACCGATACTATACACTAATGTTATAAAGTGACTTTCGCCATTATGGTCCTTAACCCCACCAGTATAATATCTAGGTATTACCAAATCGAGACCAATGTATTAATTAACCATCTTACATGTATTTATGTCAGGGTGAAGTTTAAAGAGCTTGTATTCGGATTATCCTATACAGTAAGATTTCTAATGTTATTATAAGTTCTATAAAAGTGAAAGATTGTGTCGCATACTTTTCAGATTAAACAGTTCTTTGACTAGGAAAGGTATAGTGTTGAATGCCTTATTCTGTTGACAAGTCATTAGTGGTATACTATAATTGGCCAGATCAAGGTTTATATTAAAGCCCGATTAAAACTTTACCCCAATCAAAATAAGAAATGGCTTAAAACAATCTCCAGTAACGTACCAGAAGCGGGTTATGACATCAGAAATTGTATTGACAAAATTGAATGTTGGAATTATGCGTGGAGATTACGCCGTATGTGAATTTCTCACGTCGGTAATTTATACACATATTGGACATTAGTGCCAGAACAGAAGCAAATTCTGTTGGGGTTGAGAATACACACACAATCTTTCCAGGAATTCGGAAAAACATTTATGACATTTTTAGCGAATTTGGAACAATTTTGACACACTCGCGACGGTGATAATGTATATGATAAAACATTAAGTATAGTTACAAAAAAAGAAAAACAATTTTTGCGAAGTTTTAAAATGATGGCAGGAATTATGATGTCACCATTGTCGGGACACCCTGGGCCAACACCGCAGTTAGTAGGCGTCGTCCCCCGGAACCGTACCCCCAGCCCCGTGGGACACACCGCGACAGAACGACGCCAGTCAACCGAGACAGAACAGCGCAATATTAGTGACAACAAATGCGATATTACTGAACTTCAACACCGACAGCAGAAGGCCAGTGATTACGCTAACGGACATATGGGCAATAATGTTAACGGTGCTATAATCGGTGAGTTTCATTCATATACATGATATCAATAAGTTATAAACTATGCAGTTTTTAATTTGATTGAATAGCAGATCAGCCATAGAATTTTTGATTTGCCGTTTTAGTTATTTTTCTGATGGCAAATGGTAAATGTATCAAATTTTATAAGGTGTGATAACGTTGTAAAAATTTGAGTCATTTTAAGTAAGTGTTAATAACAAGATAATATTTAGAATTTTTTATTGTATTTTACGATATCGCAAATGCATTAATGTAATAGCGCAGCATTTAGCATCGTAGATCAAGCCAAAGTTGCGCTAAATAATCTGCATAACGTTCTGCAATAATTGTGGTTAGAAATTCTTATTTATTCATTTGCTTTATTTATTTCGATATTCCTGTATATACCCCTTCTCATTGACGTCAAGTGATTTATATCTCTCCATGGTAGATCATTATCATATTCGATCAAAGTATGTTGATGATATACCAAATCTGAGTTTGATCCACCATTACACAATTTTTTATTTACCCTTTGCATTCGTTCGATTTCGTTTTCTAAAAGAGAGCTTCTTGGATTAAACTAGACTGTGTACAGGGTAGGATATTTCGAGTGCCAAAAGTGTCTCACGCACTTGTAGCGTACATTTCTCTGTGTGGATTTAAAATAATATTCAGGCAGTGCAGAATTCAAAAATAGGTATTTTGGAAATGTAAGAGATTTTATCCCAACAACCATGACAACATCGTTTTTCATATAGGTATAAGAAAAGCATATGCGTAACCTAACCAGGGGAGGTGCGATGGGTGCGATCAAACACACCCCCCCCCCCCCCCATAACAAAGCGTTTTGTAAATGTATTTTTACTTGTTTCATAGTGTTTACTTGATTCACAGTTTTTTACGCTTACTTGCTTTCTTACATCACAGTTCATGTCTGTTTTAGCACTTTTGAACATGTACTGTACATGTACTGTTTTTATTGTAATCTCATTTATTTGAGCTGTGCTTATTCTGTTCTTGACTGCTTCTGGAGCACTGTTCATAGTGGAACACGTGCGCGGTTGTTTTTTAATTACGTAACTACATATACACTTATTATATAATCTTTAGGTAGTTAGTCAATTAGTTATGGTATAATCATTTATTTCAATTAGTACTTAGAAATGTATTATGTAACATTATGTAATATCGCCAAACAAAACTCATTCTTGTTTGTTATTTGTTTATCAACGTAATTTTGAAGGAAGTTGCATCAATTTTCGTAAAAGTCAAAATAAATCTTATTTTGGGCTTGTTTATGCCACAATCGCACCCCATCCCCTGACTGAAAACCAAATGTTTTTGGCGATCGCACCCCCGCCCCTCACTGAAAGCTTGCTACGCCCCTGAAAAGGTATGCGGCAAGTATCAGAATGCCAACCAACTATGCTAACAACTTAATAACTAACAACTCCAATGACTTGCGTTTTTAAGTTTATGATAACAGGCGTGGATAGGTCAGTCGGACTTCTCTGTTCTGGCTGCTGACATCATCTAGCTCATAATGTCCTTGATTCATATATATCTTTGGGGTTTATCAATAAACCTAAAAAATGCTAATTTACTGTATTTGTTTGGTGTTTGACTTTTGGGTTTGTCGTTTTTGTTTTATCAAAGTATATTTGTTTTAGTTTTAATGATTCAATTTTACACAACGATGAATGTTAAGCCATGATATAAGTGGTAATCCATTTGACATTGTTCAATTCTTGCTACCTCATTTTGACTTGTTTTCGTTACAAAATCGTCTGACCAACTTTCCCAAAGTCGATTATCCGTTCATTGTTCAATTTCTAAGATTATTTTATCAATTGTGTTTCTTCAGTGATCCAGCATGAGTGTTATTGGATCTTTGATCGATCATTGGAAAGTGGTAAATAACATTGCTTTAACAGTCAAAAACCTAAAATATCAAAGTTGTTTACTCCAACATCATCATCCCCGCCCGTGTAGACTTTGCTATCCCTACGTGACCCGCACAGAAATGGGAGCATTCGTATCAGACTATGATGTCTAAACTTTCGAGAATATATATTTTTTCAAGAGTTTCATTCATTCGGAAATGTGTAGATATCAGACATCCATAATGTTTAACCTTAGTAATTTTTATTTCATATTCAATCAAATGTGAAAGGAATGATATATATAAAAATCGATAGGTTTCAGACTGCCAAGCAACTCTGAGAATAATATTCGTACAATTTAAGAATAACTGTTAGGTCATAATAAGCCAGCGCCAGACAATTTTCTGTTTTGACTATTGACCTCATTTGGCCCGTTTATTACTTAGGATTCTCAGACTGACATTTGACAACGATGCCAATCCATATTGCATGTCCGTAGCCAGCTTTTTGTAAGCGGGGGTCGAAAAACTAGCCCCCAAAAAGCCAAGTAATCCCCCAACAAGGCCCACTAATGAAGCCCTACAAATATTTGAGCCCCCCCCCCCCCCTCCTGGCTACGGGCCTTTATTATTGTGTACTGACCCAAAATGTAGTTAAATTGAATTGGTCGTATCAGACTTTTGGAAAGCATTTGATACGATCATAAATTTAATCAATAGTAATTATGGACAATTTTAAATCTATGAAAAATCTTTGAATCTATGAAAACTAAATATCTATTTTGACATATCTTGTCGTATCATATCTTTAGAAACCATTTTATATGATCAATATAGTCTATATAGAAATTATTTACTATTCTAAAGCTCTTCAAAAATGATATTTAATTTGTTCATATTATGAACGTGAACAAACTTATTGATGTCATCCGCTTCACTTGTGGGTGTATTTGCAAATTGTAAAAGCTCAAGTTACCCGTCAGTTTCCAAGTAGTTGTACAAACGATTAAACTTTAACAGAACAAATGAATAAATTGCAGTTCTGTTAACAATTTCATAAGATTAACTACCTAAGTTAACATTATATGGAAGCAAAGTAGCTAATTAGAAACTTTAGCTTGGATTATAGAACAAAGGATGTGTGAAAGCGAGTCAAAAGCCGACGGCGATTTGGGCAAAGCTATTGACATGGCCGGCCAATTGTCCACCTTGATTGCAGTTGTTTTAAATCTTTAGCCATTGTGCGGTTTTTTGTTTACCTCAAACTTTTAGGCAGACCCTTTGTTATTCTCCCCATAGCCTTTCATCAGGGGAAAGACGGATTAAAAGCTAAGTTCAGTTCAGTACACTGTGAACGCGCAAACAAATTTCAAATGAACGGATGGCTGGATGGCGACAGAATGTCTTCGGAACAAGTCGCGGGGGTTATTTATGTTCGCCATTGTTTTATGTAATAATTTGTGTTTGGGTATTTTGTTGCGTAACATTTCCCAACCAACCGTTTCTACATATTTTTACATATTACATACGTATTGATTTATCTTTCTCCTATTCTTTCATTTGTATTTCGCATTCCCTTATCATTCTTTAAACATTTTTTATTCTGTCCCATTGGCCTACATGTACAGTTCAATCCCGAGTTCAATGTGTTTCACTAATATTTTTGCCTCTTTATGTTGTTGTCTTTTTGTGATTTAAATATCCACTCCCTTTTTACTCTCTCAACGATTTCCTTGAACATAAAGTCCGAATATTAGACGCGTACTGTTGTTTTGACATTATGCAATTTAGTTAATCACTTGTTACTTCATTTTTTCATTGGTTGAATGTAGGATCCTTATTTTGCAGTGTAACGTTTGAAATAATATTACCCTGCGTGCAGAGTGTAGTTAAACTACGAAGACGAAGCTCTCTTTTAAGAAGTGAAGTCAAACATGTCAAACGAATGCAAAGGGTAAACTAATATATTATTAGTCTTCGAGGCTGTTGACGATTTTAGTTGTTGTTATTATGGCATTGGATTTCCCGCATCAGTTCACTAAAATGTTACTATAGATTGACCATCTTGATTCACAAAGGTTTCAGTTGCCCCGACTGCTAATACCTTGGATGTCGAAGATGTAGATTGACACCGTTTTAGGGTTTTTTCAGAAATGCTTTCGTCGATAATGACATCTTCGGGTATTTTGATTGTTTTTGTCACATCTTTGAAAAGGAATTATATCTTTCATACGATCCGATGTGAAAATATTAGACTCAACTCTCAAGATTGTGTAGAAAATGTGCAGGACATTAAAATTGTTGGTTTGGAGAAGAAGCCGTTTGTATTAATTGGTATTGTTTTATCATTTTAATGGTGATCAACCTTTGACCAAAAAAATTAATCCGTATGTTTTTTTAATCCTATTTATAAGTCATGTTGACAGACACAAAAGTTTGATTTTTGATATTGATCTTGATGGTTTGATCTTAATGTTTTATACAGCAGTTAATCAATTTATCCAACAGTGGGAAATAGAACAGATCAAAGGGCACAATAACAGGATAAGATATTTCTGTCTACGTTCTTGTTTCCTTTCATAGTGTTTTTGTTTGTTCCCCATGTTTATATAAATCAAAGACATAACTATCAATAGTATGATCTCAACAGAGGGAGATCAAAGAATTCAATGAACTAATATTTTATTAAGTTTTCATCCGGCTAGTTAGGTAAGCAAATATAAAGCAGTAAGACTAGATGACCTAACATTAGTCAACCTTGAGTCACCATCGAAGACACATCTTGGATCAAATGGCGCAAATAATTCATAAAACACGTCAAAAATTGGACTTCTCATGCATGGATTCTTCAATGAATTCTTCATCTAGTGATTCTTCATTTTCAGGGCAGACATCTCCGCAATCATCAGCGTCATCATCATCGCCTAATGAGTCCTCGTCACCGGGATTAGATTCAAGTTCACGAGGATCGTCAACATCATCTCCGCTATTAGGCAACACTCTTCCACACGGGGGACATCATTTCGGGTCACCAGGAAGGAAACCAGACGCATTGTGCCTTGTCTGCGGGGACAAAGCTTCGGGGAAACATTACGGGGTTCAGAGTTGTGACGGGTGTCGGGGGTTCTTCAAGCGCAGTATTAGACGACAGTTGGACTATGTATGCAAAGAAAACGGCAATTGTATCGTAGATCTCGCCAGACGAAACCAATGTCAGGCATGTCGGTTCAAGAAGTGTCTCGAAATGAAAATGAACAAAGATGGTGAGTAATTGTTTTCATTTAGAAGTTGTTTGATGAGAACAATCGTTCAACAGGAGTTGTCAGCGTTATGACTGCTAATTTGCATTTCTCGCACAAGGACATTAGGTAAAACTGATTCTGGATGATTTCATTGTTAAAATAATTTAAACAATCTTTTGAGGAAAGTTGAGCAGAATACTTTTCAGGTGTTATTATCGTTATTTTCAATGATTTAAATATCTCTGAGACTGACCTTACATAATCATTGACGTTTGTCTGAACTTATCCCATTGGTGTTATTTAACATTATCACTTCTCTTTTAACATTAACTTTAATCTATTCTCAATTAACCTAACTTGAATTTGCGTAATCTGGCGTTACCATAACAACTGTCCTACCACATGGAACACATCACTAAAGTATACCGATTAATGGCTTAGCGTTTCTTAATTTAATCTAAATCTAGCCACTTTCCTAAATTTTCACAGGTTAAGTCAATATTCAGCTCCTGTAGTGATTCATGAAAGTAAAATGTAGGGCTTTCTGAAGAACTTCAACAAGCTTCTATCAATTAATGTTTGGTTATAATGGAGTGGTGTTGGCCACTTGGACTGCTTAAACAATGCCAGCTAATTGTTTCCCACTTATACTTTAATCTCCATTGCTAACAAGAACGCTGTAATTTTGACGGAACTCTGACACATTCTTGCCTCTTTGATACTCCACTTCTGGGCAAATATATCCTTGTTAACCAATTCCCAATGTTTGATAAACTTTAATAATGCATGCCGTAGAATAAGTCAAACAGTAAGAAGGTATTTATTACGGAATACTTCCTCAAAAACATAAGAGTGCCGATTAAATATTAATTAAATCAACATTAATCTCTCCGCGATGAAAGTCAGTGAATTCTTGAACTGATCAAAAACCTAAAGATGAAAATATTAATGTTTTCAGGTAGAAGTATTTTGATTGATATTTTCAGTTTTATTTGATCTTCATTTCATGGTAATTCTTTCACAATCTCGTTCTTGTGATGGCGCTAATGACTTTTCGCTTTACTCATTGTATTTTGATCATCTCAGAGTGGTTTAAACCTTTGAAGGTAGTCATCTAGAGACTGTAAGAGTCGATTGAGGCGCATATTAAAGGACTCTGGCTGAGAAAAGACATATGTGAGAGCACAGATTGTGATCGATTATGTATCACTACACTTTCGCATATCAATCTTTTTGCTCAAATGCATTTTTAAACGTCAGCAAACATATATTTGCCGATTTCTTAACACTGATACTTAATTAAGTTTCCATTTCATAATTGCATCAAATTAGTTAAAGAAACACGATACTGGAGATGAATGAACTAAAATGTATGCAAATCGCACTGAATCAGATCAGTTGAAATTTTTGTTCCGCAACCACACTTTTCACAACTACTTACACGCTTATGTTATAAGTGATTACAGAACGGGATGATTTATTCAAAGTTGAAGTATTAAATGGGTTGACCATTCCCCTCCACCTGTCCATAGATTCCTCTCCATCAGCCACATAACTCCTCGTTAGACCTTTAGGACCTTTTAATCGACTGATTGACGAATAGATTATGTAAATTGGGCATCGATCATAATTGGGATCCGTCAGCTTAAGTATAACTTATTCCATTGGGTCTTCCATTTGAACAAGATCGAATCCCGTTGAAATCAATCCGTATCGGTGAACTTTTACCCAGAGTTTGTCTAATGGAAAGACACTGACCAGCTCCATTCTTTGATGTTAGTATTGTTATTCCAACTATCACGGCATCTGTTGTCTTTCCAACCGGGAATGCTCACTCTAGGATCAAACCTTTCAAACAATTCAAATATTGTTATATGTATATAAGAAACTTTACCAGAAGGTTACATTAAACACATAAATAATGTAAACTAAAGCATTGGTAACAATTCAAAAGAGAAGAAAGGAACAATAACAACCTTTTATGGATTAATTTAATTAAATACCTACGCCTGATCATTCTTGTTGGCTTTCTAGCTGTTTGTCGGATACGATATTGGTTTGGTTTCAAAGACCAAATGAACATTTTGCATAATTAAGTATTATACCCGATATATCATTGTGAAGTTATGAAACAACTGTACCCGTCCTGCTCTTCTACATCTGATCAATCTTTAATTTCCAAGAATAAATTTGCTCATCTGCAGACAAGTTTGTTGTCAATATGTTTTACTATGACAACTCAACAATACACTTTGATGTAAGAACACAATGTCATGAAACAGCATGTTAACATAAACTATTATTACTATACATGTATATTTACTCTAAAATATACATTAAGCAACATATTATGTGCAGTGACACTATATTCTATATGTTACTTTTGTTGTAGCTGTTCAACACGAGAGGGCGCCACGATGTTATCAGTACAAGAGGGACAGCCCGGATACATGTGACCTAAGACCACCCGAGACAGCATTCCCCGTCCCTCCACATCTACTACACGATAGGACCAGGTAAATAAAGTCACGTTAGAAAAAGCGATCTGTTATGAAATAATTTATATAACATTACAATGTTTCTGTGCAACATTGCATATAAATTATGTACACAGTAACTCAATTTCCACACGTGGTCTTCAATCCCGGTCTTCAACAGACAAAATTATGATTAATCAACCCATCATATGTATACCGTATATCTTTTTAAGACGTTACATTTGATTTCAGGTTTGACTACAGACTTGGACAACCGTACAGCCCTCCAGTTGGTATGACACCAGAACTTAACCAGACAAGCATGTTCCCTAGAGGTCCCCCATTCCCCTACATGGACAAACCATTAAACGCTTTCATACCAGGGGCCTTCAATGGCAACCACGTGTTACTACCCCATGACATCCGGGCATCTATACAACATCCGGGTCTCAGTAATGGACATTCCAATCAAAATCATTTATTAGGGCACAGGGACACTTTACATCCTTTGTTGAGATATAATGCCCCAACTACTCCACAAATGCCTCATACATCTACACCAATCATCACACGACAGGAAGAAAAGCGACCAATAAAAACAGAGGTGCTTAAACCAACAGAAAAATGTATCAAACGAGAAGGAGACACGTCAACCAGTGATAACATAGTATCATCATCCGCATCACATACACCCACAGAACAAGAAAACAAGTCAAATGGTGAGTCATCGATTGATTATCACTGAAAGTAAGCAGAATGTCTTCACAAATCGCATTGCTTATTTTCCTCAAGTTCGCTCTTTTTAATTATTTATTTGATATGTTATTGACATGATTGAAGTGATAAAGAATCCATCCTAGGATTGAAATATTTTAAAATAGGGTCTTTTTTTCAAATCATGATACTCTCAAAAATCAGTAATTCATCTTTGAACTCCTTTGTAACTAAATTAGCATTTGATATTGCAATCATCGAATGATAACATGTTGTAAATGTAAACGAAATCTGACAGTTGGTGCCGCTCAAATGACTCAATTTAAAAAAAAAATACATCACCAAAAATATGCTTTTTAAATAATGTAAATTTCATTCTTTCAGAAACCCAGTCTCGATCCCCATCACGCAGTAGCCAAAATACACCACTACCTTTCCCAGTTAATGGAGGATCGCTGACCAATCCCAACGTTCCTCTACCCTCAAGTACCCCTACTGAAAATCCGACATATTTCAACAATCTAGGTCAGAGTGAAAACTGCTATGAACACGCTGCAAGGCTGCTGTTTATGGCCGTGAAATGGGCACGTAATATCCCATCGTTCCTCCAATTGCCATTCCGCGACCAGGCCATACTTCTTGAAGAGTCTTGGTGCGAGCTATTCATCCTGAGTGCCGCGCAATGGTCAATGCCAGTCGATATAGGTATGTGTAGAATAAATCCAATAAAGGTACAAAATTAAGATAAAAAAGAATATAAGAAAATATGAATTGCTAACTTTCAAGATACCGTATATGTCAATATCTAAAAACAAGCCTTGCAATTTGTGCAAATGAAACCGCTTACTTTGCTCAAATTATCGGTGCGAATTAAGGCCATTTCTCTCTCAAAAATATTATGTAATAGGAATCTATACTTCTAATAATATGTAATTGTTCATGGATCTATGTTTTTAGGTACACTGTTAGCGTCACATGGTATGAATCTCAATGGACCAAGCGACGAAAAGGCCGCGTCTTTCGTCACACAAATTCGTCTCCTCCAAGACAGCCTTAGCAGATTTGGAAACATGAAGATTGACGCCACAGAATACGCTTGCATCAAAGCACTCGTCTTATTTAAAGCAGGTAAGATGAAATACACTTGGCAAAACATTTCAAACTAATGAAACTTACTTAAACATTTTGGTTAATGGAGGAATATTAGACAATTTAACAATTATTTTTGGATTGATTCTTGATTTCCATCAGTTTATTTGTTGATTTGCTCCTGTGGTTTACCGGTTTCCGGACAACTCGGACCCAGGACAACTCGGACCCTGGACAACTCGGACCCAAGACATCTCGGACCCAAGACAACTCGGACCCAAGACAACTCGGACCACTTTTTGAAATTTTTGATTTTTATCATTATATTTGGTTTTAATTATTTTTTATTTTTATTTTGACATATATTATATATTGTGAATTCATATAGTATGTTAATTTGATGAAATTGTTTTAAATTAATGTTTTGATGAGAGTTAAGAAGTAAGAAATTATTGAAGCTAAAGACCCAAGACAACTTGGACCACTTTTTGAAATGATTGTTTTTATCATTGTATGGGGTTCTAATTTTTTTGTTTAATGTTTTTTATGACATATATTATATATTGTGAATTCATATATTGTCTTAATTCGATTAAATTGTTTTAAATTAAATCAACTATAACTTCAAAAAGTGGCCCGAGATGTCTCGGGTCTTCAGCTTCAATATTCTCTTACTGGTCTTACTTCATAACTTTCATCAAATAAGTCAAATTAAAACATTTTCATCAAGTTAATACAAAATATGAAGTCACAATATATAATATATGTATTAATTTTCATAAATGAAAAAATAAAACCACACATAATGATAAAGATCATAATTTTAAAAAGTGGTCCGAGTTGTCTTGGGTCCGAGATGTCTTGGGTCCGAGTTGTCCAGGGTCCGAGTTGTCCTGGGTCCGAGTTGTCCAGTTACCGGTTTACCAATCAAGTTTAAGATTATATTTCCTGGATTTTTTCAAGAGAAGACTTTAATGGTTAGACTACCATTCACTTTAAATATGACATTCCAATATATGCCTTCAAGTAGCTTTAAGTGGATAAAGTCATCTCTTTTGGTTCTTAACCGAAAGCATTTGTATGTACAAGAAAAATCTCCTCCGGTTTAACCCCACAAATACTGCTCAAAAAGCATTTGAAATTCTGAAAATTCATATTAAGGGCCATGTGTATTTTAATCGCAATTGAGACATGGATTGTGTTGAACATATTGTTCGTTTCCCACGACCGAATTGATTGTTGGTGCTATTATTTGGCCCCTAATACAAGAGGCAAAAAATCATTGCCCTGAGTGGGATTAGCTTTTGCATTGAATGATCTTTAAACCGATTTCTCCCTTTTTTGATTTGTTCTGGACTATTACAGTTTATCGATGGTTTTGTGTAATGGTGATTTTTATTTTGAGATAATTTTTATTTTTTATGATTTGATTTTCATCAATAAATATAAAATAGGTCTTTACTGCTACTAAATTAAATCTTAAAATCAGAATATAATATAATAATAATCTTGAATATGGGCCCTTCTCATACGCCGAAGCCGGCGGGACTGTTAATTATTGTATGATATTTTAGTATGTATATTGTTAACTACAGTGTGAGACTTTAATAAATATTTTACTAACTAATTCACTCTATAAGGCCCGTGTCTTTAACAACCACTACAATTGCTGACCACTTCAAATTACTCAATCAAATCTGGGATGAAGATACAATCACGGTCATAATTGTGCTCCTATATGACAAAGGCAAAATACCATCCTCCTCCAATAAAATATAATCTACAACCTTTTTATTTGAACCTCGGACTGATAACATTTAGGCTAAACAAAACAACTGACCAAATATGTGACCATATTTTCTTTTGTCGTTTCAGAGGCACGTGGATTGCGTGACCCAAGTCATGTAGAGACACTACAAGATCAAGCGCAGGTTATGCTTCACGAGTACGTCTACAGTCAGTACCCCACCAGTAAAGTCCGCTTCGGTAAAATCCTTCTTCTCCTCGCCTCACTGAAGTCAATAAGCTCTAGGTCGATGGAAGAAATATTTTTCAAACGAACAATCGGAAGTATTCCTATTGAGAGGTTATTGTGTGACATGTTCAAATCCAGTTAAATCTTGATGTTATGTATAGCCCTACTTTATAGATGGCGTAATGGTGTATGTGTCTACTTTATAGATGGCGTAATGGCGATATTGTTCAAGTGATTTTAACGTGATATATTTATTGTACCTAATGATAGATGGCGACATTGTTAATTGATGTAATTGTGATATATGTGGTGTATATATTATTGATACTTGGAAATATTGTTCATGTGATATAGTGATGAAATATGGGATGTATATAGTAAAAATGGCCATATGATATATAGTATTAGTTCGAGTAAGTTACTATAGTAATTGTGCTATATGTAATGCAGATTGCGATAGGCGACCTAGATTGTTATCAAACTTATAAAATATTAATAGCCATTGTACTCGATCTGATTTACTATTGTACATAGATATGCATACATGACAATATGTTAAGAACAATGAATGTAACACTAGTAGTATGGGTAGACTACCCACTACTGTCTCTCTATGCATGCAATTTTATAATATCCGCTTTCAAATCATAAAATAGGAAAATAACCTACATAAACATAATGTGACAGGTTCATTATAAATAATGGTTGTTTATGATGTTTATGCAACATGTTTCATTCCATTAAGTCAATAGACCTAGAGGTATTACCATAATGTATTATTTACACCTGTAACAATTGTATATTGTATTCTCATTTACACAAATGTTAACCATATGTTTTACTAGTTGTAAAGCTTTATTCATGTAACAGTATTTTAGCAGTTATATTCTGATCTCACAAAATCGGCAATACAAACAAGCGTGGTACCTCATCATAGGACAACGCTGGTGCTTTTTCAATTTTATTTAATTATACACGTTTTATTATTTTTTAACTAAATATAATAGTTTAGATGATAGATGTTAGAAAACTAGATTCAATCATAATTTAATGAAAATCATTGTAAATGGAAATGCTTATATATAACGAAACAACAATGAATGAATTATGGCAATAATTTTTTACGTGAAGCAGAGATTCAAATATAAGACGTAACAATGCGCATCTAAGATGCCACAATGCGCATATAGCGTACAAAATGACAACGCGCATGTAAAACAAAACAATGAGCTTGTAAAACAATGCGCATTTAGGACCCTGACTGATTGCACATATTGTGTAATAACTTGTGTAAATAATGGCGATCAAATTAAGTAAGACCTTCAAAGAGGCTCTTGGACCATATGTTCTGTCTAGTTCACTAAAACAATATCATCTAATTATCATAGATGACATTATAATGTTCGTGTATATAATATTTTAGATGACATCATCATGTACGTGTATATAGTAGTTTGATGACATCAAAATGAATATGTATATAATATTCGATGTTTGTTACTCTTAAATGTTTGTAAATAGTGTTAAAAGTATGATTTTAAATACATTCTTATGTGTAAATATCAGCAATAAACATGACGATTCAATTAATTTTTGGGGCAGAGCCATGCATTTCTCCCCTGAGTAAAATTTACTGACAAATCTGTCACCATTAGTCATTACAATTATATTATATTTGTTGTAATAATGTCAGTATTAACTAGATAAGTAATGTTCACTATAGTATTATATTGACATCTTGGTGCTTTATCACACAGACTTAATAAATGTTAAACTTAAAAATACGGATGTTTGTTAATGTGAATTATACGATTATGATCTGAGTGAAAATTGTAACCAAATATTGTAACAAGGCAAATTTGAAGTTATAATTAATATTTCATTTCCTTTTAACTATCTATAGAGGGAAAAAATAAAATTTTATAATTATCGTTCTCTATATTACATAGCCATTACGTATACTTGCTGGGAAGAACTGAAAATGGGTTTCATGTTTCAATAAACACTGTCACAGAAAACAAAGATATTGCTCAATCGGTCAAGATCTGATTAGCAATGACATGTTTACAAGAAAACGTACATCATTTCTTCCATCCATTTCCAAAACGTTAATTTGTGACATCCATTCTAAAAAGAAACACCAAAAACAATTAAGCAAAAAACTCTGGACGTTACAAAAGTATTTCGACTTCAAACCTTGAATAAAAATAGCAATTTTAAATAGAATTCGATGAAACCCTGATTTTGTTACAGTATACAACTTCAATAATCTTGATGTAAAAATGTGATTGATTTTCAGAAACTAAGAAAAACTATCTATTATGTTTTAGAAAGGACATATCTAAATATAACAGACTAATTATATCGCTGGAGAGTTACATTTTTATTTGAAACGTAGATGAGAACTCAACTCAAGAATTCTAATTGCTTGCCTTGTTCATGGACACAATACATGGGCCAGGTTGTAGGTCTGGGGTCTCCACAGACCGCAATAACATGTAACATCTTCATCTAGATAAATATAAATATTTCTCTGGGACAACTCATGTATACATTATTAGACCTTATGCTCCACGTCTAGTTTGCTCCATGATCTTTTCATTAGACCCGTTAGCAGATGTCACCGAGTCCTCGTCAAAGAAACTAATCAACAATTTCTGTATAAAATAGACAACAAAACAACGTATATATCCATTTCTATGTCATCAAATTGTATTTCATTTTATCTCATTTTACGGTGTGCTATTACAGTGGGCCGTATTTGCACCTATACAAGCAGCGTATGCCATGGCATGCGGGATATAGTGTTGTTCCTGTACTCCGTGGAACAAATGAGCCATGGGGCCCCGTGCATAGATGGCGACATCCTCGCTTCCATGAGTCTCCGACCCCAAGGGGACTGCAGTCTGCTGTTGGTATGACATATCCTCTGTAATTTGTAACAGTGTAGATAGAGATGCAAACACCAAGATTGTTGATACGAAAATGAAAACAGCAGCATTTTCGATAATTATAAGAAGATGAAAAGGGCAACATTGTAAATCACGGTATCACTATTGACCCCGTATTAGGCCAACCTAGGGAGCATTACGTATTGAAGGTCTCAACTGTGTCACGATTTAGTAAATCGTGACATATATCGAAGATCTGAATTGTTCAAGGATGCCATGTACTAAAATTAAGATTTCTATCACAATTTGAAACATCTATCATGATTCTGATTTTTATTGCGTGCTTGGAATCCAAAGTGTGAGCCAGTAGTGTACACGAATCATTGATTTATGATTAAACTGTAAGAATGATATTAAACGAAGGATGGCGAATCGTGAAGGAATATCTCACGCATTTATACGGTCAATGATGGATGATCAGTCTTTGTTTTTGTTTGCTATTTCAAAGGAAGGTGCCCTATTCTACATAATCTTACGATGGACGATATGCGCGATGGGATTTTTTTATATTAGTTATTCAGATTGCGTACCTTTGTGGTAATCTACTAACCTGTGTCGACATCCTCTATGTCAGGCCGTGGCTCTCTATAACCAGGACCATTACCATATGTCATACTAGTATAACGTAGACCATCACTTGCTGAACCAACCTTTCCTAAATTAAGACAATCAATTCATTTATAGCTTGTTTATGATATATATGGTCACGTTCCTTCATATAGAACATACTTGAGTCAATTGTATCATTTCTGTTATTTTTTCGAATCACCATGGCAACTTTTCTTTTTTTTATTTGAATTCCCAGTTGAAGACAAATATGTAAACAGAACAAATTAAAAAAAAACGTTCAACATATCTGTGACCAATACGATATCCGATAACAAAATGCAATAATCAAAGTACTAAATATATTTCACCATGGTAATATAACGGTACAACTTAACAGATTCAATCATTAGCATACTATGTCCCGATCTCATGTACATTTACAGAATTACTAACACGCAATGGTACATCTATTTTCGGACGACTCTTGAACAATGGTTTAAGCATAATATATAACATGTTAGATATCAAAACATAGGTAATTGAAATGAAAATTATATGGTATATTAATATTAAATTTTTATTTCCTATTTTTTAGATAAGGGACGCTTAAAAGACTCTATTGAGTTTTAAAGTGCACATTTCTACCATGTAAAACGTTGCATTTGATAATTTTGAAATATGGTAATTCGGTCATAACTTCTTTATTCCTTAACCAATTTAGTTCAAATTCGGTATGGGACAACAATTGCTGATGGGCGTTTATGACGTCACATGATCTTGTGACGTCATCAACGCATATCCGCCATCTTGGATGCCCCAGAAATAGTAAAAATGTGTAAAACTCGAAAAATAAATGTTGGTAAGGACCTTAGGCCCTTATTATCTTATTTAAAAATCAAACCTATGAAAAAGATGTCATTAATACTTATTCTATAGATGTTTAACTAGAACTTAACGTTAAAAATATATGTTTTGTATTTATTTTGTTTACATAGCAAGCATTTTGCGACTTGTGTCTGTTTTGTACCAAGAAAAAATTTGATAGAAATATGGCGGGTTTCAAAGACTCTCGTCATTTAAATACAAGAAATTATGTTTTTCTAGTGACATTCAACTAGATATTTTATAATGTCATAAAAGCATTGCCCTTGTACTACATATACTATAATTTTAGGTTCAGTTGCATTGCTTTGCATTTATTTGGACCAGGTAATATGACTTGGTCAAATTCAGCATTCTTTTGTTCCAAAATATTTTGACGTTGTAAAAATTGATTAGGGTGTTTTAATAGCAGTCTAAAATGATATCAGGAAAACAAATGATAACATATTTGGTATGTAGAGAATGCTCATAGCCTATATTTTATGATTCATCACGTTTAACATCTTTAGATTAAGCTAAGTATGAGATTTTCCTTTAAACGTGCGTGACAGAGAATTGTCCCATCTCGATTTTTCTTCCTTTGAATTTTAGTAGGCTGAATCCAGGGAAGAAAGGAATGAATATAAACTTTGAAAATATATGATATTATATTATCATAAAAATGCTCATAAACTCAAGATTCCAATGATATATCACATGACTATCATCCCTTCATAGATCTTTAGTTATTGTTTAATATGTGCGTGACATAATTTGTCCCATCGACGATTTTTTTACAAAAATAGAGAAATACGACGTCATATCAGCGCTACAGCAAATCGTGAAGAACAAAATGCTCTCAAGTCGTGGCATGATAGTATTTTGAACAAAATATTTTAAATGATCGGTTTTTGAGGACGGTAGTGAATTAGACCATTCAAGGGGTTATATAGAAAGATTCTTCACATGTAGTTCAGACAATTTTAATTATTCTGAGTAGCGGATAGTCATTAATACTGATAGCGGAAAGTCATTTATCATTAATGTGTTCATATTTAATTTCGTTATTTTATTTCAATTTGACACCCTATTAACACGTATAATCTAGCGTTCTTGTTCATATAATGACTAAAATGCATATACTACCTGAAAGCCCGTGTCTAAATCTACAAAATAATGTTTACTTTATTTGGATTAAATAACAATTGATGACACCTCAAAGCATCAACAGGCGGCCGTTTTAGCATTATTTTCACTGTTTGCAACGTAAATGTACATGAGATCGGGACATAGTATGTAGATATGTTAATAATGACAATAATCGGTCAAGCCAAGTAACTTAGTCAACATTCGATATTCGTATGTTCATCAATATTAACTAAGAATGGTGCCACAGTTGAAGTAAACCTCTGTTTAATTATTTTCAATAAACCTATCAGCAAATGTGTAAATGATAAATTTGATGTTCTGTTACATATTGGTGAAGCAATCTTGGGGATATAGCCTAAATTTCTGAATTTCTACTATGTCCCTGTATACCCCTACTTCAAAAGATGTATGTTATTGGTCATTTTTCATTATCAATCAACCATTATGTATTTTTTCTTGTTTACATACAGAATGAACTTTCTGTTTTCAAATATTGAACGATGGTACTGCATCTATTTTTTCATGATACGGAGCAAACAAATGCGTGTCAATTTACACTGTAATATCCCACATACTTATATTTCAAGGGTAGTTTTGAAGAATAATCAAGAAAATCCATGTTTTCAAATGAATTCATCCTTGTCAAAGAACGTTAATGAGGATGTGCGGTTTGAAAAACTAAAAACATGTTTTAAGTTCTTACAATTCTTGGTTAAAACAAATATTTCGAAAGTTGTGATTTCGAATGTAATATCCAACTCAATGAAATTTGTTGATATTTGTGATTTTTTTCTTTCGGAATGCACATTGCTGGCTCACAGAACATTGCCTCTTTCGAGATGCACGAAAAGTGTATTGCTAATACTTGACGTCGTTCGGATATTTGGATGTGATTGACGTTTTTGTTAATCTCCAACCACTGTAACTTCCAACTTAATTTTTGAAAGCCAAATATGATAGTCACGAATTGATATTTAAGTCACACGTTGATGCATACATCATGTGTGTACATTAACTGTCAAATGCATGCCGACTTACATTTATATAAATATCCACAGTTAACTCAAATCATCAATTCTCGAAACGGTTTATCAAATAACCTGGTGAGTTTAATGTTTCATTTTAACTCATAATTATGGTATCGGATTTGAGTATGATATTAGTCGAGGCTTAAACAAAGCAATAAAATTGCGTGAAACCTTTTGTGAAAATTTGAACGATTTTTCAAGAATCCTCCTTTAAAGTGTTACCACAGTGCTCCCCGGGAGTAGAAATTTCGTCTTGTGTAATCAAAATAATAGCGGGTGGTTTGAATTTTTGTTTGAGTTTATAGCCCAGCATCTATAAATTTAAAAACGTGTCGCCTCATTGAGAGGTACATGCAGATTTTGGCGATCTATCATTCTAAAAGACAAAATTTTGTGCAAAAACAGGAGTTGACACACTTACATTTGTAATTGAAATTTCCTACATAATTGTCGACTCATGTTTAAAATTCATGAAAACAAGGTTGAACACAAAACAGTGACCTTATTACTGTCTATTTAGCATGGGATCACTTAGGGAAATATTATTAATGACTTAAATCGTTAACAGTTAAGTTGTATCACAAGAAACTTATCAATTTAGAAATGCAAAATGTTCAATTTTGTTTTTCAATTATAAAAATGGCACCTGTAGAGAACAACGTTTACAAAATTATTTAAAACGGAGATATTTACTTATGTAACATTCGTTGGCATGTGTCAGCGAGTAAACAAGAAGAATATGCATTTGATTCTATATCTTGTTCCCAAAGGAGTTTGTTAAGGAGCGGTATATCTTAACGTACTTTTATCATCCCAAACTCAAATATTTTGAATACTTATTTTGAGAAAGCTTTGCTGAGAATGGATTCGAGATGTATTCAAAATTAATACGTTAAAATGTGTATTATCGTCTTAATAACCACCTCACAAATTATTTTGGAAATCAAAGATGTACGATTTTTGAGATTTTTATTTTCGAATGTTGACTTACTTACTTGGCTTGACTGTAATACGAAAATGTTGTTCAAATATATATCTTGTTTTTGACGGTTGACCCACCTCCAATCGGGTTGCCTCGACTGGGGTATCCCCCCAAAGCAAGTGTGTGCGAATGATCAGCAGTAACAACAATTAATGTATCACTGTCGCTGGTGATGTCTATCGCTACTTGTACAGCGTCTGCTAACGCCGACGTGTCGTTTACAGCATTGTTGGCTCTTCCACCATGATGCGCATGGTCAATCCTCCCTCCTAAAAAGGTATGAGTAATAGTATGCACATGATGGCCCCGATGATGGCCTACCCGTCGAATACGAAGTGACGGTATGGAAATCACTCGATGAAAAGGGTACGTTTACAACAATAATGCTGCTTAACTAGCGAAACCTGGGCCAAGACGAATATATGGAGCAAATAGTACATACCTTCGACAAATAGGAAATAACCATTTGCGTTTTTCTGGAGAATCTGAATTGCCTTTCTTGTCATTTCCGCAATGGAGGGCTCGCCACCAAGATCAAGTTCACGAGCGTACTCGTATTGCATGTGACTTCTCTCGAACAGTCCTTAAAACAACAGTAAGGTTTTTGAGCCATAAGACCAGTGCACGGATTGAGGCAAGGTGTGTCCGATTCCAGCCAATCTAAACCTGAGACTAACGTTAGTCTCAGTCTAAACACAGTACTTCATATAACTGTAGTGCATTATATAACCAATCACCGCAACCAAGGTCATTCCTTATGTGATTGTCAAGATGACAACTCTACAGATTGAAATGGATGCTTTGCCAACTTGATCCTTGCAAAAAGTTTCATTCAAAATATGTTCTTTTAGTGATCTCAGTCGTCGTTTCCTAAAATTTTTTAGAAAGCAAACCCTTCAAGGAATGATCATTCCACATAACACTGAGTCAATTGCTTAAATCCTTAAACAATGAACTCCATAGTCAAAACTCCATATCGACAAAATGACAGCAAGAAGAGAGAGCGTTCATTGCCTACCCCAAACGTAATCAACATTTGCTGGGTCCAAGTTGTTGAACTGATCTTCATTCCAGACAAAAGCGTGACTTCTTCCCATGTCAACCATATCATCTTGCCATTCCTAAAATTATGAACATAATTTACGTAACTCTGATCCTGATCCTAAAATACACTTTCTGTACCTTGCACCATCAACAAAGTCTCTTGAATTTGTTGAGGATTTTTGTTATTTAACATTTTCAGAAAGGTTGTTTGTATCATCCAACGATTGGACTTTAACACAAAATTTCGGGGCAAACACATTTTTCTCAATTTGGGCCTCGTTTTTATTTTCCACTCCTCTTGTCAATTTCAAGATCCGCCTCTGTTATACATGATGGTCAAAAAGTAAAGCCCAGGATCAATCGAGAACATTTTTAATCTATTCAACATTCTGAAATGGAAATACCTGAATGAGGTTCCTTTCATCGTTCCTTTGTCCAAATGATCCTGGAATCTCCACATCCTCGGTCCCCCTCCCCTGGAACTTCTGTCGACCCCCTCCAAACACAACCTGCAAACAGAGCGCCCAGGGTCCATATTGTGAGGTAGTGAATCTTATACACATCTGAGTTCATGAGAGAATATTTAGCTTCAGTACTAAATGTAGACCTTAACATTGTGGAAGTGAAGAAGGGAGTATGTTTAATATACCACCTCTGAACTTCAGAATATATGACTGTACGTCAACAAAGGGGTACACCGTGACGCCAACGCCAAACGTCGACAACAAACGCAGGCATCGTCCAGTGAGTTCCTTCGAATTTCATCTTTCAGAACTGAGTGAATGATGTCTGGAGCCATGTTCATTCGTTTGGATGCTCGATAACAAACATATCAAATAGGAAAATGACCATTTACACTGATATTTTCCCCCTTGTTGTACAGTTGTAGAGCGATGTCTTCAACTCCCAAAACATCACACTCTGCAGGCATCCTGCTTGTATCGTGCTCCCAGCTCCGTGATACGATGTTGGCATAAAGAGCAGAAGGGGAGGCATGCGTTACCCTGGTCGTGGTAACTATACCAGTAGATTTACCTAAATTGGATTTACCATGAACTAATAAATGAGGCCAAGCACGAGTTGCATTGTATGCAGGTAAAGACAAAGCAAAGTCTAAGTGTAATTAGTCTTGCTTCAAGACCCAGGACTATCTACTTAAACAACTGTGTCTCACGGGCCTGAGCAAGACTAAAGTGAAATAGTCACCATATATACCAACTGATGCACCTGGATGCTCCAATTTCCACATTTTTAAAGATTAAGCTTTGACCGAGGCCATGCACAAGCTGCATTGTATGCAGTTGTAACGACGTTACTAGGTTGGAGTAGTGGTAACTTTTGTAACTTGGACTGAATAAACATTAAAGCAATCATTACATACTGTAGTTTTGCCACAATAATTCATTATATATGTTCATATTTTTAACACTGAAGTTTTGGTTTATTTGATTTAAACTATTGTAATGCTGAAAATGTGATTTAAGGGCTCTCCATAATAAATATCATAAATAAATGAATTGAGTACAGAGGTTTAAATTGTTGATATGATTTATAGGGCTTGGCTATTTTTGCTCCCTACTTTATGAAACTACAAACCAGCAGCTTCCGCCCAGTTGAGGATAGACGACACTTCGTTACCAGGTACGGTTGAACAATCGCTTCTCCTACCGTTGCTGTTCACTCCTAGTATTCCATTGGCCGTCTTATGGCCGCAAAGGTAGGCTGTAGCCGTAGCTGCCGAGTCAGAGCCTTGACGGTCAGTGGCATAAGTCTGTAATACAATACACCACCGTCTTCGGAAGGAGTCAACAACTTGTAACCACGTTTACCGAGGGTTGTCACACGATTTTCGAATCAATGTTCCCCATCAAAGCTTGTAACCACTATATGTGTTAAATTCCCGAAATCCCGATTGTCAGGTCAGAGAACAGTATTTTAGTTTTTCTTGACTCCCTGGCCATGCCAACCCCAAATAGCCCCTTTATAAATGTCATGGTTCATATTTCAGAAATGTTATGTTTTGTATTGTTTTTTGTTGTTTGTCCATCTTTTCCGATCGTAAATACTATAATTATAACAATACTGTCTATTCGTAACGAAGATTTCGAATCTAGCCGTGTCAACAACCTCTGCATGTTGTTCAGCGCAATGTAGGGTTGCACATCAGTCAAGACAACAATAGATTTATCAAATTGAAACATATCTTGTTATTGGTAACGTACCTTGCTTAGAGCCATATGAGGGAATGTCTCCCAACTGAGGACATATTCCTCTCCTGTATTACCAGCCAGTTGTCCCTTGTATATCCTTCCAGCAGTTACTGTTGTAGGACCCATACCGTCACCTACCAAAGCATGTCAGTACTTTATTGAAACCATGGACTTCTAATCACGATAGATGTTAATGTTGAAACTATGCACAGTAAGCTATGACTTCATCATAAACTACAGCACTTTGTTTGGCCATTTTTGAAGTCAAAGGAATAATTTAAGACTTTCTCTGAAGTCATGTCCACGAGTCAAAAGATGATTGGTTTCGAGCCTTTGGACACTTTATCTGCAGCCGCTGGGGCCTCTCCAAGTAAAGGATTGCCCTATAACTTGGGGTTGATTCAGCCAAAAGATTTGTGTTTCAACGGATTGAATTGAATGTATACCCAATATTCAACATGACGAGACGGGTGACTTTGCAGACATAGAGCCATACTCCGAACACAGGCCCCCAGAACTCATATCCCATACTCATAACTTAGTGGATGACGCCTGGAACCCTGCGTTCAGAGGATGACATAGAGCCTAATCATTGATGGTTCTTGTTTCATGCCAGTATCTTACCGATGAACAGGATGGTATTCTTGGCAACATTGGTATTACGTTCAAGATTTAGAGCTCGAGTCAGTGCTTCTTGGCCCGAGTTCCACCAATCTTCGGGAGACATCGTGTCTACTGGGGGCTTTTGACCGCCGTTCATGAATGAACCATGTTCGGCAGATACTGGAAATATAATGAAATCGTCTAGATACATAAAAAGTATTTGTTTTACAGCATTTTTGAAAGTACACTTCCAATAACCACCATCAAATCCAGAACTAACAGTGCTAACTTGATAGAACTTGTTTCGTTATTAATGTACAGAACTTGGTTTGGAAATTTTGAACAAAATTGATATATCAAAATTGATATTTGTTGTCATGGTGCTGATTTAGATTGGCAATGTTTACAGATGACGAAGTGGCTGATTTGCTGATTTGACATATCTCGAGACTATATTGAAAGCATGAACCTCTATCCAACTACAGGAATAGGCATGCCTTACTAGGTTGCTCGGGACATACTGGACAGCACTGTCCTTCAGGAATAACATAATTCTCGCACGGTGGTCGTGGGCAATCCCGGATGTAACATTTCTATCCGATGGCATCACCTTCCTGTCGACAGTAGCACAACTCACAGGGCGTATTCCCAGGTTTCTCATCTCCAATATTGCATTCTAAATAACAGAACAATGGGGTATCTTACTTGGAGTTGTTTTGCATATGGGACAGCATTCGCCTTCAGGGACCACGGGATTTTCACACGGAGGTGCGGGACAACCTTGGAGATAACATTTCCATGTGGGAGTGCCATTTTCCTCCATACAAGAGCAGTGCTCACATGGCGAACTGCCCGGCCGTGACTCCCCAGGGATACAATCTAAATTATATATATACTACACATTCAAAGTAAAAATGGTTAAGTATAGTACAGAAAGTCTAATAGAGAACAATGAATCGACTTTTATAGTGACTTATGGGAACGTTCGCGTCGATGTATTGTTCCGAATTTCGAAGCACTCACACCGCAGAATATGAGTGTATAATCCTTCAAATGTGTTTTAAAGAATCGTATGCATCCTCTTTAGATGAAGAGTACTGTAATGATTTGTACACTGACGGAGCGGTAATGGATGACTGTGCCACTTACCTTGGATCACTTTACCATCAACATAACTACATTCTAAAAAACATGTAAACAAAATGACTAGCGTTGACAAAGTTGTCATCTTGGCTGAATCGTTTCTTCTGAAACACCCGTACTTTGAAAGTAATTAAGTAAAGTTAATTTTTAAGAAACACCTATGTAAATTTGCCATATTGACTGATAAGCATTTCAACGATAAAAATCAAATGCGGAAGGACATTGTATTTTGCCCTTGAATACAGGGTGAGACGAAAAAGGTAATCCGAACAAACGTAATCACTCAGTCATTCAGCATGGGCTTAGATTCATATTTAGTACATTTAAGCCTTGCTGAATTGTCTTTCATCCTACAAAGTTTCATTTTCTATCTTAAATGCTCACGATTTTATAGCTATTTAAAAAACATGCTCCAAATGCTGAAACAGGCCACACTCATTGGACACAAATTAACACCCCAGATTTTTATTTGTGGGGCTAATCAGTGGCGTAGCTACATGTACGCCAACTACGCACAGGCGTACTCTCAAACTCAGATTTCACAGATCATTTGTGATGAAAAATAAATATTTCACAAAAACATAAAAATAGAAATCGATGTATGAAGATAAATGCTAAATAAAAAAGTTCTCAATAATTTCAATTTTTGATTTCTTTGCACACTCAAGAACAGAACGATAGATCAGTATAGTGTAACAGAACTAGAGTGTTACTCTTATTTCATCTTTGCAAAAATGAATATATATGGATACAAATCCTATTTAATTGCATAGGGTTGGTGAGTGTGTCCCCAAGCATCTGATTATCTGGAATCTTCTCGGGAAATACCGGCATTTTCTGGAATAATGTTTTGTTTATTTTTTGTAAAAGTGGGAAATCTGACGTGTGTAAGATCACACTGGCAAAATGGGCTAGCTACGCCTCTGCTGATGTCTATACTAACAACCCTTGAAAAGTATTGGCAAGCTGAATCTAAAAAATAGGTTGACAAGCCCGACTGATTTTTTTTTCAAAAAAATGCCGTCTTGGTACGAATTCTCCTTACTGGTATCGAATCGTATCACCAGATCTTTCCAGAATCTTCCCCAAAGTGTTTCTGAAACGCATATCGTTGATTATTTCAAATCTTTACCCCAACTCTTCGGTAATATTGCATAAAAACAAGTACTGTAGATATCTGCATTTGTGGGGCAAGTTGAAAGTGTGTAACTTACGGCGATTGGCAGAAATCAATCAAATCACTTGTTTCAAACGTCAAATCTTGCAACACAAATGCGGATTTTCAGAAATTCTCACTTTAAGACAGTTTTATTCACACTATATCACTTTGACTGGGTTTCATTTATAGGTAAGAATTGAAAACTATCAATTTTCTATCCTCTTTCCATTGTTTTTTTAAACAATAAATAAATATTGTTGGAATCGCCATTTAGAAAGTGGTCTCAGTCGAGGTTATCAACCTGTTTTTTTAGATTCAGCTTGTCGATACTTTTCCCTGGGCCTGTGATTAAATCTATGTTGTTTGACTGAGTTATCAACACTTGTTTGGATTACTTTTTTTGCCTCACCTTGTACATGTATTTAAGATTGAGAGCCAATAATTCACACGAGATACACTTGTCATTGTTGGTTCAATTTAATTTAAAAGATACTAACCTTGGATAAAGAAAAGTTTATTTCTTCATCCTAGATACAAACCTATTAGTTGAGCAGACGGAGGTTTAAAATTAACCTGTTCATGTATATTGTGTAACTTTTGTGGGGAAATAGAAAATGAGGTTCATTTCATGATTAAATGCCAAATACATAGAGAAAATAGAAGAATATTGTTTGACAACATCACTAGCAAAATTAATGTTGATCAACATGATCCTGAAAATACATTCATTATGTTAATTTCTTCAAAAGATAAATATGTGCAAAAGCAAGTTGGAAGTTTTATTACGAAATCATTCAAAAACTTAAACTTGCCTGGGGATTAACATTTTGGATGCATCACACCTAAAGTATATTATAACATATGTAAATAACAAGTTTTTTGTATAAATTGTATATATTAGTGTAGTGTAGTGTAGTGTAGTGTAGTTTTTGTAAAATTTCATTTTGTAATGACTAATATGTCAGGTCATGACATCTAAAGAGTCAATAAAAGATATATATATAGAAGAAACTCATTCCTAAATCCATCTATCCTGTCGGATGTTAACATTTTCTAATACTGCTGCCCCAATCTGGTACAGATGTAATGTTGCATTCATGTGTTGTGATGGCCGAATTATACCATCGTGGATGAGATGAGTTCTCGTTTCCCCTAGATTCTGTGTATTCACATCTGTTTTGTATATTTTGATTCTAACTTCTAGTTATCTAGCTGTCTCTCCAATATATCATTTGGGCCTACCTTTAGTAACTTTAGTAACTTTAGTAACTGAAACTCATATGGTGTCTGTAGATCACAAAACATTAAAATAAAGTTAGTTTGTCCGGGTAGTGGTATGAAGAGTTCCCTTTGCGTCATTTTTATCTAATTTTATAAAGGAGTGGGCTTTGAAGCTATCGTTTACTTCATCTGAGTAAACAGTAACAATCGTTATTGTTTAATTAACAATACATGGAAATTTAGTCTTCTGACATATTCAAGCCTGAGTATAGTTAGAACAAATATCATTGATCGTAAAAAGAGTATCCATATGGTAATAATAATATGTTCATTATCGATACTGATTTTATCAAAAAAATAAAACGTTGGATTATGGTATAACCTAGATATAAACGCATCTTAGGTTTCAATATTTGAAATAAATGTTAACGTAACATGTGATCTACCAATCATCCTAGGCTACTCTTGGTCAAATAAATTAACACTGGGATACCGTGTACAACGTGTCCCCACGAATGGGCGTTCCATGTACAGGGTGTACCAAAAAACTTTACCCACCTTACAATGAATATCTTTAACTAATAGAGTTTCATAAAAGAAAGTTGCACAATTTAATTAATTAGTCAAGTTGACAACGTTTCAGCACTAAGTGTATGGCCCATTCGCTGGCCATTCAAATTGGCCATTCAAATAATGTGTTCCAAATGAGTACCGTGTCTCTGACGACAGACTTGCAATGGCATTTAGTTTAGCGATTCGAAGCTCATTTTCAGTTGAATGATCACCTTAATAGCAAGAACTATGTTTTTGGGTAGCCATGCTCGTGAAGGAATGACTCAGAGACCACTCTCGTTGTACCAGATGCATTGTATGGTGTGCTTTGAGTAAACAGGGAATCATTGGGCAATCATCGACACAGACTATGCGTTTTATTGCTGTGCTTGGAAAGTTTTTGAGGGCTCTACAAAGAAGGAATGGTCTTGATAGGCCATCCCAATGGTTTCAACAAGATGAAACGACCACCACACACATCCAACATCACCTTCGAGTGGCTTCAGAATCATTTTGAAGATCGACTCATCAGTCATAGAGCAGATAACAACTGGGTATCCAACCCCAGACCTGACCACCCAGGATTTTATCTATGGGATTTCCTTCCGGATAATAGAGAAGCTAATCAGTTGTAGATTTTCATCACACAAAGCGACAGTGAAAATTGCAAATCAATCCATCAAACGATATGCCTGAAATGCATAGACAAGACAACAGTTTTTTTTAAATTTTAAAACGCAATATGAAAATGTCCACATGCACCTTTAAATCCAAGCACTTCCAATATCAGTTATACGTTTTCATATCAATAACGCGTGCCTGAAAATTATAAAGCAATCCGTAAAATGGTTTGGATGCACAAAACCATAAACGTACATATGTATTTTATGATAATCGTTTCAAAATTAGACGTGGCATGTTTCAAATATCTAAAACCAGTATGTATGTCTTTTTTAGCTTGGACATGTCGTTGGAATTAGGATAGAAATTTCTATTGTGCCACATTTGTCATTTTATACATTTTTTTACATACGCGTTATCTAAGTGGTAAAAAACGTTCATTCGATTGCACCATTCCAAAATCCATTAGGTATATTTAGGTTTGGAAGATGGAGTTAAAATCGTCAATTCTTTCAAGTACGCCATTTTGAAAGATAGGTAACGTCCGGCAGCGTATTTTGACGCTGACCAGTAGTTGAAGAATAGATTGTATTACAACAAAACAATAGCAAGCTAGGAAAGTAAGCGACATAGTCTTCGGGGAATCGTATCAGTTACATACAGCAGTCATATAAAATAACCTTACATACAGTTGCAGGCTTGGAGCAAATATCAAAACTCAATGTTGGTCCGTTAGCTTTAATTATAATAAGTAGTCACATGGAGGGTACATAACATTCTAGCTTAAGTTAATCATTATAAGTGCTCGATGACTATATAATGTGTGCGACGACAGCATATCGGTGCAAAATGAATACTTTCTGAATTCTGCAGCATTATCTAGCAATTTATCATTCAGAGCTGTTATACAAATTAACAACAGGAAAGAATTAGTTCATCACATATCCAAATGGTGGATCTAACAGTGTGGAACGAGCAGAATATAAAACTTATATAGATTAGTAGCGAGTATCGACGGGACAAGTTTCCTCACATTGAACCGCGAAAAGTGGAACCATGAATATATAAACATATTGTGGATATTAAGTATCACCAATGGTCCATGATATCAAAATACATTTACAACTTGTAAGTGTTTGCTACACGCGGTATCAACCATTGATATGATGCGGTCGACAGACTTGGTCAACATGGAGAATATAAATATTACAACACAACCATTTATATTTATATTTAATGAAACATTGATATCGGATATAATCGAACTCGAAAGTCTCTGTTCGTTTGCCGTCCCGTGCACATATATGATAACTCTTTCCAGTATCTTCTTGGGTCTTTCTTTTATCATCAACGTTGCATGGATAATTGTGATTTTCAGAAAGATCACTTTGAAGAGGTTCACCATCCATCACATTCTCTTTCTGAATCTCTCGCTTTCGACTGTCTTGGGATCGATTGCAAACTGGATGTACCCCATGGCTACTATATATGAACAGAATGGTGACCTTTTAAAGTTCAACGTCAGGATGTTCCGCTGTTCTCTCTCGGCGACCGCCATGACGATCTTTTCATTTGCGTTACTCCGATTTCTGGCAATCTTCCGACCGTTTACATATCACAGCTTCGTCGGTAATTCAATTGGTATCGGGGAAGATGACACAACAGGAAGTATCAAGACAACAAAATGTCTTTGCGGCTCAGTGTTGATGTGTATATGGGGAATATCCCTCGTCCCTTTTGTATTTTATAAACTGGGGGATGAAAAATTGATCACTAGTGAACTGTTGAGGAACCTATTGTACGCGTGGCTGGTTCTGATTCTCACTCTACTTGTCATAATACCTATCTTGTACGTTAAGATCTATTTCGAGGTGCACAGGATCCTTAGCGTAGAGAGCTTCGTTACGACAGACAGGAGAGGGATTCGACGCGATAGGAAAGCTATGGTCACAACGGTTATTCTTACCGTCTCTCTACTCATATGTTTCTTGCCCTTCGTCGTTATTAGAATGATCATTGAAAAAGACAGGCGTGTGGTTGAGAATGATGACACCACTTTTATGGACGTATTTTACCGGTTCGTTTATTTTCTCCCCTTTGTGAACTTCATTTCGGATCCAATCATCTATGGGTTGGGCCATCATGACGTCAAGCGCGCAATGGTCAGTACGTTGCGTGACATCAAAACGTGGAGTAAGCGGAGCAGGCGAAGTCTGAGATTCCGCCGAAGACAAAGTAGGTCCTCACAGGGAGTAACAAGCGGAACCGTGTACATCCAATGTGACACGGTGATACCACCAGCCGGGAACGGTAAGATACTGAGACAAACTAGCTGCTGATACGCATCGTTACGTCGGCATCTAAGTTCCGAGTAGTCTAAACTTGAAAAGATAAACAATACCCCGAATGACGACAATTTACATAATGAGCCCGTATTGACATAATGCAGAAATAAAATTGAGTACAACTCAAATATGTATATCATAGGGAGTTTAAGCTTGCATATAAAATCGAAACGCCAACCTATACGTATGACCAATCGCCCAGACAAATGCATCGCTTAAATATTTTCCGTTTACGTTTCGGTTGTGAAAAACATTGCAAGCTTAGACTCCCGATTACTGCAACGACGTCGAGGAAAACAATTCAACATTTGTAATGCTAGTGCTACAAACTCGTAGAAAGACAACTTAGCATCATTCTGATACATACAGGTAGCATCTTTCTGTTTCACCTGAAACATCTCAGGGCTGAGAAGAATTGAGATGTCATGGTTTATCATGATGACCGTTGTACATTGCACTTTTTAATCAGTAGATTTTCGATTCAGTATTACATATTATTATATCATTGCTAGAAATTTTGTAATTTGATTGGCTGATTTAGTACCATGTGATCCAAAATACCACAGCGTATTTCACAGCTCCTTCAATTTTAGAATAATAAAAGACGTATTGCCCGCCCGGGAATTCTGACAACTGCACTGGACGAAATAAAGTGTACTATATAATGATATTTGTACGTAATTATGTTAACTTATGGGTTTATGACATATATAAATGATCATAGAGAATGTCTAGTAATGATATACCAAAACAAACATTTCATTCTATGTTCGGGCAATACCTGTTGCCCGAACATATCGAAATGAAATATTTGATTAGTAGGCCTACTAGATTTATTGTATAGTTACAATATAAATTAGTACAATATTGACCCTATAGATTATTTAGAGGTGACACCTTACTGTTAACATTGTATCCTTATGGGCATTTCTCTTGAAAGCCCATTGTTAGTTTTTATGTGAATACAAATACATTTCAAATATGTTTGCCTAAACATATTTTATTAGAATGTTTGCGTTTGCTATACATAAATATAGCCTTGGCTTTAATATAATAATTATTATGACGAGTGTACACCTTCATCTTTAAATTATTACGTGCTGTTGAGGTGTCGATACGTCCAGGTGGGTTATTCCCCGGGGTTATTCCAATGTTTAGACTCGAAATAGTTGGTAGTGGAATGTCATATTGTGAAAGTGGCATCGATATTCACCGAAGATAGAATTCAATATTTGTTTTATTATACCCAAATTCTTGAATTATTATAGCTAGAAAATATCAATCAAATTTCATCGACGGACAATGAGGATTAACTGTCCCCCTTGAGGACGACTAGCCTTGATTTTAGCGCTTGATACTCATGTATACAGATATTAACACGATTATACCTAATCACGGATCATAGCGAGATGTGTGAAGAGCTGTGAATAGCTATGATGTATCAAAAGCATTATCTGTCCCCAAGGAAAAATTATGTGTTAATCTCATCTCTATGGAAACGCTTGACCCTGGACTAAAAGCCGGAGTCAGAGATAAAAGGGTAGCAAAAATTGCAATTAACACCAAACATAACAAGACACACAGTGATAAATATCGCACTTTGAAGAGCAAACTGGCCACCATGCAATTTACCCAGCATGGCCAAAACCTAAACAGACCTTGGCACTAGTCTGCTCTTGCATCTGTAAACATTTCAAGTTGACAAGGTTAGCGGTTTTCCTGCAATTTTGATGACAAGAATTGATTTGTAGTCTCAAACTTTGAGAAACTTGGATAACATCATTTGTGACCTAGTTTAATGACCTTGACCTTCGACCTTGAAAATTTCACTTTTTCAGACCTCAGTAGGTGTGTGGTTATATATAATTGTAATTAAGCTGACCTAAATTTAAATCCAAACTATCAAATCTGAAATCTAAGGTCAGATTTGAACTTCTGAGAACTTGTAGATGTTTTAAAAAAAAAAATTTGGTCAATTTGGAGCAAGTTGAAAAATTCAAAATGGCCGCCAAATTGAAAAATTCAAAATGGCCACCATGTAATTCAGCCAGCATACCCAAAACCTAATCAGATCTTGGCAATAGTCTGCTCTTGCATCTGTAAAAATTTCAAGTTGAACGGATAAGTGGTTTTCCTGGAATTTTGATGACAAGATTTGTTGAAAAATTCAAAATGGCCGCCACGTAGTTTACCCAGCATGCCCTTAACCTAATCAGATCTTGGTACTAGTCTGCTCTTGCATCTGTAAAAATTTCAAGTTGAACAGGTAAGCAGTTATCCTGGAAATTTGATGACAAGATTTGGTTTATGTGCCGCCCGCCCGCCCGCATGCCCGCCCGCCCAACAGCACAAGACGACGACAATATAGCACTTTTTCAAAGTGCGATAAAAATACTTTTAGTTTTTTTTTTGCGAATAAACTATCTTTCTCGGTAATCAAAGCATGGAAGTCGAAAGCTTTATCATATCTTCTTACCGTTTGGTAGTTTTTCTTGGTTTTATCAAGGACGTCTATAGATAGACGTCCTTTGTAAATGTAGAATATTGTGGATTGTTGGGGCATAGGGAAAAGTGATCTTTAAAACCCCCAAATTGTGTGATCCTGTACAAATATGCGATTTATTCATGATCTCATTCAGTTGTATTGTTACAGGATCTGCAAGGCCACACCTGAATAAAAGATGAATTGTTCCATGCCCTTTCTATTAAAAGGTGGATATGTTGAAATAATGCGAGATGAATTATTGAAAACACATACCGTATTGCTTTCCCGTAATGCTCAACTAAATAACATACCCATCCCTCAACAATGAAAGGAACAAAGACATCATCGCTTTGTTTATCTTACAACACGTGCGCCCTGTGGGAATGTATACCGATCCGATTGAAAACATGATGAACAAAGCATTAACATAACAAAATGTCACCACCTAGTTGCTCACAATATTATGAATCTTTTTGACCTTGAGAATATATAGTCAGATTTGAACTTTTGAGAACTTGTAGATGATTTTGAAAAAGGTCAATTTGGAGCAAGTTGAAAAAAGACCTTTTTAACCCATATTTGACCTTGAGAAGGTCATTGAAGGTCAAACCTTAAGTCAGATTTGAACCTCAGAAAACGTGTAGATGATTTTGAAAAAAATTTAAGTCGGTCTAACAATATTTGTTAAGTTATTGAAAGTTGTAAGAATTTGTTACAGACGCCGATCACCAATCGAAAACCACCAACCGCCATCCACCGATCGCCGTCGCAAAAAATGGAAACACATCACAATATGTCACCACAAATCCATCAATGTGATTTTTTATTGTTTCTAACTGAGAATAAAATCATATTATTAATTTATTAATCTGTTAACAACAATAAAATCTATGCGTGCGTTCACGGCACATGACGTGAACGAGATAACATCGAAAGACCTGCAAAATGGCCGCCAGAAAAAAAGATGCCCGCCCAAAAGTTAATCAGCTCTAGAACTTGATATCCTCTATCATATGTGAGAATTTCGAGAAAATCCGATGAGCGGTTTTCCTGGAATGGCGAAACGTTTTTCAAGATCACTACGTATACGTGAATCTTCCCGTTCACGTTGTGTCTGTCCTACTTGACCTAAAGAAATATGTTTTATCAATGACGAGGTCATGATAGAAATAATCAGACTGTACCAAAATGTGTCCTTTTTGCAAAAATGTCCATGACACGTAATACTTTAAACAAGACACAAGTTAGTAGATACATTCCTTTTTTAAAATTATGGCGGGAATTTTGAATCAAAACAGGCATTTTGAAAAATTCTTTCTAGCCATAAGCCCATAAATTCAAACCATGGGCTCTACCACCAATGATCAGTATTTGGGTTGATATCATGCACAGCTTCATTAGCGGAGCATACTAATGGTTCCAAAATAATCACAGGAAGTAATTAGAATGAGTAGCTATCTCTCTGTCTGGGGCTTTCAAATGTCCCTTTGTTTTAATTGTGGTCTTGTCGAAAAACTCGCAAAAGCGTTTCAATCATTACTACCCAAAATCACCAGGGACCATCTCCATTCATTAAAAATTACATTGACAAACAGGCTAGTATTTATCGTATTTTCTCATTTTATTCCCCGGGTTTTACTCGAGGCGAAGATTCTAGTAAAAACTATAAACTGATAAAGATGAAGTTTTGCTTTAAAACACTGAAATCAAGCCATAAACTTTTTCTCCATAAATAATGATTTTTACACATTGAAAAAAATGTTAATGCATAATTTTATGTATCATTGATCAATTTAAGCTATTTGAGATGTCTTTATGTTTCAGTATGAAAATAATAATTAGTTTTAAAGGAGTGGTATCGATATGGTGAACTTTTTGAACACGCGTTTCTCTTAAAGTTGTCATTTATATCGGCAAAGAACTACACAATAGCAAGTTACAATTACTACAATTTACTGTTCAGTATTAAACTCAAATAACCTACAAATAAACATGTTTGGCATAGGGTATACATCCACCACGGCATTAGCTATACGAAACCGTTTGCGAGTTAAAGACAATATAATTTCTCCTCGTGATAGGCTAAAGTATACACTAAGTTATATAATGAATATATAAGATATAATGAACAATATAAAAGGTTAACGTATACTCCAGAACTTATATATACTACAAGGAGAACTTATATAGTACTTAGTACTATAAGGAGAACTTATATACTATAAGGGAATCTTATGCATAATATAAGAATATGTATGATACAATAAAACATCACCTCTCAAACTATATGAAGTTATGTTAAAAATCTTTGGGGTAAATGCCTTATAGGTATTTGTATTCCCCAAAGGACCAGTCATCAAAACATTCTGAAAATTTTACAAATTGTCAATTTAATCTTTTGTATGGTAACATTATAATTTGAATTATTTATATATACTTTTCTCTATAATGTTTTAGAAAACACATCAGACACTTCTTTCGTTCTTGGTATCATATGTTCAAAATGAAATGAAACATCTATCCGAACCTCATTGGAACAAAACAACATAAACACAATGTGTTTAGGTCTCTCAATATTGTAATTGTACAAAGGAAAGTTTGGTTGATTTTTAAAAAGTATCTTGTTAATGAAATAAAAGGTTTATCTTAATTTTTATCTGTTTTGGGGGTTTTGTTTTAAGTTTTTGCATACTTTTTCTATCCTTTGGGGGTAAATTTTAGGGGGCGCCACATTTAGGACTAATTTTCACATTTGTTGCCCGGGCTAGGACAGAGAACCCAAGCCCAAAATAAGCCCAAGACCTTTCTCTACATGAATCCAGCGAGAAACTTAAAAAAATTTCTAAAATATGCTAAGCTGCTGACCTTATTAAAAGGATGTTTATTTTTACTTCCTTTCCATCTGAGCTATTAGAGATAAGTGACAGGTTGGTGTGTACAAATAAAAGTACATACGTGTCACCCCTGAAACTTAGTGATTCCCTTCAATTTAAATCACATTCTTCTTTATCACTGTGATTGTAGCCTATATTTGACAATATGTGTACTTTAAGCACTTCAAGTACTGCGTGAAAATGCCATGTGTACTTGAGTAATGTGGAGCACTGATTGACAATTACAGTAAATGGTATGTGTTTGAGTAATATATGACAATGAAATATGTACTTGGAGCACTATGTGACAATAGCATGTTACCCCATAAATGTGGGCCTGAATTGCATTTTTCTAAATTTTGACATTTTTTGGCAATTCATTTCTTGTCAAAAAAGACAAAATAATCTCACATTATGGACATGTTCATGTGTATTTGAGCACTATTTGACTATGATTTCTATTTCTGTTTTCACTTCCTAGCTTCATACATGAATATGTGAACCATCACCATTCTCTAAAGATAATATAAAAAATACATGTTACATTTTCAATCCTTAGTTTAAACATTGCTTTTGAAGTCTTCATAGCCATAGCAGTCTTTGAACGCACTTTCACTATGTGAGCCCAGTACCCATGGTACTATTTATTCTTCCCTGCTACTATGTAGTGTGTTGGGAATATCTTCCTGAAACCACCCAGAAGTGCGCAAATATTTGATATATTCTCTGTCACAATTATAAATAACAAGTTTAAGGACCTAACATAAAGTCAGAAGTCTTGAACTCTATTAACACTCTCACAAAATAAACATGGCCCACGGCCCTGTGCTCACAGAGTAGAACCTTTAGAGGAATGTATATCCTGACTTTTAACCAAAAATATTGATCTGAAGTCTTAACTTTGAGAAACTTAGAGAGCACAGTTTGTGACAAGAAATTACATGTTTTTGTGTATACCCAAGCCAATTCATCACATGATGCCCTCAAACCAATCCAATCAATTCCATCTAATACATAAGTATATGTAATGCTTACAACCTGCATAGATAAATCAAATGAAAAATATGCATTGCATTAATTTCCTATTGAGAAAAAGTAATGAGTTCCAGGCACGCAGCCAGGATTTGCCACTTTTTAAAAAATTCCAGGGGGGTTCACTTTTGACAACTTTGGCACAAAAAGGCCGAAATCATCTGAAAGGTGCTCAGAATGGTGAAAAACTGCATGGCTTTGAAAGAATTTTTGGATGGGGGGGGGGGGGTCGAGGGCCCGAGTCCTATCAAAACTAAAATTGCATGTATCATGGTATTAGGTTCACCATCTGATATACATGGTTTTAGTTTTGCTTCAAGACTGTGGACACAACACAGTAGTTGGGGAATTAAAGGTACCTTATTTTCAAAACACCATTAACACTGAAATGAATTACCGGGAATTTTTTTAATATTATATTTTGTGAACTTGAACTATTGGAATTTCGCCACTATAAAATTTCATCAAATTGACATGTTTCATATATGGACGCTTATTAGAATGGTCTGAAGTAGGCATTCAGAATTTTCTCAGCCCCTGGGCACTATTTACAGAGTATATACGGAACATTTTTTTTGCTGTGAAAAGTGAGTACTTTATTATCCCAGTCATATCATCAAGTTGGATGTTAGTACAAGATAACATTCAGAGTTAAAATATACTTCATACTGACACCTTATATCCGATATCAGCATATTTGAAGCAAGACTAACAGAACATGTTTTTCCATGTACTGATATACACTTAATCCCAACGTTTATTATACTTTTTATAGTTCAGATTACAATATCCAGTATTGTAGTTATGTCATGCAAAACACACTGATGCTGGGATATAAACTAAACAACTGAGTTTATCGAAAGCATGGGACATACATCATCGCTTTTATGCCAGGCTAGAGTGTTGTTAAAAATTCTAAATTGCATTCTTGACATATAGTCAAGGATTGCAAAATAAGAAATTGAGATCATGCGTTTGAAGTCTAACTTCCTCAAATGTTTGAATGCCTGACCCTGACTGTCACTTGGTATATATTGGGGGACGTCATGTTGTATTGAATGACACTCTTGAATGACATTCTTGTATTGAAAATTATTGAAACTCGACAGTTTTCAAGTTTCACATATTCTGCTGAAGTCTCCGGTGATCCACCTTCTCTAATATAACCAATCTGTCAGGGGTTAAAGAATAAATAAAGAACATTTTGAATCTTGTCATTCTGATAATAACTCGATATTTTACCTTTGTTGATATTTTACCTTTGTTGATATTTCATCGTTGTTGATATTTCACCTTTGTAGAATGGTATTTAACATTGTAGAATGGTATTAAACATTGAAGAATGGCATTCACCTTCGCATAGAGGTATTGTTCTCCAAAATCATATTTACTCTTGACTTTCATGAATTTATAATGAGAATAATCAAAACTTGTTCGACTTTGCTTTTAAGAAATCAAAATTTTGACCTAACAAAAGTAGATTTGTGAGTATAGAACTAAAGTGATCCATGACAGCATTGGAAAAGTGGCTTTAATAACCATGATTTGTTCATATGGTACCTTAATACAGATTGAAAGACTTGCAGGATATGGTTTCAGGATATACTATAAAGGATACGGTTTTAATTGTTCAGCAAAATTCTTCATTTCTTCTTGCACTTGTTCCTGAAATGCAGAATCATATCAAACTATAATTATTATTAAATTTTCTCCAAACCGTGAAATATGGCTTTTAGTCCAGAAAAATTAATATCCTATATGGTTTTCAAAAATTATCATTTATATCCGACATCTTTTAGATATTTTGCTAAAATTAAAATATGACACTGTGATCCACATTAATATGAATAGACTAGACAGCTAGGTGCAAGCAGAAATAATCTTGATTTACATCATTAAATATTCAAAATTCAGTCAAACTGATGTCATATTTGGAATCTACATGTAAAATTACATCTAGAAATGTGGTTTTGAAAAGAGTTTATCAACTTTGAAAATTGAAAATGTGACTTCTAGGTCGGGGAGATTCCCCATAGACCCCATGTTGTAAAATCACAAAAAGTGAAATATCTTTTCTTGTGTTGTGACAGATAACATTTTCCTTTACTGGACATCAGCCACCTGGTGGCGAAACTGGTAACTACCTACTCGCATCTAAGTAATTATATCTGCAGTCTCACTGTGATTATTCATGCAGATACTTAGTATCATATTCGCTCCTGGATATGAAGCATATCACTCATAAATCATGGGATATTATCTAAATACATGGGGCAATCTAACTAAGCTCCTTTTGGGATTATTAATTCTAAAAAGTTGCTAAATAGTTTTTTCTGAATAAAATTGTAATCAGGAAGCAATTTAGAGCAGTGCTATATCAGATATCCCTAATTAATTCTTCAGTTAAAATATCTTGATTGCATCCTAATAATACATGTAAATAGGTATCACTGCATTTGTAATGTGTAGATGAGGCCTGTAGCCAGGGGAGGGAGCAGAGGGAGCAGACACTCCCCCCTGGCCAGAAATTCTTTCAAAATCAAGCAGTAAAGTGCTCACCATTATGAGCACTTTACACATGATTTTTTTGCCAAAAATGTCAAAAAGCTCCAGCCCTTGGGAAAAGCTTCCCGCTAAGTAAAACTGCTCCCTCCGATAAATCCAGGCCACTGGCCTGTAGATTTCAGTTTTGAAATATGATTACACCTAACAAATACAGACAGTTATTATGGACAATCACAAATCAATAGATCATTCTGGTGAATCCTGTAACCTTTTGAATTATAGGAAGAACTAAGATATATCAGCTAAATTGATGATGTCATTGGTTGTAGGTAGAAATCTGACAATGCAAAAACGAGATTAACTTATTGCTGATTTAAAAAAATACTACTTATGACATCATCGAGCTAGCCAATATTTTCAATTTTTCTCTGATTATCAAAATGTGCCGAAATTGTTTGCGATACAATTTGTGATCCTTTGCTCAATAGCAGTTCCAATAATTATATAAATAATGCTGGACATGTAGAGAAAAGTTAATTGACAAAAAGCATTCCTTTAAAGTTATTGTTAATGCTGGCCCAAGCGAATCTGTATGCCATGAATAAATCAGTGAATAGTAATACAGCATTCTCTAATCATAGGGGAAATAAAAATAATGGAAAAGCGAATATTCTTAAAGGTTTGGGATTCAATAAAAGGAAAATAAGTAGCATTCTAAATGTAAACAAACTGCAAATTATTGACAGAAGCAAAAGCAAAACATTGAATTTACATGATAAGTATTGAACTAATAGTAGGAAGTGTTCAGCTGTAATGAAAACAAGGCATTAACATGACAAAATGTCACCACCTAGTTGCTCACAATATGATGAGTTCAATCTAAGTCAGATTTGAATTTCTGAGAACTTGTAGATGATATTGGAAAAAGGAGCAGGGAACTGTATTGAGATGACCCACTGTCCTGATTGGTCCAAATCGACAAACAAAAAAGGCTGACTCAACTTATAACACTTCGAGTAATATTATGTTTATTTCTGATGTATATAAAATTGCATGTTATAGCTGTCATTTAACATCAAGAAAGATGTAAGGAATATGCTTACATCGATTAAAACATGACAACGACGTGTCATATTCAAAAACTAATTGGTGAGAATTTGCGCAAACGAAGGTGGTATGCAAAAGACGTAATATGTCTGTCATCGCTAAACTGCTAAAGCTCGGGGGGTTTCCCTCCTCTTGTAAAAAAGCAAGTTGAAAAAAGACCCTTTTTGACCTTGAGAAGGTCATTGAAGGTGAAATCTCAAATTTGGATGCAAAATATGGATAAGTTGGGTTACAGACTCTAATATCTAAAAACCAAAACCATTCTAAATAATCACAAGATTCTATGCCTGCACATTGCAAAAAAGTCTAGAAATAAAACAATATGAACAATTTCTTAACTAAAACGCTGATAATCACTTTTGTCCCATACTTGTGATCATTTTGATGACTTTCTTTTTCCTGCTGCAGTAGCAGAGAGTTTTACAATACCCACATGAAGGTCATTGGAATTCTGGGAAACACAAAGATAAACAACAAGGGCGGAACATGTAAGTTTGGTCAAATTCTTTATTGAAAATAGGAATTCTGAAGCAGTTTGTCCAGGTCTTGACATACTAGTTTATTTCCATGGACCGTTTCAGTTAAAGTTCAGTTATTCAGATGAATCTTGCCTAAAGTGGTTTTCAGTTGCGAGTTTCACAACAAATCTGAGCCCTATAGCAGATGTGAATATAATTTTATGCATGACTTTCAGATATGAATATATTTTTATGCCTGGCTTAAAGATATGAGGTGAATACATGTTCATTTTTCCCTCAGTATATTTCCCGCAGCCCGTATCTTGCCCAAAGTGGTTTTCAGATGGGAATATGACATCTGTTATGCATGACTCTCAGATATGAATATATTTTTATGCCTGGCTTAAAGATATGAGGTGAATACATGTTCATTTTTCCCTCAGTATATTTCCCGCAGCCCGTATCTTGCCCAAAGTGGTTTTCAGATGGGAATATGACATCTGTTATGCATGACTTTCAGATATGAATATATTTTTATGCCTGGCTTAAAGATATGAGGTGAATACATGTTCATTTTTCCCTCAGTATATTTCCCGCAGCCCGTATCTTGCCCAAAGTGGTTTTCAGATGGGAATATGACATCTGTTATGCATGACTCTCAGATATGAATATATTTTTATGCCTGGCTTAAAGATATGAGGTGAATACATGTTCATTTTTCCCTCAGTATATTTCCCGCAGCCCGTATCTTGCCCAAAGTGGTTTTCAGATGGGAATATGACATCTGTTATGCATGACTCTCAGATATGAATATATTTTTATGCCTGGCTTAAAGATATGAGGTGAATACATGTTCATTTTTCCCTCAGTATATTTCCCGCAGCCCGTATCTTGCCCAAAGTGGTTTTCAGATGGGAATATGACATCTGTTATGCATGACTTTCAGATATGAATATATTTTTATGCCTGGCTTAAAGATATGAGGTGAATACATGTTCATTTTTCCCTCAGTATATTTCCCGCAGCCCGTATCTTGCCCAAAGTGGTTTTCAGATGGGAATATGACATCTGTTATGCATGACTCTCAGATATGAATATATTTTTATGCCTGGCTTAAAGATATGAGGTGAATACATGTTCATTTTTCCCTCAGTATATTTCCCGCAGCCCGTATCTTGCCCAAAGTGGTTTTCAGATGGGAATATGACATCTGTTATGCATGACTCTCAGATATGAATATATTTTTATGCCTGGCTTAAAGATATGAATGTAATTTTATATTTGGCTTGCTAAATGTGAATTTGATTTTAAGTCTGAATTTCAGATGGGAATATGACACCAGTACCTTTTAGTTTAAGAAGTTACAAAGTTATCAATAAAAGACCTCTGTATAGTAGTGATATCATAGAATTTCTTATAGCTGTCAACCAATAACTCAAAATCGGGGAAATAACATGGCAGGGTATTACAAAGTTCTCTTAAACTTCAAAACTCATCAGTTTTAGTGGTCAACTTTTCATACTACCCTTATGTATCTGATAGTTATACAAATTAAGATATGTCCAATAAAAGAAAATATCTGCCCAGTCCACCCGTATAGCTCAACGGTAGAGCACATGTACCAATTACGCATAGGTCCCAGATTCTATCCCTGGTTTAGGCACTTGGCTTGTTGCATAAAGTACTTCAGGGTGTTTGACTGAGTGGTCCACGACTCATACAAAAGGCTGTGGTGTGTACTTGTATGCCTATGCATGAGTGCACATAAAAGAACACAGGGCTCCTTCAAGGAGGGGTTCCTGGATCAGCTGCCTTCTATGATAATGCATTGATTACGACCATATATATACAGAATATAACCAAGAGCTATTGCTCACCTTCATTGGTGGTAAACGAAATATAATACAAAAACACAAGAAAAGATATTTCACTTTTTGTGATTTTACAACATGGGGTTTATGGGGAATCTCACCGACCTAAAAATCACATTTTCAAAGAAAATTAAATTTTCAAAGTCGATAAACTCTTTTTGAAACCACATTTCTAGATGTTATTTTTCATATAATTTCCAAATATGACATCAATGACTGAATTTTGAATTTTCAATGACATAAATCAAGATTATTTCTACTCTCATCTAGTCTATTAGATAGTACTATATAGATGAAGTGAATAAAATGCTTAAATACCTGGCCTGCAGAAGTGACAACACTGAGCTCTACCAGGTATGATCCGGTCAAAGGTTCCACCCGATCAGGATTATCTGGCTGAACTATCTTAAATACATAGAAATACACACTTATTGCTGTGTCAAAATTGTTCAGCTGAAATAATTACACAAACACAAGTACATTGTTTGGCTGGACCATCTGAAACATGTGCACCAAAACACGCTATAGATATTTTTCTTTGGATATTAGTACATGTACTATCTGCTAATTCAGTATGTAAGTGACAATTAAAATTTTATTTGAATTCACAATTTTTTGAACAAAAGGTCCTTCAAACCTAACTTTTGGAAATCAAATTGAAAAGTTTCATCGTATTTTGATAACATTGGGTAGGACTACAAATATAAGCTAAGGAGGTTTAAACTTTACATGGGGCCTTTAACAACTCATTTAGTATTCTGTATCACTGTATAATCCATTACTGCATGTATTTTGATAACATTGGGTAGGACTACAAATATAAGCTAAGGAGGTTTAAACTTTACATGGGGCCTTTAACAACTCATTTAAGCTGATTATGAAATAGCTGAACACCAAAAAGTGTGGTTTAATCAACTTATGAATAAAGGATGAATACACTAGGAACTGAGCAATGAAATGAACTAATTGATACTAAATCAAGTTTTGTTTTAAAACACACCATTAGGTTGCTATGGAGACTACTTTATATGTATACCAGTGTGCACATTCTGTATTTAAGAACCATATTGTACAAGTACCTATGTACTTCTCCTTTAAGAAAACTAATTCATCTGATGCAATTACCCACATCATATATCAAAATAAATAAAACAAAACTGACATATATTGCATATGTTACATGTTCATATGAAGATATACCTGAATTAAATTTGTGAATTTATAAGAATAATAACTGCAGACTGCCAAACACTGTCTACAAAAAGACTGTACTGTATACAACAAATTACCACTACTGGTGCTGACATAAAAATTAAAGCAGAACTTAGTATTCCTGGGGTCTGGAGTGATGTTTCCTTCAGTATGACGACCTATCTGATTTCCATGTGTGACTTAGTTAAGTGCAATATTCAGCCATCTCATGGCTAAATACTGAATATATAAAGTAGATTTTGCCAGGATTTTGTGGGTGTTTGGGCAGTCCCAAGGTGAAATAGCCAATCTCCATTGTATCAAGGTAGGGCTTAACATGGTCTCATTTATATCGTACCATATTAATGGTTTTGTTTACATTGATACGGAATAAATCATACCATTTTATGAAAAATGGTGGCCCTGTCCTACAGAAATTGAGATTGTGTTTCACAGCAAGTTCGCACGGTAATACTGTATAGCACATTCTCAAGGGAATTGATTCTACTTTCTATAGACACCAAATACATCTCTGTTGATAGAATAATAAAAAAGCCTTAGGGTCCAAACTTCCTCTGTAAAAGGATCATAGGCAAACCTTTTCTCGTATCAGTTTTCATGAAGATGCCTCGACCTCGTTAGAAGAAGAAATTGGAATTGACGTTGGGAAGAGCAAGAGGCAACTGTCTTCTACAGTTAAAAGTGGGTAGTCAAGTGAAACGGACAGCGATGTATCAGGTAAGTCTAAATGCATTTACAAGTTGCAGTTGTGTCATTTGAATACTTACAGTATTTACAGTTAAGATTGAAAGGCATTTTTGAGTATTGTTGTAAGCTATTGGTTGTATGTATACCTTCATTGGGAAAATCTCCATTTGAAAATTTCCCTGAGAGATGAATAAATATCAAATATCGGCGTTTGGAGCAGTATGATTATTTTCGTCTTTGTGACTGTGACTGTGACTGCTATTAAAATAAAAAAAGATGTTTAGCAGCCTAAATTGATGTTTTAACATTTTAAGCATCCTTCATAAGTTTGACAGCCTAACGTTGCCCATTGAACTACACTGTACCTGTTGAAGTCCTGTATGTCGATTTTTAATTGAAACAAAAATACTTGTAATATTTAACAAATCATTGTAAATACCATTGTGTGGCACCTAATACTCCCTCTTGGGGGTCATAGCCACTAAAACCTGTAAATATGTTACATTGATTTTAATAAATAAAAAATAAAAAAGGTGGATATGTTACTTGAATTCATATCCCATATCTCCAGGTTAATCTGTTTTTAGAATGTGTATTCGCTCAAGAATCAACAAAGGATATACTATCATGTAAAGAAATTTCAACTGTTCAATCTTTTAAGTGTAAAGTGTTCAATTAAAGTTACAGAAGATATAAAATGATTCTTAGTCTCCTGTCCTATTTCAATGGGAGCCCGTTTGTCATATTTCTTCATTAGTCTACATCTTTAGGTTGACATGCTTGGTTCGTGGGGGATTAAAGTATCAATCGCTGGCATGTGAAAACGGTTTAAATAGTTTTAGTTTTAAAAAGTTATAACAACTTTTGTCATATTTTCACATTTTTGCGAATGTATACAAAGGAGGTTGGGACCCTGAGGCTTTTTAATTATTCTATCGACAGAGATGTATTTGGTGTCTATAGAAAGTAGAATCAATTCCTTTGAGAATGTGCTATACAGTATTGCCGTGCAAACTTGCTGTGAAACATAATCTCAATATCCGTAGGACAAGGTCACCATTTTTCATGAAATGGTATGATTTATTCTGTATTAATGTCAACAAAACCACTAATATGGAACGATATAAACGAGACCGTGTTAATAGGGCAGATGATTTGCAATTCAGTTTTTGGGAATATCTAGTTACAAGTGTAATTAACTGTTTTAGTTTTAATGCAATTATTCCATGGTAACATGTTTTCCCTGAAATATGGGAAATAAACAGGGAACAGAATTGATATTCAAAAAATGCCACTTCAGATCCTATATCAGCCAAAATACCGTATCAGATTCTGTATCAGCCAAAATCCTGTATCAGCCAAAATCCTGTATCAGAACTATTCAGAGGAATTTCTCTTGATTTTTACATTTTTGGTTCTATTTTAAAACTTGAAATGTTATATGATGTTGCTGGATGGTGATAAATCAAACTTGAAAATGAATAAGTTTCAGTAAAAATATTGTGGAATAAATAGGTTATTGATGGTCGCGATGGAAATAAATTTTTACTCGAGAAAATATGTTATTATGCACCTTGTCTAGATACTGAAATCTGATTGGTTCTAAGCTTCTGGCAATTTGGCCATATCTGGCTTTTTAAAAACATGCCCAATATTTTTTTGCAACTGACCAATATTTTTTCAATGTTTTTGCAACATTCCCCACTTAATATTTCTCAATAACTCTAGTACTACTAAAGCTAACATCAGAAACTGATGGCAAATAGAAGAAAAAAGTGTACTTAATCAAAATTACCCTTATCATTTAAACATAATGCATAATTCTTGAAGAACGCCTCAAATAAATGTAAATTAAATCCCAGGACAAGACAATGCTTTTTCGTTCGGTGTATAGCCTGATAGCTAGACAGAAGTCTTCGAGGTTTTAGAAAAAATCTAAAAATGTAACTACATCGTAGCACACTCAAAAGATTGATTGAGAAGGTGCATAATAAAACAAATACTGGATGATCAGGAGCGGGATATATAAACCCACTTTCTAAATATACATTTTTTGCTGCTTGTCTCCTATACACAATCATTTCATAGTACTTTTTTCATGTTTCAAAGCTTCATTCAAGTAGATACAATGATTAAATAATTTGGTGATCTTGGTTTAATATGCAATGAATTTGGAATGTAAAATACAGTGAAACCTGTAGTATATCCAAACACCTGGCTAATCTGGACACCTTTCAACCTGAACACTTTTTCTTGGTCTCATTCTTCCTCCCATTTTCTTGAAATCTGAACCCCTCGTAATTTGAACAGTGAGTATTTATATTTGAAAAATTAACCTGTCTAATCTGCACACTTTTCACAAAATATTACATATTTCTTACAAAATTGCTAAACTATTTTCTTTCTAGCATAACTAAATTCATTTGAATCGGATTTTGGAATGCCATAAACCAATGTTGTCAATAGAAGTACTAGTATTAATAGTCATTGAGAATGCATTCATATTTGTTCAAAATCCAGAAACTTGTGAATGCAAAAACTTCAAAATCTAAACACATAATCTGAACACTTTTAACCAGTCGCAATGGTGTTCAGATTAGACAAGTTTTACTGTATGTTTTTTTAGACTTGATTTATCAAATAAACAGCAGAATGAATGAACTGACAGACTGATGGCTTATCTATAACTGTAATGAACTTTACCTGGTTAGATGATTGAAGCATATTGTTAAATTATAAATCCATGGGGTCTCATAATTGTATATCAGGTAGCAATTACTCAATTCATTAATGTCAATATAGACATACAATGTGGTTGAATAGTTTCAAGATAATATATTACACCTAAAATGGTACCTATGGTAATATTAATACACTTAGGTATACGAACAAAAGCCATATTACAGTATTAGAGGTTGCGGTATATACACTGCCTAACCTCTTATAATACCTACTAAAACAATTTTTCTCTACGCTATGTAGTAGAGAATGAAACCGATGAGCCGCTAGGCTTTTGTCTCCTTTCTTTGCGAAAACTTTTAAGATTGAAAATTGTCCAGATACAAACATTATACAAAGTGGTAAAACTGTTCATTTTGATTTTTTTGAGGCAAGAATCAGAAAAACAATAATACAATTGTGATCTGCTCTATAATTCCTTTAATTTGAGTATAATATAGCCATACATATTCAAGAGATCAGAAAATTAATGAACAAGGCATTAACATGACAAAATGTCACCACCTAGTTGAAGCAGGATAAAAAAGGCCTTTTGACCTTGAGGAGGTCATTAAAGGTCAAATCTATTTTGACCTTGGGAATGTCATTGAAGGTCAAATCTATAGTCAGATTTGAACTGTTGAGAACTTGTAGATTATTTTGAAAAAAAATTGGTCAATTTGATGCAAGTTGAAAAAATACCTTTTGACCTTTTTAAGTCAGATTTAAATTTCTGATAACTAAAGAAATTGGTCAATTTGAAGTAAGTTGAAAAAATACCTTTTTTGACCTTGAAAAGGTCTTTGAAGGTCAAATCTTAAATATAAAGTCTTCTTCAGAAAGATCTCAAAATTAACGAAAATCTGTCTGTCCACTAATCTTGTATTTATTTTGAGTTACCTTCCGGATGGACGGACTGACTGACGGGTGAACAAATGAAATGACTGACAGAGGCCTTCACTATGTAACTACTGTTCATTGGGACAATAAGCCATGGACTTTTGTAAGAAAGAAAGATATGTAATGTGGAAAAACTGGGTCAACATAAAGAACAGTGAAATAAAATCTGATATCACTTTCATGAACTCATTGTCAATGGCACATATGTACAAAATAGATCCTTACATACACTTTTTAATATGTATTTGTTGGCACAGATTTTGCAGTTTTCAAGTTTTGCAGACATGCAAGGTATTCCAACTTGTATCTTCATTCACATTATAAGATATACAGGATGACCAAAAAGTGCAACCTGCTATTCATGGGTTGAATTCTTTTTGTCACCCTGTAATAAATATGTACATATGAACATGTATAAGATAAGAAAAATCATTTTATTAGTTAATAGGTGGACTTACTCTGAATACTTTGGAAACAGTCACTTTCATCCTGCCCTTTCGAAAAAAGTAGCCTTTTAACACAAATTCATGGTCTAACCTGAAAAACAAAGGCATGAATATAACTGGAAAGTATGAAAATTTCATTTGCAAAGTTCAACCAGAACAACGGCAACGCCAAAGCATAGCGAATCCCATCGAACAGAAATGGCTGGCATTTTTACAAATGAAATATATAGCAAATATCATAAAACAACACACCAGAAAGGCCACCATTTTCAAAATGGTTGCTCACTAGCCAAGTTGTCATCAGAAGAAATAATATGCTTTTTAGTAGCCACCTATAAAATTTTTGAAAAATCGCACACATGTACTTGTAAAATAACATACATAAAAATGGTGGCCATTTTTCAAAATGGCCGACTACTCCCCAAAATTTTATTAGACAATGTGTCATGCTTAGAGTATTCACATATCAAATATGAACAAATTCGCTCCACTACTTTTCGAGTTATAGTAAAATACTTTAAAATGGCGGCCATTTTTCAATTTTTTTTTCAAAATGGCCACCTTCTACCAAAAATGTCATAGGACAGTGTGCCATGCTTATAGTATTCACATACCAAATATGAACAAAATCGCTCTACTACTTTTCGAGTTATAGTAAAATATGTTAAAATGGCGGCCATTTTTCAAAATGGCCGCCTTCTACCAAAAGTGTCTTTAGACAGTGTGCAATGTTTATAGTATTCACATACCAAATATGAACAAAATCGCTCCACTACTTTTCGAGTTACAGCAAAAATCGTAAAATAACGAGTAAAGGCCGCCATTTTTCAAGATGGCTGCCATGTGCTTTTTTAATATCTACATTGTAGCTTTATTAATGTCCTTTATAATTTTTTTACATTTAAAACATATCGCTATTACAGTTTTACATATTGTACCTAAATTACTGTAAAATCGGCACTAAAATGGCCGCCATTTTGAAATGAGCGGCCATTTTGAAAATCGGCTTTCGAGCAGAACTTCTACCCCCATAGGGTATATGTGTACAAAATATGAACAAAATCGGGCCAACGGTATTTGAGTTATTGCCCGGACGGACGGACGGACGGACGGACGGAGGCGTTCCCTATATCCCTCCGAACTTTGTTCGATGGGATAATAATCCCTCAAAGGTTACAGCATTAGATCAAGAAAGTGCTGCACCATGTATGAAGGTCTACAGTGTTTACACATTGCCAAAAAAGCTGAAATATTGATATTTTGACCAAAACAGCTAAAGTTAGGTTTGTGCGGAATATTGAAAAAAATTCCCAGTGAAATCACTAAAGTTGAGCATCATGATCCTGATTAATACTATAACATAAGATTTAAATGAAAATTGGAGAGATACGCACCAAAGTGAAATTTGTAATGAGTGTAATAAGAACGCAGTTCAATCAAAATGTCAACAGCTCGTCACGCTAAAATAAATCAACTCTAATTTAAGTGCAGTAATTATTTTTTTTTGACATTGAGTATTCTCATGAGGCTTGGTTATTTCATTTTATTCAAATTCAACATTTTTTACTTCATTTCAAAATTTGGCTTAGTTGAATGAAAAGTGGCATTACTGATGAAGATGATTTTATCTTTGCATGTACGTATAATGAGAAGTATTTTGATCTATTTCTCATGCAACATCATCCCATTAAGTATATTCCATAACATTTCTCTTTGCAGACTTCCAAATCATTTTGCAGACAATATTGGAATCAAACAAAATCAAAATCTATCACTGGCTCATTCCAAAAATTGGATGAATACTAAGTATTGTGTCAATGATACAACACACTGATATTTTTAGCTCACTTCAGGTGAAGGTTTTGCAATCGCTCACTTGTTCGTCTATCTGTCCGTCCATCTGTCCATCCATTCATCTGTCCGCCAGTCTGTCTGTCAGTCCATCAACAAAAGTAGCATGTACAGGGTGGTAAAAAAAATGGAAACCCTGTCGCCATTTTCCTCATATCTCTGTCATTTTAAGAAATTACTCCCTGATATTCAGCACATTTGTACATCATTCAATTTCCTACTGGTCTACCATATTTCATGACCATCAAATTGATAGTCACAATGTTACAGCACTTTAAACAACATGCTCCAGTGGCCAATATTGCACTTTCGGCAAACCTGCACCTATCATCCAAAATGTCCCTACCTAACTTCAACCTGTGATGATACACCAAAAAAGAGTGTATGAGAATAACCCCAGGACAACTGCATACCTCAAAAAGCAGATCATCCATGTCATTCAGGCCATACCTGCTGAAAAATGTAGTCAGATCATTGACAACCTGTTCAGATTTGCCAATAGCGCAATGGTGGCCACACTGGGGCATCTTGTTCAAAGTGCTGTACCATTGTGACTATCAATCTGATGGTCATGAAATATGGTTAGCTGGTAGGAAATTGAATGTTGTACATATGTGTCAAATTTCAGGGAATAATTACCCAAAATGGCAAAGATATGAGGAAAATACAGGGTTTCCATTTTTTTGACCACCCGTATTAAGTCATTTTTGTTGAACATCATACAGAAAACCTGCCTATGACTCCTGGTTCCAAAAACGAAATGGCAGCCATTTTTGTCTTGTGAAATTCACTTTTGGACCATTTAGTAGCTTTATAAATAATTTCAGGTGCCCTGCATTTCAAAAGCCATAGCACTGTACACTGTAGTTTTATGAGATAATTTGTTAAAAAATTTATATCCCCTTTTTTAGTGTTATAACCATTTTAGTTATCATTGATTTGACAATTTGTCTCACCATCAGTCAACAATAGTGCCATAGGGGATAATTTAAGGGCTACATTTTGTTGGAATAAAATACACTGTGCTGTACATTTGTATGCTTCTTGGTCACTCAGAGATTTTATAATTACTTGAGTTTTAAGATAACATGTTTCATCATTTACACACCTGAATCCAATATCTCGAAGAAATTGAACTAAATTGTCTGACGTTCCTACATCTATTGAGCTGCGCATTAATGTGTGACGGCTTTTGTCTGCTACTGGCTCTGTTGTTCCAAGATAGCGTAGGTGCCTAGAACAACAATACATTATGAATTCATTTTTTATCATCATCGACAAATTATGTCATAATTCATTCAAATATTTACATAAAAATTGTTAACGATTACATGTGCCAATATAGGAAGGTGGATGTTATTTCAGAAACATCTACCATAACAAAATAAATTTGTTCAGTGAACAATAAGTTGTTGTGTAATTGTTGAGTTATTTGTAATTGAGTTTTGGGCAGAGGGCTGAGCTGAGTAGACAAAATGCTCTTGGAACTAATGAAATGATGGGACTCACCCACAAAACCAAACTTGAGTCAAAAATAAAATCAAAGGACACCTGTAACATCAAGTAAAATTCTGAGTTTTTTGAGAGACCACTAATGAAAATGTATGCACGATTTAAAAACTTTGGAACTTTACCAGATAAAAACTCTGAAATCCCAGAGTCAACTTAACTATCCCTGATTGTAAGCCACTCGGCATACGTCCCACTATAACTTGGTCGTTTTTAAATCAAACCTAAATTTTACAGTTTTCAGGGAAAACTGTATTGCTAAAATATAATCTGTGAAATTTAATATGTTGCATGCTGATTTAAGTAGTATTTCAGCAAATTAAAATCTTGGATCAATTAAAATCACAAAAAAGTAAAACATCCTGGCAGGAGGCCAAAGTCAAGTGCCTGCTAATATTTATCATCATTGAGTCGTCAGTGGAATATGGAAGGGGCTTATGCGACCAAACAAAAGCACAGTGATTAACGAAAATGATGTGCGCACAAGCCTACTTAGTTGAATGTTGAAACGTGACTCTTGAATTTGAACATTTCCTTTGTTCATTTTGGACTACAACTGTATTTTGAGATAATATTAGTTAAGAATGGAAGGTAGATATTCATCTGGAATGATGCATTGAATTACAATATATGTGTCTTTTTTACCACGTTGTAGTACAAATATTCTATTATCACCCACTTGGTTTCTTGTTAAACTTTATGTATTTTCATAGCAATACAATTACTATTTTACTGGAGTTGTGAATTAGACAAATTAAACAAGGTATTAACATAACAAAGTGTAACTCCTCGTTGCTCACAATAATATCAATCTGAACTCAGATTTTAACTTCTGATAACTTGTAGATGATTTTGAAAATACTGGTCAATTTGGAGCAAGTTGAAAAAATACCTTTTTGAACTTTTTTTCTTGAAAAGGTCACTGGAGGTCAAATCTTAAATATAAAGTACGATTTGAACTTCTGACCTTGAGAATGTCATCGAATCTATAGTCGGATTTGAACTTTTGAAAACTTCTAGATGATTTTGAAAAAAATATTGGTCAATTTGAAGCAAGTTGAAAAAATACCTTTTTGACCTTTTTTAGACCTGGAGAAGGTCAACGAAGGTAAAATTTCAAATCTAAAAAGTAAAATTTGAACTACTGAAGACTTGTAGATGATTTTGAAAAAAACTGAAGTCAGTCTAAACAGTATTTGTTAAGTTAATGGAAGTTTTAAGAATTTGTTTCAGACCGCCAACCGCCGATCACCAACTGCCACACACCGCTCACCAACCGCCGTCACAAATGTGACAATGAAGAGGATTGTTGAGCCGTGGCTCGACCCACAAGGTGGAGCCACGACCCATAAAAAAAGTGAATGAAATATCTGACTCACTGTGTAATGAAAAAATGTTTGTCTAAAATATATATGAACATCTTTGTCAACCAACGATTTATATAAAATAAGAAAGTACAAAGATACATGAAATACCTCTTTAGAAAAAAATCGAATTTATTCTAGGACATAATGCCATAAGTATATGAGGGATAATGTATGATAGTAATAGATGAAGTAGTAATTATGAGTAAATAACAATTGCACAAGCACTCAATCCAGACACAATGATAAATTGAATAAAATTGATATCTTATCCTATTACCTGCAATTCTGCCGATGGTATAGAATTAGAAAGAATGAGGTTCATATATCAAGAAAAGATTGGATACAGTATAGTATAATACAGGGCTACAGTAGAGAATGCTTTCCGGACAGAGCAGGAACTCTATCAGAAAGTTGAATCATAATTATAGTGTTATCGTTTTCAAGTATTTATTTAGTTATTTGTCAAATGTACAATGCTTTTGCTCAAAGTTTTTTTGATTTTTGGACAAAATCAGTGGAAAGAAAAGAAAATTTATGCTATGGTCTGTTGTTCTAAAAGTGTCCTGCCAAGTTTGCATACTGAGGAAAAGAACCACAGAATGGGAGTTCTCAGACAATGTCTAATTTCCTTATCAGTATACTTCAGTTTCTTTGACAGTATTTTCTAACAGATTTCCCTTTTAATGTAATTTTCACAAGGTTTTAAATTTAATTATAGGCAAATAAATCATCAATCAATTTAATTGCAACTCCTAATAGTTTCAACTGTTCTATTGTTAGACAATTATTTTTATGTGTTACTCAGATTTCATTCATTACTTACCATGGGGCTTCTCTGTGTGTAAGTGAACGTCTTGCTCTAAATATCATTGGCTGTTGGTTTGTTGTGTTAGATCCTGAAATATAAACATCATTTAGGGCTACTAGTTTATAGGTTGCAACCATGATATAGTTACAGAGTACATTTTGAGTTTTATGTTGAGTGTGCTGAACCCTGAAATCATGATAAAAAACTATGAAATTGTGGATTTCAATTTCAGGAATGCCAAATGCCTTATGAATATGACACTAAATCTGTATTACAGGCCTGTAGCCAGGGGGGGGGGAGCGGAGGGAGCGGAGGGAGCGGCCGCTCCTCACCCCTGGCCAGGAATTCTTTCAAAATCATGCAGTTTTCACCATTCTGAGCACTTTAAGCATGATGCATAATGAACTATCAAAAAGCTCCTCCTTGGTAAAACCGCTCTCCTCGGTAAATCCTGGCTACAGGCCTGTATTATTATAAATGAACAAGGGTGATATGAATAAATATAAATAGTATTTGACAATCTGGACTACTTTCTATGATAAAAAATGATACATAGGATATTACGTAGAATGCTGTTGATCTGTTTCTACATGGCTAGTAAAATTACTTTGCCATAATGAAAACACACATTTCATTTATACAAATCCTGGTACCTCTAGCTCATGTTATCAACTCTGAAAATGTTATATATATTTTGTTATGATTGCATTTTTGTAATGATTACCTAATGCTTCCAACTGGAAGTGATTTTTCCTGATTAAGGAAAGTCAATCAAGTAAAAGCCCCTTGCATATTACAGTGAATAATAACATGTGTTGAAACATTCAGGTTTCAATGCTCTATTTAACATAAATGATACCTCTGATGTGGGATATGATTAAAGACAAGAGGCATCCGTTTATGATTAATTTTATAATGTTATTAGGACTTACGGATCAGTAAGCAGGTTGCAATATTCATTTTTCCTAGTGGAAATTTGTTTTTTATGATGTTTGCTTGTTGAACAATTATTTCCTTTTTTTGAAAAATTAGCTGATACAGTTGGTGAATTAATTGCCTTTTAAAAAGAATGCATGTGTCCCTTCTCATTTCTACGTATCATTTTGCTTACTTACAGCGAGCAACTCCTTATTTGAGGAACGAAACGATAACTATAAAAAGTTTCTGGCTCTTTACCCCCAACCCCCCTCCCCTTCATCAAGGAACTGCCGACTGTCTACTTGTAAACAGTCTACAAAGTAGGATGTTTATTTGAAATGAAATGATCTTTAATGATAGCATAAACAACATTTCATAACATAAACAACATTTAATAATTATAGGATATTCTATGATTTTGAGGAATATCATTTTTATCTACGAGGTGATATTGATATCTGCACGAGAGAGCAAAGCGAACGAGTGCATGTATTAATATCACCGAGTAGATTAAAATGATATTCTGAAAAAAAATCATAGGATGTTCTTATTATCCTACACTTACAAGGAGTGTACTAAATGTATAATACAAGGGGCGATCCATATATTCTGATAAAAATGCTCTCATTTTGTGATTTTTTGACATATCCCTCTTATTTTTTCAGAAAATGTAGATTATGTAATTACACATACAATGCTAAAATATTATAGCTATATCTTAAATTATCAATGAGATAAGGTTGCCATGGTAACCTGTATTAAGGGTAGGCAGGTCAATTAAATTATAACATATAAATATCATAATAACGTGATCATTGTAAATGATCATAATCATAAATCATGCATTTTCTAAAAGAGTTTGGTATTGTTACTCTTCACTCTTTGTTTGTTGCTAAACAAATGTTTATATGTGCTCACTATAACATCACAACAAATCACAATAGCATTGTAAGACAGAATGGGCCAATTGACATTACATGTTATGAGACACACCAAAAATCAAATTGTCAGATGAGGTTAATGTGGCTGATGCAGAGTGTGACATTAACGGATACATTAGGGAATACAATTAAATTTCTTTTCTTTTAAGAATAAGTTCAGAGACATACATGGACTTATTAAGTGCATGGGCAAGGTGTTATATCTGCATAAAGCATCTATAGGTAGTATTGTAAAGAGGAAGGCATGGTCACTGTTGAAGATCATCCACAATCTGGTTGCAAGAAGAGCTTGCAGACAGAGAATAATACTATGATAAATTGAGATGTTACTCATGAAAAGATAGCTATCCCACTGTATAAATTAGGGCAAGGGCAACAGGGGTATGGAACAGGGGTATGGAACAGGGGTATGGAACAGATCAATGAATAGTTGGCAATGACTGGAAGATGCGTTTGGTCTGCTTAAAATAGGTACCGAGGAATGATTAAATTAACATATTTATCTATTTTTGACGTTATAATTTAACCGACCTGCCTACCCTAAATACAGGTTACCATAGCAACCTTATTTCAAAATTAATTTAAAATATAGCTAAAATAGTAGCATCGTATGTGTAATTACATAATCTACATGTTCTGAAAAAATGAAAGGGATATGTGAAAAAATCACAAAATGAGAGCATTTTTATCAGAATATATGGATCGCCCCTTGTATTATTGCAAAATGAATTTCATGCCAAATAGAGTCAATTTGGCGGGAAATCAACAAGCGGAGTATATCGTCACAATATCCTCCGCATATTGGGTTTTCCGGAGTATATCGTCACGATATCCTCCGCCCTGAGTATATCATTACGATATCCTCCGGTTATTCATTTTGCTAATAAACATCAAATTTATTTTTTAATGTTATACATTTAGTACACTAAGTGTAGGATAATCCATTTCTATCTTCTTAGAAGTACCGCATTATCTCTAATAGGCACACATACTCCAATAAACGCACGTTTGACTTTTCTTGAGAAAAATAAAAATCATTGGGCGATAATAGGGTGAATTCAATCAATTCACTTACCACTATCATTTCTGTGCACAATGAGACATCTCCTCGAGGAGAATTTGAGAGACACACTGTGCATTTATTAGAGAGAATACCGTAGTTGTACAGGGCATTCAAAAAGTATTGCTAATTTTGTTATAACTTTTGTTATCTTGCTTTTGTCTTCATGAAACTTTCATAAGCAACACATACTGTATCTGACCTTATTCTATCCAAATTTCCGGACAACAGAACTAGTATTGACAAAGTTATGGTTACTATGGTAACCATGGTCACGGGTATGCGGGGCAACCTTAACGGTTTACATGATGAATTATTATTATACATCAAATAAACACTTTGATGAATAAAAACTGTTGATATGGTCAAATCTTGATATTGTCAGTTTGAATTGTATGCACATGTATTATCTAACAACGATGAAAAGAGATCTGGGAGGAATATCGCACCAGAATCTCAATCAGCTGATGTTTACAGTGGACACCCCCTAGCCACACACTTTAATGTCCACAAAGAGCAATATCAACCTATAGGTTCCACCAAGATAATGCCCCTGCTCACAGATCCTCTATTGTCCAAAATACAATAACAGAGCTTGGCATGGAAGCATGGAAGCATTGCCCCACGCAGCACATTCCCCAGATAAGGTCCCACCTGAATTTGCTGTATTCACCCCAGTGAAAAGGTGAAAAAAGGATAAGGCAAACTTTGAGAAACTTGTCAATCACAAAACCTGCCATTGACTTTATACATGAGAAAGTTTCCTGAAAATGACCTACTTTTTGTCAAATTTTATCGAGTAAACACCAAAAACTGTAATTCCCACAGCTTTGAAATCTTCAGAGGACATAAGTTGCATATACAGAACTACTAAAAGTTATTTAAAAGTTCTACTTCAACAAAGTGTCTAGTATTTACAGAAAATTTGACTTTTTGACGTCAAAATCCGCAATTTCTCGGAAACTGGGCGAACTTGGGAAATGGCGATGATAGGTCAAATAGGCATTATGGATATGCATAAAATGAATGTGGATATAACTCAATCCGAATAGTAGTTTTAATTTGTGCTGCCAATGTTGACGGATGGACAGACAGACCAACAGACGGACGGATGCCTGGATCCCATAGGCTCACTGTGAGTCAAAAACAACAACATTTTTTTAAATACAAAACTGACACTGTTGGATGTAAATACTAACGCCATCTTTCTTTAAAAATTTGTTTATTGATCATATCAAATAGAAGTGATGCATCATATAACCTTACACTTAATACTTATGGTGAGAGATTTTCAAATGATTAAAGTCTGTTTTTTCTTGTATTATATTTCAATTAGTGCAATTTCACAACTTCTAATTGATTACACATAGAATTTATCTAATTTCTGACACATGATTGAATCCTCCCAAGAGGTGATATGTAAAAATCATTCCATCTCAGTGAGAATCAAACGAATTCTAAATTACATGTCAGAATGCTCTATCATTTTATCTTTTTATCTTTTAGAACAAACTGACCTGTCTACATGAACATGAACACTACTTCTTTGATTTCACTGCAATGAAGTCTAGAGATAAGATAAAAACAATTAATATTTTCACCCATTTTTTCAGGTTTTTTAAACGATTTTATTGTTTCATTTCACATATTTACCCCTGCTATCAATCAAGTTTCAAATAAAAATGTAAAAATAAGTGGAAAATATCAATAATTTCCATTTTATTCCCATTTATGAAAGTAAACAGAGTGTTTAAGTATTCTCAGATTATCAAAATCAAAAGTGTCCCTAAACAAAATAAATAGTGCCATGGGATGGGCACTGGGCTCACATAACATATAGTGATTTCAATCTAAACTAATATCAATATTATGACTTAAAGCCTTGGTACTACATATGAGAACAAATTCAGTAAATAATTTTCTCGCAATAAAAATGGTGGCCATTTCAAATTTCTCAGGCAGGCATGCAGACAAACAGATGGATGGACAAATGGACAGAGCAAATGCCATGTGAGCTAAAACAAGAAAAGACATCTAGATCATTCCTGTAGGCCTATCTGAAGTTTTGATATTCCTTTTTATACAGAATATAGCCTTGTAACTAGGGGTCTCACGATTGCTCCGATTTGCTCGAGCACTCAAGCAATTAGGCATGATACAAGCGTATCAATACTTAACTTGAATATCGGTTAAAATTCTGTATCGTTTTCAACCTCCAAAAACAGCAAAATCATGTTCGAAAGCAGTTTAGATAAGATTGTATCTTCCCATTTTTTCCATTTTGTTATTTTCCTTGTGTAATGTGGCATAGAATGTATCTCCAATATAAGATATCCGGTTTCTTTCAATGAAAAAATCATGGATGGACACTGGACATTAGTTTTAGGAGGACATTAATAGTTTCATACTGTTTCACGAGTTCGGTGGTTGGTACATTTGGCATCTTGATGTCTTGTTTACCCCTATGTTTTTTAAAAATAATAAAAATATTTGTTATACTCTTATATTGCTCGTATCATTTGTATCGTATCGTGAGGTAAATATCGTTGCTCGTATCGAAATTAAAGATAATGTATCGCGGGACCCCTACTTGCAACAGGCTACTTAGTAAGTAAATGAGAAGATATATGGGTGTAGGGGGTTTTCAGTGCTACCTAGTTCACTAAGCAGCTTGATCCAAGAAAGGATCCCAAAATTGAAACACCTAGAAATGAAGTCACACGGGAAAATTCATATTATATACTAGTATTTACTCACTCATGATGTAGACCATCTCATGGTCCTGGAATGATACGGTTCCTGCCTCTACATTATCACAGAGTCCCTTTAATCTGTGTAGCAGCATATCTCTAGAAGAGTCCAGTATACTCCCCTGTAGGAGATACTCCTGTAGAGGGACTATGCTACTGTTGACAGCTGCAAGGATAGACTCCATGCTTCAATCTGGAGACATATAATACATGTACAGAATTAGTGACAACAAAATCCCATGAAATGAGGACCAAGTAATTAAAGACTTGAAGCGAAGGTTGTGTCCGCCATTTGTGACAACGGTATCTCACTTTGCCATTGTCGGGCTATTCCGGTGTGATATCATAAAGGAATATTCCTTGCCAGACCCTTTCTCTCTTGATATGGTAGCTATCACTGGGTACCATCGAATAATTTTGGCAACGTACCGGAGAACGACATTTTACTAAGAAATGGCAATAATTTAGCGCAACATATTTTTTAACTAGAGTTCTACTTTGATTTTGACAGAAGTAAGTATTCCATGCAACGGCTATTTCATTCATGAGTTTGTAGGAATTCTGTTGGAATCCAGTTCTGATCAAGTACTAAGTTATTGAAATCGGCGCAGTCGGACTTTACTCCGAAAGATGGTTTTTCGATTATAACTTTTTACAACATTTAAGTATAGACTTTTGAAAAAAGTACAGAATAGTCCTTATACTATTGAATAATTCTGTTATTTCTGATTCACACGACTCTGATTTGTTTAATTAAAAAAAAGTTTTAAAAATATTACTCAGGAACGAAACCGGAGCTGGGAACGTAACCGGAGCAGATCAGTTGAATTATATAATTTAAAAAAATAAAATATATGATTTAAAGCATACATATATTAATAAATACGCATTCGAACAATCCCGTATGTTTTTAAATTAGTATATGTGCTTTAAATCATATATTTTAATTTTTTTGATTAAATAATTCAACTGATCTGCTCCGGTTACGTTCCCAGCTCCGGTTACGTTCCTAAGTAATATTTTTAAAACTTTTTTTTAATTAAACAAATCAGAGTCGTGTGAATCAGAAATAACAGAATTATTCAAAAGTATAAGGACTATTCTGTACTTTTTTCAAAAGTCTATACTTAAATGTTGTGAAAAGTTATAATCGAAAAACCATCTTTCGGAGTAAAGTCCGTCTGCGCCGATTTCAATAACTTCGTACTTGATCAGAACTGGGTTCCAACAGAATTCCTACAAACTCATAAATGAAATAGTTATTGCATGGAATACTTACTTTTGCCAAAATCAAAATAGAACTCTAGTTAAAAAATATATTGTGCTAAATTATTGCCATTTCTTAGTAAAATGACATTCTCCGGTACGTTGCCAAAATTATTCGATGGTACCCCGTGGCTATAATCATATATATAGTTTCCATATTTAGCAAAACATGGGAAAATGTTTTAATATGGTCAATATTGATCATTTAAAAATCTAGTGCTTATTTCCAGTGAGCTGCCATCTTTTAAGATTTCTTGCAGGAAGTGATGTCATCAACTCTCAACTTCTATAACCTTGCCCATAACAGTATAGGAAAGTAGCACAAAATCACTTCTAGACAAGTGGTCATTACTTTCTGTGCAAAAATATTTTCAGGGCTTGTCAACTTAGAATAAAAGAAGAGATTTTCAGAAAGTTTAAATAAGATACAAAGTTGAAAAAGAACGCAGCCAAACACGACAATGAAGGCAACAACATATCGATGCTGATCTTAGCAGAAATTCTTGGAAATTAAGATCGTCCATTTTGCAAGCTCGGTCAGAGATCAGACACGTGACACATGATCAGTCATGTGAGCTTGCAAAATGGAAGATCTAAATTTCCAAGAATTCTGCTAAAAGATACAAACAAACATTCTGCTAAGATCAGCATCGATATGCTGTTGCCTTCAGTGTCTTGTTTGGCGGAGTTCCACAATGTAACCTAGCAGGATGGATAGAACAAACTGCTAAGTAGACATATGGTAACATTTCATTATTTTAACCATATGAACTGGTTCGGGTCATTACAATATTAGGACCATTTCTCCTCTAGAAAGTCTGTATTTCAACGACAAATCTGGTGTGTTCAAAGATTTATTGTAAACTGAAAGAGTGGCGATGAATGTTTCTTTTACAAAGCAAACTTGAATGAATGCAAAGGATAGCCCAAAGACAGCATAAAATCCAAATGATTCCATTTTCAGATCCGGCGAAGAAGAAGAATTCATATACAATCAAATGCAGGAGTACGCAGTTGGCCTAAGAATTTTGCTCTTAGTCTTATTGTAATAAAATATCTAGAAATCTGCTTTTAGAAATATTAATTGTAAAACATTGCAATAACTTACGCGTGAAAACAATATATTTTGTTTATCAGCGCCTTTCTAACAGGGGGCTGCCATATTTAAAACTCCCGGATGTAAACACGTTCTAAATAAACTTAGAATTAGTATATATGCTATATGATGTTGTAATGACAAAATTACCACTTCGTGTATTCTGGATATATAATTCTAAAATGTTTTCCTTAAAAATTGCATGCTATATAAAGTATTTCATGTTTTTACACATGTCAATTTGGAATGTGTAAATCATAATTTCCGGTTGGAAATATTTTTCTGATGCAAAGTTTATTTCAAATTTCTCGACACTGTCGACGTGTAGATACAGTCGGTAAGCACCTTGTGATGGCTGCCAACAATGTGGTAACCAATTCTAAAACAGAACCAACTGTTGGCATGATAAGTGAGTATGATTTTATCTAAGACTCCAACTCCACAGAGAAATGTTCTATCACATGACATAGCCTAGGGCCAGGGAACATGTATAAAAAATTGAGTCAACATATGTATTTAAACTGTTTAGTCCACCCACTATGGCTCAGTTGCACAGTCAAGGTTACCACTATCGCTTGGCCCTGGGTTGGATTCCTGGTTCAGACAAGTTTGTTTGTGCATTACATGTACTTATGTAATTCTGGGTGTTTGACTGGGAGGTTTACAACTTGTATAAAAGGCTGTGGTATGTTCCTGTATGTCTATGTACCCGTGCACACAAACGAACACAGGGCTCCTCCAAGGAGGTGTTTCTGGCTCTGCCTTAGAGTGTAAAATGTGGAATATACCAATGAGGTATTGCTCGTCAAATATGGCGGTAACCAAGATACAATGCTGAAATGCAATACAATACGTGGACTACAGTTGGAGACATTGATAAACCTCAACCATCAAAAGTTGTCACAATGAGCTATATTCTAAGTTTCATGTCTCAAACCCTCCCAAGCGGTAGAAAGATAATTCCCGTTCACTCTAAGTAGTACACTAAATGAATCCAAAGCTTCATACCTGCAAATGATAGATAAATTCCATAGGCAAAGGCCGATAGGAATAATTTTTAAATAAAGATGGCATGGTGGTCGATCTTTGTTTATTTATAAATATTCTCTTAGAAAAAGATAATACTGGATTCTGTTGGTGCTGCCATCTTTATATCGGCCCAGAACCTATGATAAATTCCTACCAAATCTAACGATAAATCGCCATGTTTGTGTCCCAAGGAGGATTGACTCCCAGAATGCAACATAAGTTAACCTTATTTACTCGTGACAGGTTTCAAAATGGCGGAACAGCATTTTGAAAGCTGGCACATGTCATGTTGCATTCTGGGAGCCAATCCTCCTTGCGGCATATTCAGGCTCCAAAATCACCTCAACATTTGAAGAGTCGGCATTAACATGTGAATATCACTTCAAATTTTTAAGTTCATATTTGTCATGGACACAAATTCCACTATATTTGTACGTTCCGGGACAAGAAAATAGAGCACTCAATTCACTGAGGTAAGAATTTATGACACATGTGACAGAATGTCTTTTTCATAGTGTAGTAATTGGCTCACACAGTGAGCTATGGGATTGACCAGGCGTCCGTCCGTCCGTTGGTCCATCCGTCCGTCTGTAAATTGAAAAAATGGTGAGGATTATAATAGATCCTAATTTACCCTTAGCCCCATCATAATATCGAAACGGGGATATATCAGTATTTTAAACAGTTAAAATACTAATATGAATATTACATTTTTATGTAATTTTTTAAGTGTACATTCCTTCCAAAAGATTTTTTCATTTCCTCTGAATGTTTAACTACAAGATCACAGAGACCCTTCTCATACTTTATTTCCCTGGTGTTGGTTGTTTGGAGTGACTAGATAGTTTGCACTTTTAATGCTCTACTTGCTTTTCCTGCTTTTCCTCGTTTTCCTCTTTTCCTCTTTGCATGCTTAATTCCCTTTGTGGTTTGCACTTTCACCTTTTATTGACTTTGTGTACCAATATTGATGTGGCTGAGTTGGAGTATTTTGGTAAGTGGTCCGAAAATGACTTTAAACTGTACAAAATTTTTCCGGTTTATACACATGGTGTATAGTCTAAATAGTCCATTAATCCCATACCCTAACAGGTTAAACTTTTTTTTTTTAATAAAATATATATACATATAATTTTTTAAATAGTTTAAAATACTGAGTAAATGGTATAGATATATGAATAGAAAAATAAAAAATGAAATAAATAAAAAATGTTAACTATAAAAATGGAAAACAAATGAAAAATGTTAACTATAAAAATACACCGTACACTGAAGCGTTCATGGACTTGTTAATATAGTTCAGGGACCCAGTTATGTCTTATTTATTGAATCCATGCAGGGAAGGGGAGTGTTTCCATGGACTAAAACGTTAAACCCACCTATGCCCAGTCACAAGCCTGAGGAACCTGCTTTTATATCTAATGTGGATTTTTATCTTACCAATCATGACTTAAATATTAATATGGGTATTTCCTATAATTAATATATACTGGATTTTAACTTACCAAATATGACTTCAATATTAATATGGGTTGAAACCTATAATAAATTAAATACTGGATATGACAAATAAATAAAATCAATTATAATCTACCTACATGATGTAGATATCCAAATGTTGGTCTGAATTTATCTTTGTGGAAAGATTGTATGCTTCAGTTGCTCTTTAACAAAACATGTGGGACAGTGTATCTATATATTACAAGACGTCCGTCAACATTGGCCGCACAAATTAAAACTGCTATTCGGATTGAGTCATATCCACATTCATTTTATGCATATCCATAATGCCTATTTGACCTATCATCGCCATTTCCCAAGTTCGCCCGGTTTCCGAGAAATTGCGGATTTTGACATCAAAAAGTCAACTTTTCTGTAAATACTAGACACTTTGTTGAAGTAGAACTTTCAAATAACTTTTGTCCTCTGAAGATTTCAAAGCTCTTGGAATTACGGTTTTTGGTGTTTACTCTATAAAATTTGAAAAAAAGTAGGACGTCATTTTCAGGAAACTTTCTGATGTATAAAGTCAATGGCAGGTTTTGTGATTGACAAGATTCTTAAAGTTTGCCTTATACTTGATCATTTCCTGTAATAAATTACATCATTAATAGATTTAAGCATTCCCTACATATTTCTCAATATATGTCAGCATCAAATTTTACCGTTTTTGAAATATTTGACGTCAAAAACAGTAAAAATAAGTTATTTTTCAACTTGCTTCAATTTGACCAACTTTTTTTTTGAAAATCATCTACAAGTTGCCAGGAGTTCAAATCTGACATTAGTTTAGACATTAGTTACTTGACCTTCAGTGACCTTCGAAAGGTCAAAAAAAGTTGTTTTTCAAATTGATTTTTGGATGTAAATTTTGGTCAGCTTAATCACAAAAGACCTTACTGAGCTCTGAATAAGTAGAATTTTCAAGGTCAAAGGTCATCAAAGTAGGTCACATAACTATGCTATCTAAGTTTCTCAAAGTTCGAGACTACAAATCCAAATCAATATTTTTGTTTGAAAGTCAGGATATAAATTCCTCTGAAGGTTCCAAACTGTGAGCATAGGACCGTGGGTCCTTCATATCTTTATTTATGTTCACCACTTTATGTGAAAAAAAACTTATTGCATTATGGTTCGATTCACTTATAAAGCTTTGCCAAGTAACCAATTATCACACACAAAAATAAAGATCAATCCTTTGTTCAACTTTTGTGCATATATATTAAATTTTACACTGATCACCTTTAGCTTTAATGCACCTTTGAATGCGAACTCCCGGCATTTCAAATTTTATCTGGACCCACCACCATCTTGTTTTGAAGATGCAGTGGATGCCAATAACGACCCATTACATTAAAATTTTCTAATGATTTAGGGTTTAAGTGATACCAGGAGTTAAATCAATAATTAATATGATTGCCGCTAATCGTAAATGTAGTTAGAATCTACGAAAAGTTTTTAGTTTGGTTAATCACTAACCGGAAGTTTAGGATTTTCCATGACACAAATAAAAACGTTATCTCAGACCACATTTGAACTATAAAGCTTTATTATGCCAAGCACATCTACTGACATTATTCAGATTTTAGATTTGGACAAAGAGTGCACTAATGTACCTAGAAAGGAGTGTGAAAAATATTTTTTTGTAAAATGGCAGTATGGCAAGTGATTTTAGTCAGTCATATATTGAACCATGAATACTTTCTGGGCATAAATACAGTGTTTTTTATTACAACAATATGTTTCCTTTCAAGTAAAGTACCCATGGTGATAAAAATATCAATTGAACAATTTGAAAATTTATAAATAGGGACCCCATGTCAACATTTTTTTCAAAATGTTGAACCTATTTACTCAAAAGAGGATCTTCTTTTTCTGGTTTTTATTGCCTGAAAAGATTATTCAACAATGGGTCTAAAACTTCTTCAAAAGTAGAATGGTATTGAAAGTCTAGTTTTGAAGATATCAATTTTCGATGACCAAAATTATGCTGAAAACAATAGATAGCACGAGTTTTCCCTATGGGAAAATAACATGGGATATGTGGTTTTTAACTTTAACGGATTTCAATACGCATCCCGTTTTCAGAAGTCGTTAATATAGTGTAGAAGAAACTTTTGATATGTTTAAATTGAGAAAAACAAGATCCTCTTTTTAAACAATGAGCCTAATATTTTTTTAAAAAGTGCAAAGGTGGGGTCCTAATCCATAATTTTTCAGAGAGTTAGAATGATATTTTACTATTCATGGGGACTTCACTTGAAAGAAAATATATTGTTTTAATAAAAAACATTGTATTGATGTATAAAATCACTTCCCATACTGCACATGGACCTTTGTTTTTATACAATTTATACATCCATGAGCTAACTCATGATATTTTTCTTTACTGTGAGTCAAATGCTTGCCTTTTTTTATGGAAACAGGCCTCAGATAGAATATTTTTCTACAAATTGTAGGCTAGATCTAGATTGATTTTATGATCAAAAAGTTATCGAAAAATAAGGAAATTATATGATACTCACTGGGTAACTAATTACCAGTATTGAATATATTTTATTACCCCCTACGTTTATCCGTTGCTTGGACAGTATTCCTGAGAACATTCCGAGAGATTGCCCATATGATTACAATATGGGAGAAAAATTCTTAAGGTCTCTGGGTAGTAGACCAGGATCACAATGGTCATGGTTAGAATGACCTCAAAAATGATAGGCCTAAAATACCTACCTCAATAAAGTCCTGAGTATTTAAGAATTCTTCTTATTTAGTTGAATTACCAATCGTATGGGTTAATTTGCAGAACAGGGAAATTTTTGTTTTGAATAGCAATATTTGCATGTTATTTAAAGGGGCAACAGTGCCTGTAGAGAGGAAATAGGAACATTTTAACTTTTTCTGATCTATCAAGGCAATATTTTGGCTTAACATCTTCTTTGACATACCTATTTTCTTAAAATGTGTGGATAAACTATCAATTTCAACATTAAGAAGTGTAAATTCAATTCAAAGCTTCGAAAAGGAGAAATCCACTTTAATATCTTGAAGATCAACCATGTTTCAAGAGCAATATAAGCTGAAATAATGTTTATCTAGGGAGTTTCTTTGTAGATAATAAAAATAGATGTGATATCCAAACTAAATATATTTTGACACTGGTCCATGATCTTTGAATGGCCCATCTGCACTAATTGTTGCACCTCTTATTTCCTTATTACTTATTTCAACCATCAACATTTCTCCTAATGGAACGGCTCTGCAGCACCAGAGCCAGATGTTATTATGGGGATTCCCCTTCTAAAACCTATCTTATCTTGAAAAGAATTGTGATCTTTCTCCATGAAACACAAAAGTTTCCTCACTCTCCTGATTATATAATTTGGGATTCAACTAGTGTACATAAAATTTTGAAATACTCAGGAATTTATTGAGATTGGGCGAAAAAAAGTTACTAATTTTCAAGAAATGCAAGTTTAAAGTAAATTTTACAAACACCAATGAACTTACTAATTTGCAACTTTATAAACTTTCGAGGAATAAACCCCTGGATGATGAAGGAATGATTTGAGAATATGTTAGGATGAACTTTTACAGGCCAATACAAAATATTGAAAGCCCTTCCATTAAGTATTTCTAAATTATTAATATTTTCCAGTAATTGGAGATGAGATACTTAAGGGCCAAGTGAAAGACAGTAACTCCCATTACCTTTGCAAGAGACTTTACAGACTTGGAGTAAGAGTGAAGAAGGTAAGCCAGAGATTGCGGTAGAATGGTTATGAAAAGAGCCGATAATATCATTACTTTGAAGAATCATTGGACATCTATTGTTGCCATACCAATGTGAAGAACAATAAGAATGCAACTAATATTTACTGTACATGTACATGTCAAGTTATTCTTAATTAATTTGAAGATTAATCAATTACTTTTTTACTAATTGTTCAAGTAAAAAATTCAAGTTCATTGAATTTGCTTGTGACATTTTTCCTTCACCAAATTAAATAATTAAGTCTGTGACTTTCACGTACATCTGTAATATACATGTATGTATATTAATCAGAAATACCAGATTGGCAATGGCTTGGCATATTTATTTCCTTAGATATCTGTTGTAACTGATGACCTAGATGAAATAGCCAATGAGGTGAAAGAATTTTCTGCCAAGTACACCCACGTCATCACATCTGGGGGTATAGGACCTACACATGATGACCTCACATTTGAAGGTATACTTCATTGTCCACTCGTACTGTTCATTTCCCATTCATGTTACCATCAAGTTTATTGCCCATTCATGATCCATTATCCACTCATACTGTTTTTTCCCTCACTCACGTACATGTAGTTCTTTTCATTCATATACATGTAGGTCATTTCTTACTCATGTACTTCATTGCTTACTTATATAGTTCATTGCCCACTCATGTAGTTCATTGCTCACTCATGTAGTTTATTGTCAACTCATTTTACTATCTTTATTGTCCACTTATAATTTCGTATTCACTCATTTAGTTTTTTACTGGCTCATACATTTATTAACTCACTCCTGTAGTTCCTTGCCCACTCATGTAGTCCATTTCCCATTCATATAATGCATTGCCCTGCAGAAAGTACAATTAACCAGAATATAAAAAATAGGTTTTAGGTCACCCAAACTAGATTCATACAAAAACAATTTTGAAGTCAAAACTGAGTTGAGAGATATCTTTAATTTCTTTAATTTTGAGGTGGGCAAAGCTGAAATAAGAGGTCTTTTTCAATGAAATATTGAAAAAACCAATTAAGGTGCCATGGAAGTTAACAGGAAATGACAAAACAGGAAGTGACAAAGCCATGCTGGATTTTGAAAATTTCTTGAAGCAAGATATCAGAGTTCTGTTTGGACCTCTAGTCAGTTTTACGAGTTCCACATATCATTTACATGACTGGGAACACAAAGGAAATGGTCAGAATGACCATAAAAATGATGAAATAACCTTTTCAGCCCTCTGAAAATGTGACTGAAAAATAGCTAAAAGTAGGTGTTCAGGAAAGGTCACTGAACAGAATCTTTCGATTTTTTCAGAAAACGTGTCCAATATATTGCTCTAAATGATACAATCTTTGAAATTTTAAAAAATTGTCTGAAACATTAATGGCTGTAGTAAAAAGGTAAATCGATCAATTTTCGATTCAGTTTTTTTCATTTTTTTCTTTTTCTAAGAATGATATCAATTTTTTTTAAATTGTATCATTTTAAGCAATATATTGGGCAGATTTTCTGAAAAAGTCAAAAGATTCTGTTCAGTGACCTTTCCTGAGCACCTACTCTTAGCTGTTTTTCAGGCACATTTTCAGAGGGCTGAAAAGGTTATTTCATCATGTTTATGGTCATTCTTACCATTTCCGTTGTGTTCCTGGTCATGTAAATGATATGTGGAACTAGTTAAACTGACTGGAGGTCCAAACAGAACTCTGTTATCTTGGTTCAAAAAATTTTCAAAATCCAGCATGGCTTTTCACTTCCTGTTTTGTCATTTCCTGTTAACTTCCATAGCACCTTAATCAAACTTTTTCTAGAAATAAGTGTGAATTATTATGAAAAATAAAAAGGTGCTGATTTTATGCCTACCTGGTACAAACAAAACTCAAATGTTTACTGAAAGTGTGACAACTAGGTTTTTGTGAAAAGGAAAAATTTAGACAGAACATCCGAACCTCATCTTGTGAACTCTGGGTGTGGTTTAGTAATTTAGTTTATAATCAAACGAGTGTTTAAAATACATATTTATGAAGTAATTTCCAAGTTAAAAAGTCCAACAGTTCGTGAAACGTTATGTAGATTTTACAGGTACATTCAGCATCAGGAATATTTAAGTTTTAATTAGTCAGGGTGCCATTAACAGAAGCTTCATAAAGTTAAGAATTCGTAAAACCCATTGTTCTCTAACTGTGACCTCATTATATCCATGGTTACAACAATTGATTTACGAATTCGTAACTTTACTAAGTTTCTGTTAATGACCCCCAGACTCAGAATAAAATTATGCTTTAGTTATAAGAAAGTGGCAGTCTTCAGTTTCAATATATGCCAAAAATTCAAAATAATTTGGTACTTTATTTCATGCCTAAAACTGCTCTAACATGGAGATAAAACAAGAAATTGTTGGTATTGTGAAATATCACACTTAGTTCAAAGATCATTAAAACAACTATAACAATAAAAATATAAACTAACATGATTTCATAACAAATTAGGTTATGGAATGACATTGCATTTAGAGACATATGCGAAGCGAAATAATTACACTGACATATGGAGTCAACTATGACTATGTCTCAATACAGAATCTTTGGATGATCAGTCAGGTATACTGTCATATAATCTGTGATGTCATACATCAATATATCCAGTAACTTAGGAGATTGGAATACATGAGAATGGACTACAAATGTCTAGATTCAGTAGTAATGAAGCAGTATTTTTACATTTTATGCCTAGTGATCATTTTTTTAATAATTTCTGAGTAGATTATTAATTTTATATACATCTATTATTTATGCATTTGGTCACAAACAAGATTGACAATTGGTATTTTATACAGGAAACAGGAGAACATTATTTGCTTCCAGTGTAATATAAATTCAGTACAGAGTATGTATGCACCTTTTATATATGTTAATTTTTATTTTGAAATACAGCCAATATCTTCAAGAGATTTTTAATTTGCAATGTATTCGTTTCATATTCTAGGAGTTGCGAGAGCGTTTGAAGAGCCAACCTATCACCATCCAGAGCTTGTGAAATTATGTGGTAAATTCTTCGGAACAACAGATGTGACATCACCCAAGTTAAAACTAGCATTGGTGAGGTTTCCTTTATATTATCTAAATAACACAAATAACCTTGTTCATAAATAAACCCTAAATCAAATAAAAACTTATTTATTAATGACATTCAGTGATGAAGTGGTGTACTGTTGAATGGTAAATGTTTACGCTTCAGTAGTCACTGATTTCAAGGACTAAGAAGAGCATACAGTTGAATAGTACTCCAAACAGATAGGATGTGACATGAAATAATTACGATCTTCATCTTTTAATATCTAAAATTTAGTCTAAGTGGTATCATATTCGAAATATACACAAAATTACTTTAGTTTTAAACACTTGAACTGTATCAACTTGGAAATTTAATTTGGTGATGTGATAACTACAGTCTAGGTTTTAACAAGGTTTTAGGTTTTAATTTAAAATTCGACGATTCCATAGACGATTCCATAGGCTCACCATGTGAGCAAAACAAATGCCATGGGAATCACTGAAATCATTTGTGAATGAATTTTTAAAACAATTTGTCTGGGGTACTATTCAACAACAGGATATTGCATACTACATATTTTACACTTAGTTAAATTACAGATAATGCACAATTTATTATAAGGTTAATTTGATTTCATTCTCAACTCAGTAAACAAATAGCAGCAAGTAAGAGAAGCCATCATTGAAAAGAAATAGAATCCACACATATGTGGGAAATAAAGATACAATCATTTATCAGGCCCGTAGCCAGGATTTACCAAGGGAGGGTTCACTTTTTATCGCACTTTGAAAAAGTGCTATATTGTCGTCGTCTTGTGCTGTTGGGCGGGCGGGCGGGCAGGCGGGCGTGCGGGCGGGCGGCACATAAACCAAATCTTGTCATCAAATTTCCAGGATAACTGCTTACCTGTTCAACTTAAAATTTTTACAGATGCAAGAGCAGACTAGTACCTAGATCTGGTTAGGTTAAGGGCATGCTGGGTAAACTATGTGGCGGCCATTTTGAATTTTTCAACAAATCTTGTCATCAAAATTCCAGGAAAACCACTTAACCGTTCAACTTGAAATTTTTACAGATGCAAGAGCAGACTATTGCCAAGATCTGATTAGGTTTTGGGTATGCTGGCTGAATTACATGGTGGCCATTTTGAATTTTTCAATTTGGCGGCCATTTTGATATTTTGGCCAGGGGGGGGTTCGCTCTAACCCATCGAACCCCCCCTGGCTACGGGCCTGATTTATAGTTCTATTATTGATATAAATCTTTAACCATATGCATTTCATTTATGAGATATAAGAGCCATCATATCCTATGAAGATAAAAAAGATTTTTGGTTCAAGACGGCTGATCTTTCATACAGGGGTGATCATAAAATTTTCAAGTTTCTGAATTATACCAGGTGCCTAAATCAGCCAAGACGAACTATGGAATAAACAAACAAACTGGAGAGCAGCTTATTTACCCGCTTGTCTCAGTACGGAATGTCTATGTGTTCCCAGGCGTCCCACCTCTTTTAGAACGAGCATTCGATAGTCTTGATGTAAGTTTTTTCTGTTATACTTTACGGCTAATCAAGATTAACAATTAAATGAAATTTGAATCATGGGCTTTCAACTAGATATAAATAATTTATACAGTAATTAAATATAAAACATCATGTAAGTACATATGTACAATATACATGTAAATAATATCTTGTCTCCCTGGCTAGACCTTACTTATCTGTAATAATTTTGTCTATTATACATATATGTATAACATGTAGACTTAAAGAATCTAATCTTATCATGTGTAATATGGACATACACATGTACAATACGCTTAAATACCTACATGCTGTATGAAACTCTTTCAAATTATTTTACCATGTTCATCCTATTTCACACTTTTTCACAAACACCTGAATTAAACTTTTGATTTTCAAACATTACTATACATTTTAGAGCTCAGACAACCTGTGTGGGTATTTCATTCCCAATTAATCCCCCTGGGTTTTAACTAGTAAATTGAAGCCATATATTATGGTATTTACACTTGTTCACACTGATTTTGTTGAAGGAGCTGTTTCTAAACCCTGGGACAATATTTCACACAAAAGTTGTATACATCGCCAAGGATGAGGTGTCCATTACACCAATTCTGAACCAAGTCAACGATAGATTCAAGAAGGACGTCATATTAGGCTCGTATCCTGACTTCTACAACAGGTATAATCTAGGCTATGTGACAATATATTTGCTATTAGCTGGGTGGATATTTGTTGTTATGACATTATATTGCATTACTTGTTTCTCAATTGTTCAACAAATCGCTGAACTATTCTTATACTAATGGACCGAAACATACAATGTATATTATCATAAGAACTTGCATATTATTTCTAATCTGATTTTCTATATATTAAGATATCATGCTATTTTGAAATGAGCTAGAGCAGGGGCTTTGATTGTGATTAATAGGCAAAATGATAGTAATTAAATATTTTAACATGGAAGCAGTTGCAAAATTCATTGTTTTGCAAAATTTATTGTTTTTTAACAGAGTGGAAAATGATAAAATTAACATGGACCCTGTTCATTATATTCAACAGTTTAACCTATTGAAACATGGCACTAATAGTAGGACAGGCCATAACCTATTTTTATTTTTACAAGACAATTTTAAAAAACAAAGAATAAAAACTTTTGTGATTTTCAATATGAGAGAGCTATAGAAAATCACCCGTTGCCTGATGGTACTGAAATCCCTACAGATCAAGGTATAATATGTGCAGTAGAAATGTGCCTATTACAAGTATGTCAGCTATTAATAAGTATTCATTTGAAAAACATCAGGATCAATTGGACAACAAATATTGAATTGAAAAAAAGATTTCAAGGTGTTAAGTTGAAAGAGATGTTCAAATAGACAGGTTTTCGCTGTATTACAGGCTTTTCTCATATGACTAACCAAGATACAGCCATCTTTACCCCATGCAAGATATTGCCATCTTTCATCCTAAAAAGTCACACGTGTAAGATGAGATTTACTTGTGACATCACTGGTCTATAAACATCAACAACATAGCAACAAATACACTGTTGCTAAGAGTATCCATGCTCATTCTACAAAACTAAGCTGTGACGTCATAACAATGGAGCTTTGTTGCCTCGTGTATCCATGTATTTTCTACAATATTGTTTTGACGTCATAACAATTGAAAGATGAAGTTCCATTAATCTGAAGCTATTTTGCACCCAGTTTTGTCATGAAAAAGTGAAAATAAAGCATAATACAGAGTCATATGAGAAAAACATTCGCTTTGATAATGTTTCTTTATCTCGTCTGAGACTCGATAAAGAAGAATTATCAAAGCTCATCAAGAATGGACGATCTTGCACAGGTACTCATATAAGAACCTCTATGTATACAGGCTTTAAAATTATAATTTCAGAGAAAATCCTGTTTGATTTCTTTGGAATAATTTTAATCGTTCCTTCAAGTTTAATATGAAATAAACATGGGAGGATTTTCAATCTGTTGCCTTTAAGTGAACATCCCATAATGTATCAGGGTATGATAACAAATACAGATAAACATAATGTTATCTAATCAAAGTAAAGGTTGCATTATATGCTACATGTATATATCTAATGCTATCATTTATTTACAGCTATTACAAAGTGAAACTGACTTTAGAGTCTCAGAATATGGAGAAACTATCTGAAGCTAGGCAGTATATAGAAGACCATATTGGAAAAGGTAAAAACATTTATCTTTTTTGAACCACATGTAACATATTTCTGTTTGCTGAGCTGAAAGAAAGTCAGTGGGATGCGTTTCAATTGATGATTGATCCAGCGTTTGTCTTGCCAACTGTAGTGAGGGCAGAGCTGCTAAACTTTAAAATTGTCTGACTTATATAGAGGCCAGTTCAGAACTTAACTTTGTGCTCGGAATAATGAGTTGCTGATTTGGGTTCAGTCTTAAGCGAAGTATTTCCTCTGTGTTGCATTGAATCATTATACAAGGGTGACAATACTCAAGATTATCTTAGATGTATCAGTCCTCAGATATCTTCATGTAAAATGATTCAACAATGTTGTACATTTCAGAGCAGTTGGTTGATTACGATCCCCATCCATTAGAGGATGCCTCTGAAAGGATATACAGAACAATAGAAGGCTCTGGAACTGATCCATTAGACATAAAGATCAAATCGGCAATAAGAACTATAGAAGAATGCATTGAAAAATACAAGTAAGATAAGTTCGATTTTAATCATTTTTGGAAGAATCGATACAGGGAAAATATTAACCAACTCATCCTTTAATATAAGTTACAGATAATGTCTTTCCCCACATTGAAATCTCTGAGGTGCAGCACTTCCATAACACAAAAATGCTCCTCCATTATTTCTGTGTGGCAGCTAAAATCCTCCTTAAAAACATAAAAATCCTTAAAATGTTGCACAAAAATTACAAAATCCGAAAATGTTGCACTAAAAATTACAAAAACTGAAAATATTGCACAAAAAATTACAAGATTTGAAATAAAGAGACAGCAAAATAAATCCCCCGCACAAAAAAATCCTGGGGAGAGCACTGAGTGTGAAGATTTGAATCCTCTGAGTTTCCAATTAGTTGTGGATGAAGTATGTTTCCCTGTATATGGAAAAATATGGATTTATGTTAAGGAAAAAAATATTTCCATTTTTGAGATTTGAACCCAAGACTTCCTGGTTGGACTTTCATTGAAAAATGATCTGGTGATTTTAATTTAGAGGCTTTTAGTGGCTTTTGGCGTCCCCATTGCATGGTCTTAAATGTGGATGGTAAAAGTGCTGGATAGCATCAGGGGTTCTTTAATTGGCCCCTTGTCATTGAGACAAGGAATCAAATTAATTCAGTTTCCAAATGTGAAATGTGCGAAGTAACCCCTTAATTTGGCCAGCACAAAAGTACACTCTAAAAGTAGGACTTGATGATGATCAACCAATATTGTTGATTTTTTAGAATATCAATTTTGTTGTTTCCTTGGACTAATCCTAATATTAATATTTTCTCTTTATTACGTGTTGCATTTCATTTCCTATAATTGCTCGATTTATTCATTATTTATTCAGCACTATTGACCTTGATGTAAACAAACAGTGCTGCCATCTTTCAATATAGAGAATCTTTAAATGGATATAGAATGGATTAAATAGAATACCCTTATAATCCACCTTGCATTGCAAACTAAATAAATAATTTCCAATATTTTGTAAATGACTGTACAAAAAAGAACACCTACAAAACTCTGGATTATTGGCAAATGATGATACAAACTAACGCTCAACACAAACCATTATAAGAATAAACCACAATTTTGTGGAATTGGGTCTGTTACAATGAACATGAGTAATATTTTAAGTTGTATAATATGAGTTTAAAAATGGGGTGTCTGTTATAATTCCATATTTATGTACATGTGCTGTATTTCCAGGCTCTCTGAGGTCTGTGTAGGCTTCAATGGAGGCAAGGACTGTACTGTGTTGCTACACCTTTGCTATGCTGTTATAAAGAAAAAATATCCTGAATTTAACGACAAAATACAATCACTGTATATACGTAGAGGGCTACCATTCCCTGAACTAGAACAATTTATAGAAAAAGGAGTAAAAACGTAGGCTTTTCTTTATTTTTACAATACATGTATATTGTAGATAGATATCAAGATTTTGAATTCAAAGGTGAGGATACAAGACATGAGTACTTTAAATCATCCACAGTCCAAGATACGACCAATGATACAATACATTATAGGTAAAATAGTCTGGGGGTACAGGGGGAAGGGGCTACAGCACTGTAACTGAGGTCAAGTAAGAGTTGAAAGTCTGTTGCTGAGAACTCGATCAGATGAAATACAATAACTGTATGATGAAATATCGCATGAGAAAATCACACGCAAGAGTGAATATCCAACTATCAAGCTTACCTGTGTAGTTAAATTCAGTTGTTAGGTAATATGCTTCAAAATAGAATGTTGAATCTAAAATGACTTGACTATTCCATATGTTTCAGTTATAATTTGGACTCAATAAGCTTACTTGGTAGAATAAGAGACTCACTTGGTGAGCTGAAAACATCCCACCCTCACATAAAAGCTGTCCTTATGGGTACCCGGGCAACTGACCCTTATTCAGGTATGTAGAGAGTGATCAAGGTATACAGAGTGGGATGATGTAGTCGTTTTAGATGATGATCTCCATTACAGTTGAAAACAAGGTACCCTGGTTGCTTGAAATGGTGTAATCAGTCCTTGGCTCTATTAGCATGTAATTTCTTACCTTTTCCTGTAAATCTAAAAACTTCATACCTTTCACTAGAAGATACAGAGCTTTTAACTTGTTAGTGTAATATATATTTTATTTCAGAGCATTTAAAAAGCTTCAGTATGACTGATGCTGATTGGCCACAGTTCATGCGTGTTAGTCCTATATTAGACTGGTCATATAGCGATGTTTGGACATTCCTACGCAGATTTAGTCTTCCGTACTGTATACTTTATGATAGAGGGTAGGTATTTAAAGGGGCAATAAGGACTGTAGAGAAAATAGGAAAGTTTTTTCATTTTTTCTGAGCTATCAAGGCAACATTTGGTTAACCATCTTCTTTGACATACCTATTTTCTTAAATTGTATGGATAAATTATCAATTTCAGCACTATATAACACTATATATGTATGCCCATGTATATACAATATATATTATTTCAGAGGTACCATATATGGCAATTTTCAAAATATCGTCAGTATTATAGTGCTTTTTGCCCCAGTATTGAATGAGTTAAGAAGTGTAAATTCAGTTCAAAGCTTCAAAAAGGGGACTTCCACTTTTATTTTTTAAGATCCACCATGTTTCAAGAGGAATATCAGCTAAAATAATGTTTATCTAGGGGGTTTCTTTGTAGATGATAAAAATAGATGTTAGACTTGATGATATATCCAAACTTAAATATATTTTGACACTGGTCCATGATCTGCACTAATTATTGCACCTTTAATGGGACAGTTCTTCACTGTAAACTGATATGATAGACATATGCTGCCTGGGATAATATTATTATTGTTATATTTAGGATTTTGAAACTACTCCAGAACTGAAAGTAATTCTATTCAGAAAAAAATCATATTCAATTACTTTTATAGACAAGCATGTATGTTTTATACAAACTGACTGACTAATTTTACATATGGCCCCTGAATAAAGTTTGAAATGATGATTAGTAACCCCTAATAATTAGAAGTAAATACTGTGACTAGGTACTGAAAGCCTGCAATGAGTTTGGGGAGTTTTTTATCTATCGTAGGATGGAATGGAAAAGCTCTACACCCACTTATTATATATATCAGATATTGACATTTCAATGGCCTCTAGGTCAGCAAAAAATCACATTACCATACAGTTTTTATGTCACCACCAAAAGTGGTGACATATTGTTATGGTCTCCGTTTTTTTGCGACGGCGTCCGGCGGTTGGCGGTTGGTGGTTGGCGTCCGGCGGTTGGCGTCCGGCGTCTGTAACAATTTCTTACAACTTCCTATAACTTAACAAATACTGTTTAGACTGACTTCAATTTTTTTCTAAATCATCTACATGTTCTCAGAAGTTCAAATCTGACTTTAGATTTGACATTTGACCTTCAATGACCTTCTCAAGGTCAAAAAGGTCTTTTTTTTCAACTTGCTTCACATTGACTAAATTTTTTTTCAAAATCATCTACATGTTCTCAGAAATTCAAATCTGACTTTAGATTTGACATTTGACCTTCAAATCTGACTTTAGATTTGACATTTGACCTTCAATGACCTTCTCAAGGTCAAAAAAGGTCAAAAAGGTCTGTTTTCAACTTGCTTCAAATTGACTAAATTTTTTTTTCAAAATCATCTACGTGTTCTCAGAAATTCAAATCTGACTTAAGATTTGACATTTGACCTTCAATGACCTTCTCAATGTCAAAAAAGGTCAAAAAGGTCTGTTTTCAACTTGCTTCAAATTGACTAAAAAAAATTTTCAAAATCATCTACGTGTTCTCAGAAATTCAAATCTGACTTTAGATTTGACTTAAGATTTGACATTTGACCTTCAATGACCTTCTCAATGTCAAAAAAGGTCAAAAAGGTCTTTTTTCAACTTGCTTCAAATTGACTAAATTTTTTTTTCAAAATCATCTACATGTTCTCAGAAATTCAAATCTGACTTTAGATTTGACATTTGACGTTCAATGACCTTCTCAAGGTCAAAAAAGGTCAAAAAGGTATTTTTCATCTTGCTTCAAATTGACTAAATTTTTTTTCAAAATCATCTACATGTTCTCAGAAATTCAAATATGACTTTAGATTTGACATTTGACCTTCAATGACCTTCTCAAGGTCAAAAAAGGTCAAAAAGGTCTTTTTTCAACTTGCTTCAAATTGACTAATTTTTTTTTTCAAAATCATCTACATGTTCTCAGAAATTCAAATCTGACTTTAGATTTGACATTTGACCTTTAATGACCTTCTCAAGGTCAAAAAAGGTCAAAAAGGTCTGTTTTCAACTTGCTTTGAATTGACTAAAAAAAATTTTCAAAATCATCTACGTGTTCTCAGAAATTCAAATCTGACTTTAGATTTGACTTGAGATTTGACATTTGACCTGCAATAACCTTCTCAAAGTCAAAGAAGGTCAAAAAGGTCTTTTTTCAACTTGCTTCAAATTGACTAAATTTTTTTTCAAAATCATCTACGTGTTCTCAGAAATTCAAATCTGACTCTAGATTTGACATTTGACCTTCAATGACCTTCTCAATGTCAAAAAAGGTCAAAAAGGTATTTTTTCATCTTGCTTCAAATTGACTAAATTTTTTTTCATAATCATCTACATGTTCTCAGAAATTCAAATATGACTTTAGATTTGACTTTTGATTTGACATTTGACCTTCAATGACATTTGACCTGCAATAACCTTCTCAAAGTCAAAGAAGGTCAAAAAGGTCTTTTTTCAACTTGCTTCAAATTGACTAAATTTTTTTTCAAAATCATCTACGTGTTCTCAGAAATTCAAATCTGACTCTAGATTTGACATTTGACCTTCAATGACCTTCTCAAAGTCAAAGAAGGTCAAAAAGGTCTTTTTTCAACTTGCTTCAAATTGACTAAATTTTTTTTCAAAATCATCTACGTGTTCTCAGAAATTCAAATCTGACTCTAGATTTGACATTTGACCTTCAATGACCTTCTCAATGTCAAAAAAGTTCAAAAAGGTCTTTTTTCAACTTGCTTCAAATTGACTAATTTTTTTTTCAAAATCATCTACATGTTCTCAGAAATTCAAATCTGACTTTAGATTTGACATTTGACCTTTAATGACCTTCTCAAGGTCAAAAAAGGTCAAAAAGGTCTGTTTTCAACTTGCTTCAAATTGACCAAATTTTTTTTTCAAAATCATCTACATCTTTTCAGAAGTTCAAATTTGACTTTACAAGTTTTCAGAAATTCAAATCTGACTAGAGTTTGAACTCATAATATTGTGAGCAACTAGGTGGTGACATTTTGTCATGTTAATGCCTTGTTAAAATTTTGATATTCATTGTTGATCATTAAGATCATGAAAAAGTTGAAAATTATTTCAAAAATTGTAAACATCCACTGAACATGCTTAATAGTGATTGCATAAATTTTTAACTAGTGTATCAAGATATTTCAATTTTTATTCCAGATATACATCTCTGGGGAGTATGGAGAATACACATCCCAACCCTAAGCTGGCCTGGAGAGATGAGAAGGGGATAACACACTATAAACCAGCATATCTACTAGAGGACTGGCACACTGAACGTGACGGCAGGAATTAATAATGGACATACGTGCAATTATTAGTATTTATTCTTATCGATATAGATGTAAAAGACAGTTGTACATTCGACATAGTAAATCCATGCATTTTTATCTCATAGTAAATAAACTATGAACATTTATAATGATAGGAATATGGTAATTTCAATATTGGTCGGATTTTCCTAGACCATAGTACCATCTACTGTGATCAAAAACTACAATTGACTGTTCACTTCATATACCATACAGGATGATGTAATAGAGAGAATCTTCAGACTTCTTTATCTGTAATAAGAAATATTCTTTTGAGGGATCTCTATGGGTCTATTTCAATGAAGGAATCCGATTTTAATCTAACTTGAAACCATGCATTTACCTTCAATACTCCAGTACAGATGTTTCATGCACTGAATAGATTCACTAAAGCTTGACTATAGTAGGTTGGAAAGTTACAGATTTTAAAGTTGGAATGATGAGGGTAAACAACTTGTTCTAGTAAAATTCTAATTTGATATTTGCTCAAATAAAGTATATTGTTTCAAATACGTATACAAGTTGTAAACAAACAAAGACATCTTAAATATAAAATGTTTATATTTTATATGTAATATATATATTTTTTTTTGTTTACATTTACAATGACATGTCATTTCAATATTTGACTTAAACTTTAGGAGAAAAGTTAGCAATCATAAGGTAGAATGATCCTATCATTGCACAAGTGGTTTTATATAGGTAATCATCCTCCAAACGCACATCCTCCTAAGCAGGTATCCAGAATCCGTACCTCCTTCTTCCCCCTGCTATAACCAATTTGGAATCCCCCAATTAAACTGAATCATGTGATCTAATTATGCGCAATGACTAATACATGATTTCTGTCGCAGTGTTGCGACAGCCAATCAGATGGCGAGTTCTTAATCGGGGGAAATGCTTATTCTTAATCGGGGAAATGCTAACTACTTATCGCAGGGGGTAAAAAGAAAGAATATATTCTGGATTTTGAAGCCCTATGATCGGAGGATACCAAACGCAGGGCTCAAGAGATCATCCATAACATTCCTTCCAGGAAGGAGGTACAAGTTCTGGAAGCCTGTGTTTGGAGAATGAACGGTAATAACCTTACTGATTATTGTTCTAATAGAACAAGACTATTGGAGATGAGGATGTATCAGCTATTAAGGATTATCTTCAAAAGAATTCGGACTGTGCAGGAATAAGGACCACTGCCTCTATTTATTTCTCACCAATACAAAAATAAGCATTCAAAATCACTCATACTGAATATACGACATTGATGTTTCTATTCTACTGACATCATTTCCTGTAATATGCACACTACACGTTAATTTGAAGCCTGAATTGACACAAACATGTTTGTTTGCCCTCCATGCTTCCTCGAAATAAACTTTGCATTATATACATTTAGAAATATTTGTAATTGAATTAAATATTTGTGGCAAAATGGTTATCTAAATAGTTTAGGACATGGGTAACTATTTTGCAGTGATAGTGATCAACATGGACAGGCAATTATAACAATAATACTATACTTATTAATTCCCTTGTGATAATTTAAAAAAATACATGTGTAAACAAAGACACAGTAATAAATATCACACTCTGAAGAGAAAAATGGCCACCAAGTAATTTACCCAGCATGCCCAAAACCTAATCAGATCTTGGCATTATATTAGTCTGCTCTTGCATCAGTAAAAATTTTACATAGTAGCCCGGATAGAATTGTTCAATGGTCACTTTTTCTTTAATAACTTTTTTAATTTTCAGTATTATGAAAATCTGATTACATATTTGAAAACTAGAGTAAAATTCTAACATACAAAAACAATATTTAAGGAACATCTCTTAATTTATTGATATTATAGGCGCTCCTAGTATGAGTGACGCAAATACATAATTCACCATTTTGTCTCATATTTGTTCAAAATGGCGGCATATTTTGTGGTTTGAATGTTCAGTTAATGTTCCTTAAATATGTTTTTTGTATGTCAGAATTTTTACTCTAGTTTTCAAATATGTAATCAGATTTTGATAATACTGAAAATTAAAAAAGTTATTAAAGAAAAAGTGACCATTGAACAATTCTGTCCGGGCTACTGCATTTCAGCATAGCGATATTACCTCATGAATAAAAGCTTTAGGTATCATCGGAATGGAACAGGTGGATGAGTGAATGTTAAGTTGTTTTTGCACTAGTGCATGTCAGAGTGGCGTTTAACTTCATTCTGAGTTTTGCCATGAAGAGGTTGATTTGAAGTTTTAATGGTGAAATCAATCAGTTTTGCTAAATGTTATCTAATAATTTTTTCTAAGAGTCTTAATGATCTCACTTATCAATCTCTGAGATATTCAGATGTTTTGTCACAGTTGCTTATTTTGGAATCCATTACCCAACCATCAAAAATGGTTTGTCTTTTATCACTGTGTTTTCACCATGTTCATAACACCATGCTGCTACAGCAGCTATTTTGCAACAAAAACAAAAGTGGCAAGCTCGCTTCCTTATAATTTGATATTATCGTTCTGTTGCATCGAGCAACGCAAAGAATTCTAGTAAAACAGATGAATGGTTTTCTTGGAAGTTGTTGGCATGATTTATGTGCACCCACCCACCAGCATGCATGCATAAATGCCCATCACCACAAGATATGACAAGATAGCACCTTTTCAAGAGGTGATAAAACATATGATGGCAAAAAGCCATTTAATGATTAATGTTTTTTCTGAGCCTCACATCTTTCTAATGGTGTGCAAAACTAAATACACGTCATTCAATAAGTAAAGGTAATTTTGCTCTAAAATTCAAAGGAATATCATTATATCTATAGTCCAAATTTACAAAGAATGGTAAATAGTGAATGAAATATATAATGCTACTCTTGTGGAAATGTGGGTTTTAGAGCAAAATTAGCTTTACTTATTGAACAACCTGTGCTTGAATGTAAAGCAAATATTGAAAAACATAATAATAAATTATTACATACAAGTTTGCATTGAAAGTTTCTTGAGACATTATCCTACATGCATTTTTGAATTTTGTTGGTTTGGACTCAGAATTAAAAATGTTCTCTATCCATGCCCACATGACAGATTACATAAAATGTAATTTAAAGATTGATTTGAGATTTGATCAAAAATGTAAAATATTTATCAGTTTATCAGGCTTGCATCAAGTTTTTAATGCTCTCTATGATTCTATTAATTCCCTTAAAGCAGCAGTATTTTATGCACACATCATAAATAGAAAAAATAGAAATAATGCACGTTATGATACAGTTCAATTAAGACACATATTGATGTACAGCAAAAACCTGTCATAACACATTTAAGTACAGCGTGAGCCAAAAAAGAAACCCAAACAATTGTTAATAACTCAGTCATTTAGCATGGGTTTGAGATCATTTTTGGCAAAATTAAGCCATGTTTAATGTTCTTTCATTCTTCTAAGTTTCATTGGTCTATGACCACTGGTCACAGTTTTATGGCCAATTAGAAAACATGCTCAAAATGCCGGGCTCATCTCTGGAGGCAAACTGACTTCACTAACTAAACGTTCACAGATATCTTGTGTAATTGCTCTCATCTTCCTTCTAGTCTCTTGTTTCAACTCACTGTAGACAGGGGCGGATCTGGGAATCAACAAGGGGGGGGCCCAAATTTCAAGTCAGAGGAAAAAACGTCCGCGCTTGAGCGGAAAAAAATTTTGGGCCCCTAAAAGCCAAAAGTGGGCCCAAATTTTGAAATTTTGAGGCTCGTTTTCTTCAAAATTTCTTCAAATTTTTCTTCAAACTTTTTGGGGCCTGAAGGCCTTTTTTGGCCCTAAATTTTTTTTTGGGCCCCCAGGCCCCCCCCCCCCCCCCTAATCCGCCAGTGGTAGACAATGAAGAGTAAAACATGTAATAAAATACATGAAGCTCTCAATGTACAGTAATACATGTGATAAAATACATGTAGCTCTCAATGTACAGTAATACATGTGATAAAATACATGTAGCTCTCAATGTACAGTAATACATGTGATAAAATACATGTAGCTCTCAATGTACAGTAAACATGTGATACAATACATGTAGCTCTCAATGTACAGTAATACATGTGATAAAATACATGTAGCTCTCAATGTACAGTAATACATGTGATAAAATACATGTAGCTCTCAATGTACAGTAAACATGTGATACAATACATGTAGCTCTCAATGTAGAGTAAAACATGTGATAAAATACACGTAGCTATCAATATACAGTAATACATGTAATAAAATACATGTTTGTTTCAATGTACAGCAAAACATGATATTTGTGATATTAAGGATGTTCCCTGGACGAAGTTGAAAACGATGAACACCAACCCCTAATTTTTCTTTTCAAAATGTGAAGTACATAGCATAACTAAGTGTTTCTGTGAGTTTAAGAAAAAGTTAAATATTCAAAAGTGTGTTTTGGGGTGAAAACCTGATTTTTAACATGGGTTTCAATGAGAAAGTGCCACGCCCACTTTTGTCAAATATTGACACTTTAGAGGCCTCTTGCTCAGAAAAAAGCACACTAACATATGGTTTTTAAAGTTTTAATATTCTTTGTTGCCCGTGAGAATCCCAGAAAACCATTTTTGAGAAAAAGTTAAATACTATTGAATATTTTCCTATCTGACCAGGGAACATCCTTAAATGGGATGTACAGTAAAACATGTGATAAAATACACATAGCTCTCAATGTACAGTAAACTTATGTTATATAATACATTTATGTTTCAATGTACAGCAAAAAGTGATATTTGTGATATTACACGTAATGTAGAGTAAAACATGTGATACAATAAATGTATCTCTCAATGTAGAGTAAAAAATGTAATAACAAGAACACAAATGTGTACAATATGTCCCCACCAATGGGTGATCCCATGAAATGGTTATCCTGAAAATGAGTAGACAAGACTTTACTGACACAATTTGAGGACGGAAAGTCCAAAATGGCCGCCTTAAAATTTACCCAGAATCCCCAAAAATTAGCTAGTTCTAGATTTTCATACTAAGAACCACCCCTGAAAATTTGAAATTGATCCGTCAAACAGTTAAACAAGACTTTACAGACAAGATTTTAGGATGGAAAATCCAAAATGGCTGCCTTGACATTTACCCAGAATGTCAAAAAACTAATCAGTTCTAGATTTTCATACTAAGAATCATCCCTGAAAATTTGAAATTGATCTACCAAACGGTTCACCTGAAAACGCGTAGACAAGACTTTACAGACAAGATTTTAGGACAGAAAATCCAAAATGGCTGCCTTGACATTTACCCAGAATGCCAAAAAACTAATCAGATCTAGGTTTTCATACTAAGAATCATCCCTGAAAATTTGAAATTGATCTAACAAACGGTTCACCTGGAAATGCATAGACAAGACTTTACAGACAAGATTTTAGGACGGAAAATCCAAAATGGCTGCCTTGACATTTACCCAGAACGCCAAAAAACTAATCAGATCTAGGTTTTCATACTAAGATTCATCCCTGAAAATTTGAAATTGATCTACCAAACGGTTCACCTGAAAACGTGTAGACAAGACTTTACAGACAAGATTTTAGGACGGAAAAAACCAAAATGGCCGACAATAAAAAAGTGATTACGAGTTTTTGCTGATTTCTTTTTACAAAATTATCACATATAACTACTGTTAACAATAACATAGGCTTTTTCAACAAAGTACACCTGGAATTATTTATAAAGCTACTAAATAGTTAAAGTATGAAAACTCAAAAACACCATTCAATATGATACAAAGTATTATCGCGCGCTAACTTTTCTTCAGACATTCAAAATGGCTGACATGACTGGGCTAACAGGTCCAAAACCTAATCAGATGTAGAATGAAGTGAGCTGAACAAGATGTTAAAGTTTTAAAAGCAACTGTGAAGCCGTTTTTCTTAAAGTTTGCAGACAAGGATTTTAGCATTTGATCTCAAAATGGCCGACAGGAAGTAGCTATCGAGTTAATTTTCTTTCATCCACATCTGTATGCACTCACAAGTACCTGTAGCGGTTTTGGAGAAAACTGCTGGACGTACGGACGGACAGACAGACAACCAGACAGACGGACGGACGGACGCGCCTAGGACGACAATATGGCCCCACACTATGTGGTGGGGGCATAAAAACATGTAGCTCTCAATGTACAATAAACATATGTGATACAATACATGTATGTTTCAATGTACAGAAAAACATAATACTTGTGATATTAAATGTGATGTACAGTAAAACATGTGATACAATACATGTAGCTCTCAATAAACAATAAAACATGTGAAACCATACATGAAGGTTTTAATATACAGCAAGACGGGACTTATTTGACACCCTGTATATGATGTACAGTAAAAAATGTGATGCAGTACATGTAGCTTTCAATGTCCAGTAAAAATGTGATATAATACTTGTAGCCATGTAACAATATGTGTCAGTATCAAGGGCTACAACCCACACTCCAATTCTACCACTGATCCTAAACTTCATCCAGAAATCCTGATTTAGGCAATTTTATTTGGTACTCATTGTTCACTTACTCTACTCTTTTGTTACACTGAGTATATATGACACAATGCGTATATATTGTACACTGGTATTATCATTCATTTTAGAGATGCACTACAATTTAAACATCTTGTAACTCTGCTCCTTCTTGCCCTGAGTTTTGATCAGGGCTTCTCATTAAATAGCTCCATATAGTGCTCCCCTCTACAGCTCTCTGAAGTCTCTCAGTACTGTTTATCATAGTATCGTCTTCAGTTATTTGATTAAGGAGAGCTTGTTGTGGACCAGGGGTGATATCCTCTGTGGTTGCCTCATCTTTGCTGGCCTCACATTTTGCTTTATGTTTGGCTCCACAACATTTGTACAAGTCACAGTCTGAGCCACATTGAATGAGACATTTATCAACTTGTTGCCTATCTGGTTCATCATGCCAAGTCTGGAAATACATATACAAAATAATGTTAAATGTAGGCCTACCTACGTTTATTTATAGAAACCTAAACAGAGAAGAAATGGGTGGATATAAGCTATAAGGGCGGATATTTTAAATTATTTGGTTATCAAGTGTTTAGTGAACCAGTGTTCAGCACCTGTAACTAATGGCAGGTGGTGACATTTTGCATGTTAATGCCTTGTGTATGGATTGTATACCCCTTTGATTACATATGCTTCACCTCACTGATTACATATGCTTCACCCTACTGATTACATATGCTTCACCCTACTGATTACATATGCTTCACCCTACTGATTACATATGCTTCAGCATAGATTGATTGTATGATTCACCTCTGCATGTATGTGTAAGTTAGGATACCATGCTAAAAATTGTTATAATCATAACATGAGTTTAGAAAATGGCCATAGGGTGTTTATACGTTTGATAATATCAAGAAATATGATAAAGTTATCTCACTGAGACACCTTGTTCGCTGGGGTTGCTAGGGTAAACTGCTTAGTACATAATCCTTGAGTGACATTGACCAATAATATAATGCACGCCTATTTCATAATCTTAATTTTTAAGAATTTGATCCGATAATACTTTTATAAAGATTTCAATATCTCAGAGTTGGGGCACCCTTTCAACATTGTTCAAACAGGACCATTGTGATAAAAATTATTGTTGAACATCAAGGGAAATAACAAGAAACAGTTAATTACATACAAGTTATAGAGATTTTGTGAATTCTTAGAAATTCTAATAACTTTAAAGTTCAAAATCAAAAGAGTAAGAAAAACAAATCGTGTATAACAAAAATGGAACGATTTTGCAAGAGCTATGAATAGTTCCAAAAACGATCAATAACTCAAATCATAATCTATTGTCAAGAATAAATAAGTCGCTGCTTGAAGTCTGATAAGCCTTACGCTCCAAGACCAACAAGGCTTAGTGCAATAACAATAGATGGTTTCTATTTACATGAGGAGCATTTATTATGAATCGTGTACAAGGAATCCAAGGGTGCATGTTTTAGGATTTGATCATAAAGTTTGATATATTCTCTAAATTCTGGTAAGTGTTTAAAACAGTTCATGTATACTTTTGATGCTATGAATTTATATATTAATGTGAACTGACTTTTGTTAACTGAATATGTTTAATTGATTGAATATTCCTTATAACTTTTTCTCACAATGAATACTGTAACAGAGAATTTCTCACAACAGGCAAAATTAATAACATGGAAAAGTTGGAAAGTCACTTAAAACAACAGGCGATTCTATGAAAACAACCAGTGAAAATTGCCTGTTGTCTGCTGCTAATGAAACCCCTCTTAACCATATACATTTTATTGAACTAATAGAAACTTATTTTTCACATGAGTAAGAAAACAAAAGAGCTAACTAAATCAACATGATAAATATAACATGTTTAATTAATGGGCACAAAATAACGAACCCATTTTCTGGATATACTTTTTAATTGAGCTGGAAAAAAATAAGTGCATAATAACCTTTTATGAATGAACTTTTGCAATCCAGTAAACAGTGAAATTAAGCTATACAATTTCCCCAGAATACTTTCTTTCGTTATTTGATGATCAACATAATTTTGTTTCAGTGCATGTAATCCTAGACCCATGGAGACACAATCAGACTTACAGACACAGTATCAGGCTTACAGGCCTTACAGCCCACCAAAACAGACTCAAAATGACTTCAGACCTTTCTCAAGACAGAGGTAATTATATCCCCTCTAGGATTTGATGTTTTTTTGTTCTAACATCTCAATAAATTAAAAGAAACTAATTTTCTTAAATATACATTACATATAACATGTGTTCTTTTTGATACAAGTGTTCTTTTTAATACAGGACCAAGGCCTACTTGTTTCTTTTTACAAATGATCTAACAACATTTTTAAATACAGGACCAAGGCCTACTTGTTTTTTATAAATAATCTAACACATTTTTAGTGATAACAGTAAAGTAATAACATGTGAATAACATTTTAACAAGTACTTCTTCATACATAAAACATGTTCACTGTTAACTATTAACTTACCTAATAACACATGAATCAATGCTCTACATTGAATACAGCACAAGATTGTTACTAAATGTGTTCACCTGTGGATGCAATTATTAATTAATTCTTAATTATAATTTGAAATAAGCAGAAACGTGCAATAAATAATGAATGAACTATTGACCTCTCCAGAGGTTGACTGTAACATTATTCTAAATACGCACTCAAGAGAGAAACAAACAGTTCCTTCTTCAGAAATTCACTGAAGTTTGGGAACAATCAGATGACGGGAAAAAGATTTTGATATTGTTTCCATTATAGTGCTCTGCAGTTACATATCACAATCGACATAAATATCATTTCAGAGTTACTGGTGATCAATGGAATTTCAATTAGTCACCTTGGCAACTGTAAATTAAAACACTAATATTTTCTTTTGAGGCATTTATTGCTAAAGCAATCATAGCTGAGCTATTTTGTTACTAACTGTTTGTGATATGGATATGGTCCTGGAAAGTAATCAATCCAAGCTAATATACAATCACGCAGACAGAAAAATATTATTCAGAATCTAGTTTTCAATTTATGATTCGTGTCAGTATTCATTTGTCAATTTGGGTTTGAATGTGAAAATTCAATACAAGAATAGAACAAAAACACAAATGTGTACAAAATGTCCCCACCAATGGGTGATCCCGTCAAATGGTTATCCTGAAAATGAGTATAGACAAGACTTTACCAACACAATTTGAGGACGGAAAATCCAAAATGGCCACCTTAAAATTTACCCAGAATGCTAAAAGTTTTGTCAGTTCTAGATTTTCATACTAAGAACCACCCCTGAAAATTTGAAATTGATCCGTCAAACAGTTAACCAGAAAACATGTAAACAAGACTTTACAGACAAGATTTTAGGATGGAAAATCCAAAATGGCTGCCTTGACATTTACCCAGAATGTCAAAAAATTAATCTGTTTCTAGATTTTCATACTAAGAATCATCAATGAAAATATGAAATTGATCTACCTAACGGTTTACCTGAAAACGCGTAGACAAGACTTTACAGACAAGATTTTAGGACAGAAAATCCAAAATGGCTGCCTTGACATCTACGCAGAATGCAAAAAAACTAATTAGATGTAGATTTTCATACTCAGAATCATCCCTGAAAATTTGAAAGTGATCTACCTAACAGTTTATCTGAAAACACGTAGACAAGACTTTACAGACAAGATTTTAGGACGGAAAATCCAAAATGGCTGCCTTGACATTTACAAGATTTTCTCGCATATACGTAATCGAAAGTAGTACACTTATACGCCCATGGGCGAAAAATAAGAGGTAAAATAACAGACGAAATTACCCCTTCTTTCAGTTATGCGCCCAGGACTTATATGCGAGAAAATCTGGTACCCAGAATGCCAAAAAACTAATCAGTTCTAGATTTTCATACTAAAAGTCATCCCTGACAATTTGAAATTGATCTACCAAACAGTTCACCTGAAAACGCGTAGACAAGACTTTACAGACAAGATTTTAGGACGGAAAATCCAAAATGGCTGCCTTGACATTTACCCAGAATGCCAAAAAACGAATCGGATCTAGATTTTTAAACTGAGAATCATCCCTGAAAATTTGAAATTGATCAACCAAACGGTTCACCTGAAAACGCTCAGACAAGACTTCACAGACAAGATTTTAGGACGGGAAAATCCAAAATGGCCGACAATAAAAAAGTGATATGACTTTTTGCTGATTTCTTTTTACAAAATTATCACAAATAACTACTGTTAACAATAACATAGGCTTTTACAACAAAGTACATCTGAAATTATTTATAAAGCTACTAAATAGTTAAAGTATGAAAACTCAAAAACACCATTTAATATGATACAAAGTATTATCGCGCGCTAACTTTTCTTAAGACATTCAAAATGGCTGACATGACTGAGCTAACAGGTCCAAAACCTAATCAGATGTAGAATGAAGTGAGCTGAACAAGATTTTAAGTTTTAAAAGCAACTGTGAAGCTGTTTTTCTTAAACTTCGCAGACAAGGATTTTAGCATTTGACTTCAAAATGGCCGACAGGAAGTAGGTTTCGAGTTAATTTTTTTCCATCCACATCTATATGCACTCATAAGTTATCCATGAAAATTTGAAGGTGATATCTGTAGCGGTTTTGGAGAAAACTCCCGGACGTACGGACGCGCCTAGGCCAACAATATGGCCCCACACTATGTGGTGGGGACATAAAAATGGGCCTAATAGATAAAAGTCAAGAATTAGACTGAAGCTAAAACTGAAGCTCACAAACAAATAAAACATCTTAAAAGTTAAAAGGGCTCACTGTTTATTTTAAATCATTGCCTGTAACTTTCATCATCAATAGGATTTCCGTAGTATTTTTACAAAACTGGTATTTGTATGAAAGAAGCTTTGTATGAGTCTGTTCATAATGTAAATAGCATGCCGTTATGAATTTTTAAAAATTGATGAACTTTTGAGACAGAGCCATTTTGAAGTGATGACATCCTGTAATAATCTCCAACTTTTTTTGTGGATGGTGTTTGGCAATTCAGCAATAAGCATTTTATGTCATCTGTAACAAATTCTTACCGATAACAAGTATTGTTTAAACGGACTTCAAATTTTTACCGTGAACATATATACTGTTATGGGATCCAACACATTTCTGCCCATATCTCAGTACTGTCAACCCCCAAAGATAGAGGGACAGATTTTCTAGAAAAAGTGCCCTAAATTGCGGGATTTCGCGGTACATCCACCTAAATTTGCAGGATGTCCCGGGACATTCAAGGGATTTGCGTGATTTGGACTAATGTAAAAGCGTGTAAAAGTACTTAAATCAAACTCTCAGATACTGATTAATCAAATATAATGCACCGTTACATTGTAACTTAATTAAACGTCAACATAACTTCACAAAATACGCATAGAAATATTATTAAACTTTATTGTAATTTATCAAAAACAAAAACCATGCTTCAGGTGTGAGTATCGTAATTTAACAAGAAATTCAAAAATTTGGAACAATACTTTGCACTTCTGGCGTCGTGACCAACTATATATGAAACGCTTACCCCCATAATGTTATATATCAAAATGTACCTTTCATATACTGTAGGCATGGGCTTTCAATTGAAAGCCCATAATGTTATATATCAAAATGTACCTATTCATATACTGTAGGCATGGGCTTTCAATTGAAAGCCCATGGTATAGGGGTTCGAATAATCTACATCAAATTATAGGGAATGAGGTTACTTTTCTAGATAGGGTTTGTAGAAAAAACCGGGTACCGGGTAGTAAATCCTCAATGCTGGGTTCAAACTTGGTACCCGGTCGAAAAAACTGGGTACCCTAAAAACGAAATATACGAATATACAACATAATTAGATCATTAGAAAACGTGTAAGATTTGTTTTGAATTTACAAAAATGTATGTTACTTCCTTCAAAATTGAGCTAGAAGCTTCAAATAAAAAGCATTTTAAGCCTCTTTTCTTCCTCTATCATCATGGTCATATTTCCATTGGTAATGAAGGGGGAGGGGGGGGGGGTGCGATCGCACCATCACACCCTCTCCTGGCTACGCCAATGACATTGTAAGACGATTTGAATAACAAGGCAAACCAATTTTACTCTACTTTCAATAGTTCGTATGTTGGTACGTGAATTGTTTTTATTATGATTTAAATCTGTAAATTGCTATCGTTGCTTTAGCAGAGAGGTGACGTTTGTTAATTTACATGATGCAATGTGTAAGATTTTGATTATTAATCATAATTTAAGATATCCCAACTGTCAACAAAATCATACTGAATTGTCCACTAAATTGTTATGTCTTACAATGTCATAGGCGTAGCCAGGAGAGGGTGCGATTGGGCGATCACACCCCCCCCCCCAAAACCAATGAAAATATGGTCATGACGATAGAGGAAAAAAAGAGCCTTAAAATATGCTTTTTATTTGAAGCTTCTAGCTCAATTTTGAAGGATGTTACATACATTTTTGTAAATTCAAAACAAATCTTACACGTTTTCTGATAATCTAATTATGTTATACTCGTATATTCATATTTTTTGTTTTTTGGGTACCCGTTTTTTGACCGGGTACCGGATACCAAGTTTGAACCCAGCATGGAGGATTTACTACCCGGTACCCGGTTTTTTCTACAAACCCTTTCTAGATTTCAGCGTCCATTTATTATAACTCGCGTTTGCTAACATTTGCTCAGTTCTGAGATGAAGGCCACACGGATAGTAAAAAGGCCAACACTGGAACTATTTGTGACCTACATCCCTATTGTCGTAATTTAAATGAAAGTTGAACCCTTCCTCTTTATTTTGATACCAAACAACAGCATGCTAGGTACTTAAAATTAGGTAAACTTTACTCCTCAAAAGTGCAAAAACTTAGCTTCTTATATAAAATAAGATAATCACAATATAGGGGATTGCAACAATTTCGGAAATTCGCGGAGGTCGAAAGCCACATTTGCGGGACTTCGCGGGACATTGCGGGACACGCGAATTAGCCTAATTTTGATCGAATTCGCGGGATAATCCCGCCATTCGCGGGACACTTGACAGCTCTGATATCTGTTACCATGACAACAAGTGGACTTCACATTTTGTAGTCATTTCAAATGATTAAGTAGTGTAACAAGCGCTGTTAAGACTATAAATTTTTACTTATTGGACTTGAAACATTTTGTTATCATTTGCAATAATTTTTTACATTTTACAAGTTGGTGACATTTTGTTTGCGTTGATTTAAGAAGTAGTGTTCACATGAACTTGAAATTTTTATTGTCAACACATACAGACATATAGACATTTTACTACTTTTAACATAGTTTTGGCAGTTTCAGTTACCATGGCATATAATATATGTTACCTCGGAAACAGAAAACACTTCTCACATTTCTTACACTCTTAAGAATAACTAAGTTAAACAAGGTAGTAACATTTTGTCTTGTTAATGACTTAAACTATATGCAGCATCCATGGAACAGATTCTCATTCTCAGATTTTGTTTCAGACGGCCAAGGACAGTTGCGGGTTATATGGGGATAGGTTTAGGGGAACCAGATTTTCAGCGTCATAACGGGTATGAGCACCCTAGAATAAATAGTGCTTTTTAAGTTTTCTAGGTTGTTTCTTTACATCTATTGCAATGGAAACAGCATATTGTAAATATTTGTTTACTTTATTTAATTGCACAATAGCTAAAACTTTCAACTTACAACTATTAAAGGAGCTGGGCCAAAACATTAAAGAGGAATAAGTCCCCATTCTTATCCTCCTCGTTTATTCATTGCAATGATGCTACTATATTGCTAAATATATGGTAACTAAATTGCTTATGCATTCTACAAATGACACAACGATATCTGACTCAGTCCTTCATTAATGTTTAGCTATTGACAATTCTGTGATGTTTCTTTTTTGTTAATATGAAAAACATCAAAAGACTATGGCTGATTAATTCTCTTTCTGTTCTTGATGTAGAATGGCATTTCTTTGATAGCTCTTTAGTAGTAAACACTTTAGCTTAGATCTTTAATAGTGACAATTGGAGCCCCTTAATAGTAACAGTCTCCATCCAGCATGTAAAGTGTGTCATATGATCGAGTTTATCTTTTGAACTGTGTTTTAAGCTCATCATTGACTATGTATTTATAACCAAAATATTCATGAATTGAACTAAAAAAAAGAATTTCATATTTAATTATTAATCTGATTAATTCTCTCATTCTTTTCTTAGAATTCATTTCAAATATTGCATGATTATCATATATCTGTGTTTGAAGTTACATTTGGTTTATGCATTCCAGGACGTCATATTCTGGTATGAACCAGTGGCGTAATGGTGAAAAAGGTATGCGTGTCCCAGAAACCATCAGTGGTACAAGAATTCCTCTCACAACATCTGATGCCAATTGGCGAAAAACTAAATCTACAATAAAAAGGGTAAGTTACTTAATGTACTTCTACTTAATTTGGTCCTACTTATTTTGGTGGATTTGCTGTTTTGAACATTTTGCGGCTACTTAATTTGGCAGACTTACAATAATGAAATGTATATACCATACAAATTTTCAATTGAAATTTGAAATCTTGAATTTAGCAGCCACTTAATTTGATGGATTTTGACAATTTGGCCAGCCAAATTAAAATGGCTACCAAATTAAGTCAAAGTACAGTACTAGCTAGATTTTATTTGGATACATTCATAACTTATCATTCATTTTGAAGATGAACAATGAAAAGGTAAATTGAAAGAGGCCAAGTTATTACAATCTCAATACATGTACAATGTATAAACAAAACTATTGAAAATCATTATGTAAGTAAAGATTCGGAAAAGGTACTTTGTATTACTACTTTATGCTTTCTATTGTTTCTAGGATGCTGGCTGGCCTATCACAGGAGGTGATGTACTGAACTCAGCCAGAGAGGCACATCCAGGACTACAGTATGACAAGGCTTACTATGATCTAATGCAGAAAGTGGCATACAGATATCCCAACCCTGGGCCACCAAGGTTTGTTGCTGAGGCCATTTTATACTTTAAAATAATTCAGTTTTAAAAAGCACCATTGGCAACATTCGAGTGACAAATAAACTAATGAGTAAATATTGTCATTTTTAATAAAACTGTTACAATATTTTTCAGGGAGCGAGCGGGCCGTATAGGAGGCACATGGCGTCATATCAAAGAGGTTCAAAGTAATGGTGAAAACAGAGTAGTGTTTGTAGATGGACTAGTCAGAGTATATGACACTCAAAAAGTCAACAGTCATCTGTTGCATTCTGGGATAGCTCCTACTGCCAAAATGGCAACCCCAATATATACTGACAGAAGGGATATAAATTTTAGAGAAGGATTAGAAAATGAAATACACAGAGGTGGATATAAACCATGGTATACAGAAAAAGGTAAGCAAATTAAACTTTTCTCAAACGAAACTGAATACGTCACACGTGACCAATTAAACAATTTAGGAATGTATAAGATCATAAAACCTTCATTTTGAATAGCTTAGTTTTCTGTGTCTTTGTTGTACGTGGTTTATTCATAAGTGATTGCTCTTCTTATTTTTATTGTCACATCAATCTGTAATAGAATAATTAATTAACAGAATTATTCCTGTATTTCAGTTCCAAGAGTACAAGATACAGGACTCCGTAGTATGGGACGTATGGAAAACTACCAGGACAAATATAAAGGATTTTATAAAATGAATCCTACACCAACAAATATCAGAAGTAAGATAGCGATCCAAGGATTCTGAAATATAAAATGACCAATCAGTGAAAACCATCAATGAAGAACCTAACATTTTTTACAATTGAGCGGCAGTGAATAGCAACATATAATCAAACATTTTTGTTGTGTATATTGAATCTGATACCTGGCATTATTGATCTATTTAGTCATTTTGAAAGGATCAATTGCCTTATGCTTTTCATCTCTTACATCAAAAAGAGAGCCATCTAGACAGTGACATTCTCCTTCTTGATTGAAAAATATCCGGACATAAGATATGTAGGATAATGACATCACATGTCATCTTTTCAATAGACCTTTGGTTCGTTCACATGCAAACTTAGAAATGTGAACCTGTTAGTAACATTGGTAGATGTATTAGTATTTCATCTCAAATTACAGTATTACACGTTACAAGTATTATGTATTAATACAAAAATAAAAATTATTAAATATACACTGTATAACAATATTTTTGAAGTTATTTATTATGGATTTTTATTCCACTACATATAAATGGCAATATATATACAGACAAACAAATATAACATTTGTAATAATTAATACTTACATACTTAAAATAATTCTTGTAGATATAACTATTTCTGTAAATTACCATACATACAGGGTGTCCAAAAACAGGACTACAGAATTATTTAGTTGAATGAACTAAATAATTTTAAAATTTCAAAGCAGAATATGCAAGATTGACCTAGTGAATCAACTTTACTTCAGTCCTGTTTTTTGGACACCCTGTACTTTGTCCAATGGCTTTGAGAACTCTTGATAGCTCACATGAAATTCAGAGGATGCAACAGATGCAATAACATGTAATACAATTACATGTAATTTAAAAATCTTCAACATAAATTACATCAATAATATCAAAAACCTTTTGATCAGAAAAAAATTTATGTGAGGTTAATGACGTTTATTTTTAGGAATGTCACGGTTTCCCAATATTGTCCCGTCCCTCTGGACTTCGGTCTTGGGACGGGATGGGAGTCGGGACAACCCCTGTGTACCGAATATATTTCGGCCCAAGATATACTATTTCTCCTATATATGTTTTGCGCAACTGTGCAGTTCTCTAATGTGACATTAAAAAAAGATCCGGGCATGAGCAAAAGCGGAAGTAGAAGGAAAATGTAAGTTTTTTACTGTGATAAACTTTAGTTAGTTATGTTCTGTCCCATCCCATCCCGAAATGGATGATTCCTGTCCTATTCCCGAAATATTTTTGTCCTGTGACATCCCTATTTATTTTACAATTTAATTGTGTCATATTTACACACTAACCAGCTATTAGTGGCATTTAGTGAGCTCTATTCTATGTGAGGGAATCTAATATTCCTAGTCCCCATTTACAATAGAGTTTTATACAGTTATATTAAACTAACCACTGCATATGTATATATTTATATATATGATACGACGTCAGATACTGTACATCGCGGCATTTTACTGCATTTTTAATGCGTACTTACTTTTAAAACCGCAATAGCTCGACAGCAAAATCATATTTTTCTACAATTTTTCGTCATCAGTTGAACAAGTATGTCCATGAAATATTTTGCCTATCAGAATTCCAAATAACTGCTTTGGGACTTTTTAAATGAGAATCACGCAAGCCGTATTATGCGACTTTCTATGCTAAAACCGGGTGTCGACTGTAACATTTTGAAGAAAAGTGATTTTAATTTTAAACGAAAAATGAAGATAACTTTTTCATTTCCCAACGGATCTTTCTCAAATTTTCACAATATTTAAATTCACCATTTTGGAAAAGACAAACAGATTCTGTGTGATGACGTCATAATATAACAATGCTAACTTAACGCTTATATTTATGCAAAAAAAGTGTCGACAGGCAGAATTTCGTACCAACAAGATATATATTTTGATCAATTAAACATTAAATCGTTTGAAAGGTGAATTATTCTTTTTTGATTCCTGAAAGGCATATCATATTCTATATTCTTATCAAAAAACTATATCATTTCGATAAAAATTCAGTCTGTAAGAAGTATAAATTGAAAGAAATATGAATTGAAGCCATGTGAAAAATTCACAAAATTACGTTTCATTTTTTGAGTTCAAATATTTCTAATTAAGGGATAAACATTCAAAACTTTCCAATGTTTCAGCATGTTCTTTTAATTATACCCCTTACTACATACAATTAATTTCATTTAATTTGAACCAGTATATATTGAGATAGACATCGTTTTATCACCGCAACCCCAAGTGAAGCCTTTACAAAATAAGACGTTACGCCGTTAGCGTATCATATGTTCTCCTTTATTATTCATTGCTTTAAATAAATAAAACTAAATATTCGAGTTAAAATAAATTACAAATAATGCATTTAACAATCCTTAATATCTTCCCGTCTGTGTTTATCAGTTGAATATGACAAGGGGCATTGTGAAAGAGTCTAGAAAGACGGTGCGACAACGAGAGCGCAGGGCCGAAAAGCGCGACAAAGAAGAAAACGGGTAGGGTTTGAAATGTCTACTTTCTGGTGATTCTAATTCTGTATATCGTGACACAACCTTTTTGAATATAAAATTGTATTGAAGCGCACATTAATCTGAACAAAACTTGAAGTTTTTAAGAAGATTCCACGAATATTAAAACGTTTGCAATTACTTGGAGGAGCATTGCGCATATTTATCGCGTAAATCTTTGCATTTTGTCGGTAAAATGAACAATAACACTGTTACGCCGTGATGTACAGTATCTGACGTCGTATCATATATATTTTTACATACATTTTATACCATTCCAGTTTACATCTGGAACTTCAAAACATTCAAAATATTTTGAAACAATTGAATTTAAATAATTTGAATACCACTGTACTGTAAAATGTTACTTTGCATACTAATAAAGCAAAGCCTTTTATACATAAATAAATAAACTCTTACAAAACACTTAAATAAAACTCTAAATTCAAGAAAACTCTCAAACAAAATACACTGTATAATTAACAATAAATCATTGAGTTTGTATGTTCTACGGAATGATCTTCATCCAAGAAGAGTACCAAGCTGAATTATACGTAGTATTGTATTGTATTTCAATAGAAACAACACACATTAACTGTAAATCTGTTTTAGTAATTAAGGTCATTTACCTAATATGGCTTGTGTACATGTATGGCTGGTAAACACGTAAATGTTGTCTTTTTCTTGCTGAGTGCTGTTACATTTTTAGTCCTTCCCTTTGGCACTTGTGTTTACAGACTTCGTATGGCACCAGTATTTTAAACAATTTTAGATAATTTTAATGCCAATACAATATATCCTTTTGAGTCCTATAAATGTGTTCATTATTTGATACGTCTTCACTTAAAATGTTGTATACAATTGAGTGTCTGCTAGATGATTTGACCATACAGACATTCAACATCGAGGCAATTCACTTTGAGTATCATATTTGTATATTTTGATCATTTAAAGCATCAACAGAGTAGAGAATCCAAAATGTTGGAAGAAACATTGACAATATTTTCCTTACAATCGTAACTTTAATATTTCAAAATCAAAACAGTAATGTCCAAATCAATTAAAACTGAAAAAGCAGCCAACTACTTTTTAGTCTTTTATAAGATATCCATTAAAACCAAAGTCAGAACTGCTAAATCTTCAAGAAAATAGACATTACATGGAATGTTGATAGCAATTTAAATTGTAAAACTGTGACAATTTTTAGGAACATTAATCCGCCCCCCTCTCTGTTGCCCCTGTAAAGTTTGAATCAGTTAACACATTTTATAAACTGAACAAAAAACTAATGGTACATAATAAAATAGTTTTTGTTTCATTACATAGACACTATCCCATTGAAGTATCTTTTATAGTACCAGTAACTTCACTAAGTGGGTAACTATATCTCCAAACATTAAAGTCATCTACTTTACATTCTGAATCACTCAATAGCATGTCTATGTTTGGCATCATCTAATGCCCTCTTTGAGCAAGATGCGGTGATGTGCTACAGATCTGCAAAGAATGCAAAAAGATATTGACAAAATAAAATGTGTCTCAGTCAAGAACAAGTTCAAACTTCAAACCGATACAGAAGGTAAATAGCAAATCTCAAACATTATTTCATGTGAAGCAATATTGAATTTGAATATCCAATTGAATGACGAATGACACAAAAAATGTTTGCTCACAGAAAATTCAATCTGAACAATGCAGATTTACCAATCTCTTTCATCCACTTCCTTTTCAAATTTTTCCAGAATAATTTATCATTTATTATGTTTTTCAAAACTGTTGGTATTTAAATAGCACTGGTGGATCAAAGGGCCAATGGGGCCTCTTAGGATGGGGACAGAAAAGGATTTTTGGACCCTATAAATGTGTAGGGTCTCAATTAGTGGGACTTTTTGGACATTAATTGGCCTTTTGGGCCTTATTTTTTAATTTTAGACCAAATTATCAAAAATAGTCCTTTAATTTTCAAAAACTTTCTGACTTGGAATGTGTGCCCCCCTTGTTAGCTTCTAGATCCACCAGTGAATAGTATCTGTTAAATGTTCTATAGAGAGTTAAGTTGATGATTCCCAAAAAAATGAAAGGCAGAAGCAGGTTCAGTGAGCAACCTCTCAGAAATCATTTAAATTTTAGAATGTTTCGACTCACATCATTCCTAGATAACAGCGACGCCAAGGCGTAGCAAATCCCATCAAACAACCATAGTTGCAATGTGTGCAAATGGCCGTCTATTCACCAAATTGTCATTAGATTGTGTGAGATTATTTTAAGTAGAAAAAATGTAAAATTGCATACGTGAAAACACAATTTTGCACTTTGAATGTTTTACCTCACAATATGAAAAGATATCATAGATCTTTTGGAATATATTTGAGGTGGTAAGGAATACATGGTTAGCTGTTAAAGTCCCCATATAAAGTTTAAACCAGTTTGGCTTATATTGTAGTCTTACCCAATGTTACCAAAGTTTGATATGTGAAACCCTTTTTTTAAAAGTGTTTTTTCAAGGACTTTTTGTTAAAAAAAATCATTTATCATTTATTTAAAACTAATTTGTTTTAAACTTTTAGAGGTCACAGATATCTTTTAATAAGCAACAATTCATACCAATGCATAGCATTCATCCTCCCAACTTTTTTGCCCAAAAAATTAAGAAATTATTCATAAATAAGCGAGAAATGACCTCATCAGTGCATGAAAATGGTTCAGAGAAAAATGCATTTCAAAATTTTAGTTCTCATAGAAACCAATGATATCTAAAACATAATATATTCTTTATTTAAATCTGGTTAGACAATCAACATTAATTTATTATTGAAGTTTAGCATATTTAGAAAAGATTGACATTGAAAAAAAAATTCAATTTTTTCAAAAGGTTTTTGCCACCTGAGTTGAGTCATGATGACATCGCTAATGTTGCAAAATATTTTTGATATGCTAAAACATTGAAGTGGCCCACCAAATGGCATTTTATTATTGAAATAGTGTGTCCTTCGTTCAATTTTTGCATTAGTGTTAAAAATATAATCTCTTTTGAAATGTATGAAGAAATATTTAATGATTAAAAGATTTTAACTTTTTTTGAAAAATGGCAAAAATTTTAATATTTGAGAAATGAAATGCTCACTACTTTTTTCGAAATCTTTTTTTTTCAAAAATCTCTAGAATAACTTTTAAAGTCATGACAAATGGTAAAGAATGATAAAAAAATATTTTCAAACTTTACATGGGGACTTTGATGTGTGCCATTTTTTTACTCCTTCATCCCTAATTCTGCCTTTCATTATCTAAATTACATAAACATGTACACATAAAACTAGCTATAAAGCATACAAGATCTAGGGAATATGTAACAGCTGAGCATAAAAGCAAAGGGAATTTGGCATCTAAATGGTATATTTACATTTTAGTTGTAATAAAAACAACTTTAAAAGTCAATTCAATGTCCACCTAACATCACAAATACATAATGATGTGAACCTGTGCTGTTGGACAGTACATGTCAATAAATAATAAAATACTGGTCCAATAGGCAACCCCTACCCCTGTATTTGTGTCTTTAGACCATATTTGTCTCACCCCTGTATTTGTGTCTTTAGCACCACATTTGTCTTACCCCTCAAGACACTGGATTCTTACGGCAAAGCAATTGCTCACATGGTTTTACTAAAACAACAATAAAGCATCATGCATGGACCACAACAAATAATGCAGACAAATGCAGACATTGATTGTGCTAGTTTTGCATAGCGTCATATGTTTTCTATGTTAACATAGACAGTTTTGTCAATGAATTTTACTACTTGTTCAACCTATCAATTTCTTCACTAATGCTGTCCATTAACTCAACATATGTGTTTAGCTATTCTCCATGACAAAAATATTGCATAATGTTCAAAACGCAATTTTCTATATCAGATCAAAAAACATTTATTCAATCTAACTATAAACATTCCTGGATAAGAGCTCTCAATTGTACGAGAAAAATAAAAAATATTGTTTTAATAAAAAAACAGTTTTTGTAGTAAAACCCATGACACACTAAACTAGTGAGATTTATATCATACATTTGTCTCTTTGCCTTCAGGCAATGACTGCATGCTTATGCCAGATGCACTAGCACTACTGGTCATGCGTTGACGCATAGACATGCTAGAAACAGTACTCTGTAAGTCTTTCTTGCTCCCACAGCATGTGTTCATGTAACAAATCTTTTCTGGTCCACACTCCAAGACACAATCCCGACCTGTATCCGGCGTCTCGTAATACTACAACAAAAAATGAACATCAATAACCAGTACTTATTTTAATATTTTTACATACTTTATTTTGCGATTTATTTATTATGAAACATTGCCAGTTCATTATGGGTCTCCAGTTTGTCGAATTGTGATAGGCTAGATTCTACTCATACCAAGTGCTTAAGGTAGAACAAGTGCAACTGAGAGCCTGAACTTAAAAGGTTTGAATACTGACTAACAGGTCACATACTCCATGCACTTTGCCTACCTTAACTATCAACTGTGTTGTGCATAGTAAGCAGGGTTTAGAGAAAGCCATTTATTGAAAATATCATAAATTATTAACAGTGCAGAAATTAAATTGTTACTGACAATATTGGTGTTTCTACATATGCTTTGCATGTACATCGTGTAAAACAATTTAAAATCAAACATAATATTTATGATATTTTCAGATTACAAGCAACAACTGAAAAAAGCTCTAGTTAGCTCTAGTAAGTATGTATGTATGGTGATAAGTGTATGCACAGTGCAAGCTTTTAGAGTTAGGTGCCACAAGATACAGCTGGATTAGTACTGAAGATTAAAAATAAGTCTGTACCATATTCAGAGAGAATTAGATAAGGACAGCAAATAGAAGCCAAAGCAACATAGCAAAATAAAGCAGTTATAAGATATATTTACACAACAAACTCATACGTAGGCTGTATAATAACACACTAATTTATAGACTGCATATACTACATACTAATATACTAGAATAACCTGTATACACAACATACAGTAGCAATATACATCATTTGTATATAGTAATATGCTGATATATCGGCTGTATAAATATAGTGTTATTGTTATTTTTTGTATGATTTGTTTTTGCTTTGCTTCCAGTGAATAAATATAAACATATAAACTTCCCATAAACCACCATAAAGTACAAAGAAATTAATAAAACATAGGTAAAGGGAGATTATACACCAAAAGCATACGTTTGAATAGTTTTCAATTCAATTGCACAGTGAGCACTATTATATCTATCCTCATGTTGTTATTAGAATGAAAACTTGTTTTGTTATTTCGCCATATTCATTGATTTGGTGTGTATTGCACCTAATCCTTTGACTTCAGCTGATTCTAAATGCTTAAAACATTATTATACTTGAATCACAATAAAATCACAAGCTAATAATATGGATTGAATTTACAGCCCACTATTTCTTACTCTGGACTTTCCCTGAATTGCTGCATGATATCGTTATCTCACTTATGATCCTCAAGAAATGTTTGAACTTGCCTTTTCTGAGAAGTTCCAAAAATATGAAAGTTATAAAAACATATCACTAATCACAGCTCTAACATGAGAGAAAATTTTCTGAATTATCTTCAAGTCTGTATAACATGAGGCTAGATGGCGCTGACTGTGTTCAAATAGCTTATTAATGCCCAGAGTTCCAAACAAGAAAGCTTATTTAGAACTGAGTACTGAAAAAATCAAATATGAAATTAATAAAATGGTACCAGGTTCAATTAATGGTTAAAATATTTTAATAACATACATAAGTAAAATTAACTAGGGGTCTTTGGAATAGAGGAATTAAAGTAGGGGTGAGGTGGGGGTATTAATTGTTTATCTACAACACATTGATTTTTTAATTTTTCTAACACCTGGACTTCTGGATTGAACCAAACCCTCAGAACTGCACACATAAAACATGCACAAAATATGAATATTATTTAGCCTAAATGAATCATTTCGACAAAATTAGTTGTTGAAACGCATGTGAAAAACTATCTGAATATTTGAGACTATAGAGGACATTTACCTACTGACTGAAGCTCTGTGCATAAATGACTTAGAGAGCCATCTTTTGGTGGATCCAACAAGCAGGTTAAGCCCCGGAGTAGAAATATAGACATCCAACATGGTCGACATTAGGATACGTTATTATAACACATGCGAGACTCTATTCTAAGGTCGAGAGATTACAAACATGCTGGTTGTGATAGTCACGATTCGCATGACAACGAAGCATGTGTACTTTTAAATAACCGAATGAAATAAACTTAAATGCAAAATGAAGGTAGCACATTTATTCACCTAATATATCATTTTTAAATGACATTCAAAGGTTGAAAAATTCCCATGTTTAAAATTTTACCCTGGAAGATATCATATGACATTTCATATTTATTTAAATTGTTTATGTTCAGAAGAGTAAAGTAAGCAATTTTAATAAAAAAGGTTGTATTGGTTCAAAAGAAAGTGTCCAGGTATGCCAATGATTTATGAACCAATTATACTTGTATATTTATATTTGAGTTGTTACAAAAACTGATACATCATTTGTTTTATTTTGTCTTATAATTCTTTGAGGTGAAATACTTCCATATTTATATACATGTGTAAAGAATTTCAACAAATTCCCTCCATTACTTTTCCAGTTATAGCAAAAAAACGTAAATTAACACATCTAAAAATGGCCATCTTTTCTTTTCCAGTTATATAAAAAAATCTAAATAACACACATAAAGTTATGGAAGGAGCCCATTCTCTATATCTCTCCAAACTTTGTTAGATGGGATAAAAAATTGAAATTTCTATGGTTAGAGATGGAGTCAATAATGTAGATGGCAAAGCATATACATATTCACTAAAGATTGCTACAGGTAAGTATGAAAATGTATGTATTGACATGTTCTTGTATGAAGTAAACATTAAAACGATCTTACTGTTTGTTGAATTTGAGTACATTTTAAAGCTGTAACTCTGAATGTTAGAGGGTGAAACAGTCTAGGAAAAGGATTAATCCTTTTTTAGATCGTTAAGTAATCAAAATATAGGTGCAGCCCTTCTGCAAGGAGTATCGATTCTTATATCAAACAATTTATGTAATATGCTAATGATTGATAAAACAGTAGAAGAGAAAACGGCATAGGCTTAAATGAAGCTCAAGTAGCACTTCCCAAAATAATATAACAAATAATACCGTGGGTACTGGGCTCACATGGTCTTGCTCAAAAGTGAATGATGGCTAAAATGGCAGAAAATAAAAAAACGGATAGAATTTTTTGCCGATTTTTGTAACAAAATTATTTCATACAACTACTCTTTACAGTGACATGGCTTTTTACAATGCGAGACACCTGAAATTATTTGTTAAGCTAGTAAATGGGCCAAAAGTAAATTTCGTGAGACAAAAATGGTGGCCATTTTGAAAATAGGCGAGATTTTGGACCAGGAGTCATAGGTTTTTTTTCTATATTGATGTTGAACAAAAATAACTTAAACAGGAATCCTATTGACAGAGGTTTTAAAACGGGCCAATTGTTGACAGACAGATGGACAGTCAGAGAGACAGACAAGTGATTGATTGCAATAGCTTACCATGTAAGCTAATAATATTGAAACTATTCACAAATATAATGCATGCATAACTAATACAGGTTAGAAAACACAAAGTAGTATTATGACGTCAAAAGCACGCTGGTGTATGTTAACCATAAAGCAAATACCTTCTTAATTTAGAAAAGCATAAACATTTCAATCAAGTGCAAAATTCTGTATATGATAAAACAGGTATGTCAGTTAATGACCCAACTATGTATTACAAAGAGAAAAGGCATTTTAAAAGATATATGGTAGTAAAAATGATAGCGACCCACTCGGTAAATATTCAAACATACATGTATACTCCTCAAAAAAAGTTAAGGACCAGTGGTTTTCCTCATAGGTTTACATGTTAGCCCCCTTATTTGTTTAAAGATACTCTATTGAGACTTCTCTGTGGCATTTTTTCTTTATTCCTTTTTGTTTTGAATTTTTAACACCATGACATTAACTAACTACTCAATATGCAACTTTTCACCACGTAGAATTTTAAAATATTAAGTTTGAAAATTCCCTTTTTATAATGGAGCTCAATGGGAAAAACTACATAATTTGAATTATTTTCAAACGTAGCGGCGCGATTTTGATAAAATTGACAGATATAATAAATATTGGTAAGACGAAAGGTTTGATGAAAAATGAAGAAAATTCACCGTCCTGGTTACGCAAACTATAGAAAAATCTGAAATAATCATAAAAACCTGTAAAAATAGATTGAAGGGGGTGATATTCATTTCTAATGTGCCTTTCACTACTACAGGGTAACCATAATTTTGGTACTGATTTGATTTTTCAATGAAAATCATTTCTATAGTGTATAGTCAGTTTAAATAATACAATTGCTATATTTCTTTACTGAACAGTGCAATCATTTATTTATTTATCAACAGTAATGCAAACTACATATTATACAGTTAGTAAAATATTAAAATAATTCTATTAAAATTAAAGCATCTAGATGACATTAAATAATTACATATTATATTGATAGGCATATTATATTATAGGATTTAAGCCAATGACTCAATGCATTGTAGATGATTAAATTTAACATATGTCCTGATTCTAGACTATGAACGAGGATGGTAGTCCGAATTCAAAGCCTAGACTAGAAGACATAAGTGAATTGAAGCATCCACTATTCATTGAATCATGTGCTTTAATTCAATTTTACACATTGCAAAATATTTTTTACAATTTCACTTAACAGAATGATATTTTTTCAAAGATATGTTGTACTTTTAGAATCATTTGCTTCAAAGAATTGAACTATGGCGGCCTTTACTCGTTATTTTACGATTTTTGCTGTAACTCGAAAAGTAGTCGAGCGATTTTGTTCATATTTGGTATATGAATACTATAAGCTATAGTACTATAATACTATTAATTCCTAAATGTTCCGTAATTAGTATCTTTATACCTTGCAGTGAAGGAGTTAAATCATTGGGATATGAATAAATCATGCAAAACATATTTTGTACATATTTCTCATCATTTAGGGTTACCCAGTAGTTTACAAGCTGACCTTTGCAAAATATATTTCACTTACTATCCTCATTCGCTATCACGCTATCTAGTTTCTTTCCAAATTGGCCTGAATTGCCTGGTTTATTGGTTTTAGCGAACCGTCCATTTCGTCGAACCATCATTTTGCTAATGTTGTTTGTGATGAATATACAATATTCAGTTACATATAACTGTACAGCAACTTTATGCAAGGGAAGGTAATTGTGTGAGAGCACATAAAGTACACGAAGTATTGACCCACTTGTCTCAGTGAATCTTATAAACAGTGCATAAAGTTTTTTCTATGCAATGATTGGCTCACAGTTACTTATAGTGTAAGTTATTTTATTTCTATACAGTGTGGAATAGAGTGTATAAACTTTTACAGTTTCAAGCAGGTTTTAGTGTTTTCTGACCAATGATATATTCAGACTTATTCATTTCACGATTATGTAATACTGACCTACATATCTGTATAGCATATCTTTAAACGACTATTTTCTAAGCAGGGAACAAAAGAAATCCCAATAAAGAAAATAAATCTGTATCTTGATTCTATTCCATATAAAGTCAGCAACATTTCAATGTTATATCTCCATGGAGTGGAAAATTGTGGCAAATGAATTACATGTGAAGAATGTTATAAATCAGGGAAAACTTTTAAAAAGAACTCCTGGGCAGGGTGCGTCATAAGGCAAATTTCTAGGGTCCGTGGTCAAAAGGACCAGTTTCCAGGCAATAATATGTGATCCACATGAAAATTAGCTGGACATATTTGCCCACTAAATATTCAAAACAAATGGTCCATTATAGAACTATATAACTGGTCCATACAAAAATTCTTATGACACTGCTTAGAAACAAAGAGAAATACATTTGAAGGCCCTAGTATTCATTGTACAGTATAATGCTTACCAAAGGCAGGTGATAGTGGCTAACCAAAGGTGTTTTCTGCTCTTGTAAGATGGGTATGATCTCTTGTGCTTGTCCATATTATACTGTTTATAATATTCCCTCTTCTTTCAATTACTCTTCTTATCTGGGAACACTTCATCCGGATTCTCATTTTGCCACCTCCTAGCCAGACTTTTTCTAACCAAATTGATATTCCTTTACACTGAACAAACTATGTTCTCTTGAAAAGGAAGCAGACAACGTTTGAACTTTATTTTCTAAACTTGACAAAATAAGGTGTAAACCTGACTGCTAATTAATTCATGTTTTGATGTCCAGTAGCAAGTGAATCGGGTTACTAGTAACCACTGCATAATTGTGACTAAAAGGCAAAGTGGACAAACAGACCAATAATTTTGAGTCAGGAAGTAATCTGTGAGAAAAAGGTGTGGCCCCAGTCCCCCGGGTCCCCTCTTATGACACACCCTCCTTAGACTTATGGTCTCAATCCGGAAAATATTTAACTAGAAATGGCAGAAAATGTCAACTATTCACTTATAAAAGTAGAATTCTCCATCCCTCAAAAAGCTGATTCATCTCTCTCATTCCAAAAAGGGGAAAACAGGCAACATCTCACAAATCGGCAACTATTAACCTTTTCAATAATCAGTGTTATTCCTAGAAAATGGACGAATCTTAAGAATAATACATTGAAGAACAACTCTTCAAAGAAAGAATTACTAACCCCTCATCATTTGTCAGATAAAACACTTAATAAAAAATCCTCGAAAAAAAGAAATAAAGAAACCTTCATATCTAAAAAAGTGGATATAAAATAACAATATAAAGGAAACGAACATGAAATATTTTTATACACTTGCAAAAAGTGGAACATATGAAATAACATATTATTATGTAAATGTCTTATTTTTCCTTCCTTTATAATTGTTATAATTTTTGTTTGTACATGCACTTGACCCCAAGGGGTGTGAATGTACTTGAAGAATAAATAAATATATTCCAGTTCAGAATACAGATAAATACAATGACATGCAACAGCAAGAAATGATGAACATTTCACAGACAGACAAATTTCCATTGTGTGATGAAACTTGGGGCACATGCTAGTGCATTGTAGAATAACAAAAGATATATGGAAGCAATTTCCCGAATGAAGGAAAGAAAACTACATAAAGATTTAAACCTAGCCATTATCAAGACTAGAGAGAAAAGGTAACAGATCTAAGGGTATTGTACTCCTATTTTGAAATGTGCCATGTGAATCTTTTTTAGAAAACTCAACTACAATTACAGCTGTACATACTTTTTCAAATTCATTAATTACCTTAGAATATATCTGAACAGCATTAGGCTGCTAGATCAAAAAGGTGTAAATGTATGGATTTTGATGAATAAACAGAAACATAATTAAATTTCTTTTTCATTTTACAACTGTAGTTGGTTCAATGGGACCCCAAGAAGTGTTGTATCATAGTCAATGAGTGATTGGGCGAATGCTTGTATTGATAAAACGAATGAGTACCAATGAAGATCAGTAAAGATCATGTATTATAAAAAATAAAAAAATAAATTAATATATTAACATATAATCAATCAATATAGAATGCCTATTTGAAGCTTGTACATGAAATATATTACTGTAGAGGTGGAAACTTTATAAACTTTACCGTATTTTACTGCGGATAGGAGGTCAGCAAAATTAACAACGTTTCGATGGTATTCTTGGTAATTCAGTTCATCCACATTTGGACATAAAATTTCCGTTCGACATTACACTTTTTTGAGTCTTTACCTCAAATGATGATATTGTTCCATCAAAAATCGGCAACAAGAAAGTTTGTTTTCACCGTTATAGCAATAACTAGACCAGCAGTTACTCTGGCCAAATTATGCTCTATAGTTATACAATTAATTTTGATTTGCACAGTTTATCTGCCCATTATAACAAGTTACTTTGATGTTTCATTATATTCCAACATAATACTAAAACACTACCTCGCGCATATTTGTTAAAGACACAAAATTTATTCATTTCAAAGTTGCATTTAAATCTTCTGCACATGATCAAGTACCATCTTTGTGAATGGGTGAATGCTTACTTTAAACATGGCAGATTACAGAATGCGAGTTTAAATTCTAAATATACAGTGTAGCTCATTTGGTAAAATAAAATTTGACAATACTAATTTAAGGGCGATTTCGTAAAGTTTCATTGCAGCAAAGTTTCCACTTCAACAGTACTTGACTATTTGGAGTAAAATAAATATAAAAATAATAAAAAGAGATCGCTATGTTAATGTGCTATACCGAGGACTCAAATATGCCTATGTTTATAGGTCAAAGCAGAAGATACATATGTTAATGCGCAATAGCTTGTTTACACATAATAAACAATTGTATCAAATAAAATTGTAGGATATAAACATAAGTTTAACAATGCAAACATAAGATTGTGACAAGTAATAACAAAGTTTAAAATTGTCTTACATCATACTAGACACTTATGTACGTACTACATTGTAAATAAGGCATTGATACAACAAAATGTCATCAACACCTGTAGGTCATTGCAAATGATTATACAAGACATTAACATGACAAAATGTTACCACCTAGTTGCTCACAATATTATTAATTCAATTCTAAGTCAGATTTGAATTTCTGAGAACTTGTAGATGATTTTGAAAAAAATTGGTCAATTTGGAGCAAGTTGAAAAAGGACTGTTTTGGGCTTAAGAAGGTCATTGAAGGTCAAATCTTTTTTGACCTTGAGAATCCCAAATCTAAAGTCAGATTTGAACTTCTGAAAACTTGTAGATGATTTTGAAAAAAATTGAAGTCAGTCTAAACAGCATTAAATGTTAAGGCATTGGAAGATGTAAGAGTTTGTTACAGACGCTACTTTTTGGTGGCGACATAAAAAACTGTTATGATCTTTTACAGACCCTGATGGCTGGTTCCAAATACTGACTCTAAACACTAGTTAAAACAGTGGCTTTCACATCAGAAATGGACTTACCTCTGCAAATTCAGGCTGAATTGTAGTAGAGTGAATACCCTCATGGTGGAAAAATTCCTTTACTTTTCCTGCGATTTTCATATACTCATTAAGGCTACGACAACGTATGTGAGCAGAGGCTATGATTCTGTTACCAGATAGTTGCCAAATATGGAATTCATGTACCCCTAAGACACCTTCAACCTGTTAAGTAGAAATATCAAACAATAAAGCATCTTTAGGAGCAAGGTGAATGTTTCAATGTTGTTCAAAACATCACCCCTTCCTTGATAAATATGATTTTTGAGAAAATCGCTTATTGGCTATCGGGTTGATTTTTTTCAAAGAAGTGGTTGCTATAGATCCTCATTGTTCATGGATAAGGGATGGTGCAAAAGAAGACAGTTGAATCCAATATGATTTAACCCACACCCCCATATCATGAAGGACATGTTGATTTGACTTTCATTTGATTTTTTCAAATATTTTTTAACAATGGAATCATCATACACTCCAACATCAAACAAAATAAACTTCGTTTTACCATAACTAATGTTATTCATCCCAAAGGAATATAAATTCAATTTTACCTTTTGTATAAGTTTCGTTTGAATGTCTTTAGCTTTCAGGTGAGTTGGCACAGTCTGTAGTAATATCATAGCAGATTCCTTTACTAAAAAACAATAAAATAAATTAAATCATAGGGCACTTAAACATACTCAGCTATTATTATTAAAAATATTTTATTCGTCTATATGTTTTACATACATAATATTAATACAATTTGACGAAATGGATCGAACAAGAGGCTCAGCTATACTCAGCTATTCAAAAGGTGGTTCATTTAGCTTGCATTTTAAAGAAATATCTTTTGTTGGAATTATTCTAAGAGAAACAAACAATTTAAGAGCAGAAATCTGAAGAAATATTTTTCAATGAAAACTTATATTTAAAAGATCATTTTTGCATAAGTAAAGTTTCAGAATGTGAATTTAGAATTATTTTGATTTAGAAAAAATTACTACCTGTATTGATAAGCCTTATATACACACATATACATGAACTTACATAGTGGAATTGTGGTGGATAGAATAATAAGAACCAGTAAAATGCTGGAAAAGAACAAAGTACAATATTATAACATTAATCTAAGATTGTAAGACTCTTCAATTGGGCAGACTTCATTATATTTAACTTTTGACCATGCAGTGCATTGTCAGTTAAAAATATTTCATATTTGTTGTTTGAATGTTAATAGCAAGTTTCTTTAGATGACAAAACAGTTCAACATTTCCATTGGTTGGCTATTTAACCTCAAGCTTATTATTGTCCTAAAGAGACAAACCAATATTTCACACTGGATAAATACATATAGACATGACAAGATTCTTGGTTAAATATAGAGCTGTAAAAACAACACAAACATGGCAATTAACAATGTACTTGACTAACATATCAGGGATTGAACTAACCAAATCTGTCTGGCCCAGTTATCTACTCCCGGTGTCTACGACATCAGGAGTAGATAACTGGGCCAAACTGCTTTGGTTAGGTTTGAATTTTATACAAATCAAGTAAAGCTTACAGATATGGGGCCAATAATACCATGACTAATAGGCCAAGTCAATGCATTGTAATAAAGAATCCATAAAAATTCAAATCTAGTGACACAAACACTTGAATCTGAGTTAAGTAAAATTCAGAAACTACCATTTCTCAAAGTTAAAAGTGACCATGACATAAACACAACTAGCAATGATTCAATAAATGTCCTTGAACTGGTCTGTAACGCAAACCAATCTTATCTTACGCATAGGTGGGCTCATAAATTTGTAATAATTCTATACAAAGGGTTATCCATCCTCCTAAGCAGGTATCCAGAATCCGTACCTCCTTCTTCCCCCTGCTATAACCAATTTGGAAGCGCCCGATTAAACTGAATCACGTGATCAAATTATGCGCAATGACTTATACATGATTTCTGTCACAGTGTTGCGACAGCCAATCAGATTGCGAGTCCTTAATCGGGGAAATGCTAATTGCTTATCGCAGGGGGTAAAAAGAAAGAATATATTCTGGATTTTGAAGCCCTGTGATCGGAGGATGAGGGTTATACATCCAATGAAAATCAAACAAAATCACAGAGGACCCTCCTACCACCTCATGGCCTTGAATGTGTTATCTAATATTTATGTCTCTCAAGATTACATACCAGACTATCAGTTTTTAAGGAACAATAAATCAATGCCTGCTACATGTACAAAGTGCATTAATCAAACACAAAATTATCATAAATCAAAATTATCATAAATATTCCATAACCAATCTCATACAATTTTAACATGTTTATACTGATTTCAAGTAGCCTCTCTCTAACAACCTTGAATAAAAAGTCCCATTTTAGATTTTTATTTTTAATATACCTTTGGATTACCATATGCCAGGATTTCATTCTTTGTTTTCATTAACTAATATTCCCATGTGCTCCAGATCTTTATTTGCCACAATTCCACATAGAAAAGCATTGACATAGCAATATTTGTACAGAAGTTCCCAAATCGTGTGATAAGCAAGTTTAAGATAAGATAACATGTACTTGTAATAAATTGCAATTTTACATGCAATCTCAGTTTAAGATTTAAGTTTATCAATGTAGGTCAACAGATTTAAATGTTTCATTCTATATTCAGGCCCTGCAGTCAATCTTGAAATGTGAGCAGAAAAATTGTTATGAATTTACCACCTTGACTATAGAATATCTAATGCAAGATTCAAATTTATTTCATAGAACATTTTTAATTACCAAAATTCTTTGAATATTTTGTCCAGAGGGGGTACAGTCCCTTGGGTAATACTATTTGGAGGGATACTGTTTTCAAGGGAAGTACAATCGGGGAGTTACAGTCTGGTAGTACAGGCTAGACTTATGAGAAAACAAGGTACAAACCTCATAACAGGGTCGAGATAATACTTCCAATCTCCATTGCCAAACCAGATTACTAGTGCACTTATGATAACGATTACTGAGCCTAGCGCATCTCCCATTACGTGGAGGAATACACCACGCATGTTCAGCTGGGCACTATTTTCTGAAGTGGATGGATATGCAATGTAAATATAGCGATAGTGGTATATGATTGGGACTGTTAAATCTAAAACAGCTAGCATATTTAAAAGTTTGATGAAAACTAATAATAATTTATAAAAAGCCTTTGCAAAATAAACATCATTTAATGAAAGAGAACTCTTATTAATATGATCAACAAATTCACACAATTTTTGTTGTGACTGCAATTTAATTATTCACTTTTTACTTCTTCACAATTAACTTGGGCATGATTTACTGACTTGCTTTTAAACTCTCTACAATAATCTTAGGCGCTATACACTTACTTGCTTTTTTCTTCTGTAACTTCTTTTGGCTCTTTGTAATAGTTTCTGTACTGAGTGATACATTTTCAAGGCCAGCAGGTGAGCCATTTTGACACATAGGATCCTTTGTAGAGGCACTTTCACAATCACTATCATTATTACTGTTATGAGTGTGACCGTTGTGAGCGTGACCATGGTTACTGTCATCATGTGAGTGACCATGATCTTCATTGTCACCACCACCACCCCCATGAGAATGTCCGTGTCCCCCTCCCCCTCCATGTGAATGCCCGTGAGCATGACCTTAAGAAATCAAACAGGTCTTATCAGACACTTTACATGTAAATTCAGGGCAGGTAGCCAGATATCAAGTGTTTAATGCTCTAATGTTACAAGAATTTCAAAATATATAATAAATGGGAAAAACACTATCATAGCGCCCTTAATACCTAAGAAACTACCTGACAGTATTTATATTCAACTAATTCATGAATAAACCATTCAGTTTTTATCAATACAGTATATGAATTGAAATCTGCAAGTACATGATCAGAATATCTACCAATAACTTTTTTGACTCAAAAATTTAAGAAGTTGATAATCAAATCATAAATATCATGTACTGTAAACATACCACTAAACAGAACTAGGCCAAGAAGGTTAACTACCAAGCCTACTCCACCAACTATGAGCAACAACTGAGGGTCATCAATCTTCTCAATCATGATGAGTCTTTTCAACGCCTCAATAAATATAGAAAATGTCAGAGCAATCAGGAAAACTGCATTGACTACAGCACCCAGCACTTCCGCCCTTGCCCAGCCATAGGTGTTTTTCTCTGTCTGCCATTTTGAGATCTGGAAATATAAAATAGATATACATTTGAAGAAAAATGATTTATGACCCACAAAGTACTCTACAGAACACCTACACAACAGTCCTATACAATCCGATTTCAGCTATAGTTCACAGTAGAATATGGTACCGATTGCACTTATCAACAAGCCATTTTAATATGCAAATGTTACCACCAGGCATTTGTTACAGATGCCGACTGCCAACTGTCGATCACCTCATCCACAAAAAAGTTGGAGACTATAACCATATGTCCACTTCTGGTAGTGACATAACAATGCAACTTTTGTTAGAGATTCAAATAATAATCCCCACCAATTCATGAGCTTATTAATTCTATGCTTTTTGCTTTTTTATTTTGTGAAATTCATACCCTGACTGATGCTAATCCAATAACAAGAGCCACTACATCGGACAGCATGTGGAAAGAGTCTCCTATCAGAGCTAAAGAATTAGTGATGTATCCTACGATAATCTCTACCAGGAAGTAAGTGGCAGTTAGTGTCAACATTGTACTGATGCGACATGTTTTCGTTTTTAGTGGGTGAGTCTTGGGTGGGTTTGCCATATTGAATGTAGCACCTGGAAATAAAGAAAACAAAATTCATGTGACAAGGCATTCAGTTATTCATTGCATCTTTTAGATATGATATCTGCATCATGATAAACCATGACATCTCAAATCTTCTCAGCCCTGAGATGCCATGATATAAGAACTTGATTTCGCGACTTTTGAGATCTTTCACCCCAGCTCATATTTCATCTAATTGGGGTCATAAAACTTGTGTTACTGTACCTGTTGTTGTACCTGTATGTAATGTATTGACATTAGGTTGATGATACATGATAACAATCACACTTATTAACAGTTATAACTCTTCCCATCTGATGTGCTCAGATCACAGAATATGCCTCATAATATCGGAGCATGTTTCAGGTGAAACAGAAAGACGCCATGAGCATCAGAATGTGATTTCTGAGATCAAAATGAGTCAAAATGAAGTCAGCCAGGCAACCAAGTTTATGTGAACCATAAACTACATTGGTTCATCTTAGTCCCTCAGTCATCCAAAGTTTGTAAGAATGGTTAAACCTGAGATTATAATAATGCTGTAACCAAGACACAAGTTTAGGAAATACATAATATAGTATATACTTGGAATAAATTAAAACTTGGATTTTTGATGAATGAATGTTTTATAGGTTTCTATGTGAGTTTCATGTTGAATTAATTTCAAAACACAAACCAAGAAATCATTTAAAAACGTCAATGATTCTATTGTATTGTTTACAAAAAGGTTGATTGATCTAGAAGAACTTTATGGTCGAGTAGTTTGGAATGCACTGGAATAAATTCAAACACAATATAGCATATGAACATTACTATTTAGGGATGAAATAGTATATCCTGAACATGGACCGAAATCTTTGATACACAAGGGTACAACATGTACGCCATTCAAGTATAATTCTTAACAGTATACTAGAGTCTTACAAGACAAAAATGATACTGAACAGTCGAACACTGTGAACATATTATCATTAAGTCAATGACCATTTATCAGATAGTTACTCTCAATTTGTCTCAAGTGTTCAATGTATTTTTAATTGATTGCTTAAGAGGCTCGCACACGTGTTTAGTATCAAAGCTTAATGCCTGTATTTCGGTTAAATAGAATAACTTAGTTAGTGCATAAAGTTAGTTATGGCAGCTGGTGGTTTATGACTTTTCTTGCTTTTAAACAGGTCCATTACTTCATACATAACATCTATTTGGACTTTGGAGTATTATTGATACATATCCAGGGGTTTCTTAGCAGCAGGCAACAGGAGTTTTCACAAAATTGCCTGTTGTTTTAGGGACTTTTCCATGTTAAATTTATGATTAATTTTGCCTGTTGTTTTCATTTATTTTGCCTGTTGTGAGAAATTCTAGTGAAACCCCTGCATATCTGTAATACCAAACTGTGATGGAAGGTTGGGATGCAGTGTTTTCTTCATGATTGCATTGTGCAAAATTGTATCAATCTAATTTAAAGCTTATTGCAATTTTGAACTTACTCTACCATCAGTAATTTCATGTCAAGAGCTTAACTTTTGAACCTGAAAGTATGCCTGTAGATAAGCAGTTGATACATACAATTTAAAATATAAATTATCTTGAAAAAAGTTAAACATGAATTCATTCAATTTAACCTCAGTGAATTCCTCAGATGAATATGATTGGCAAAGATTGAGTGAAAATTAAATATTATTTTCTAAATGCAGTAAAACCTATCTCATCCCGACACCACTAGGACTAGCCAAAGGTGTTTTAATTGGTAAATGTTCATAATTTGTAGTTTTTAACACGATAATCCATAGAAAATTCAAAAGTAGGACCAGAAAAAGGGAGTTTATACAAGACTACAATACTAGGGAAGATAGGCCGAGAGAGATTTCCCATCTAAATAACAATCCCAGTGAAAGTTTCCCAACGAGAAGTAATTGATTTTAATGAAGTGCATGAAAACCTTTTAAAATATAAGTTTCGTAACATTTTCGAAAAAGCATGATCGGGTCTATATTTTTGATCCAATGACTTATTCAAATGTATTTCATTATTTCTAAAAGTAATAGATACTGGGTTCTCTCCAGAATCTAATTACATGGCCCTCCCCCTGCTCACTCAATTTACCTCCCCCCTGCCCCCCCCCCCCTGGGTCCTAAATATAATCATAAATGGGCCAAGGGAAGAAGTCTTCGATTTTGAGGCAGTATGGGGGATGTGGTTTGACATGCACCCCAGAAGATGTAGGGACAGGAGGCTTTAAGGAAACTGAACAATGAACACTACAAGCATATTATCATGTAGTATTATTAAATAAAAGGTTTTCTAAATGAGATGAAGAAAAAGTAACACTGTGGGAAGTGCTGAAGTGCATTTGACAAAGTATGTGAGCAAAGAAAGCAGCGAAACTTGTTAAAAAATCACCCTGCTATGAAAAAATCCTGGGGAGATCACTGATATACTACTTTGTATATAGATATATGGCTAGGACTTTGAAACCACTGTGTACTGAATGACCCTACATATAATGAAGATACAATACCCTGTGCGCAGAGTCTAGTTATAAACTGCCTAGTATAGACTATATTACAGTTTAGCAGCCCCGGCCCAAAGATTGGTGCCTTTGACAGCCCGGGTAATAAATCATTTCAAATCTACCATGCTGACCCTTTCTCAACCAATCAGCAAAGTAGAAGGAACACGTGCTAAATACATGCTCATTAACTATGCGGGAATGTTCGAGGAAATGACCATATAGAAAGTCTTCCCTATTTTGACAATGAACTCTGATTGGCTCGGTGAGATCAGAGATTTATTGTAGACTGAAAGAGTGAAGACGAAGCTCTCTCTAAGTGAAGTCGAACGGATGCAAATGGTAAAGATACAACAAAGTTCATGATGATTCTATGTAAAAGTAAAAGTTTCAGTCCAATGCATGCTATAAAGGATTGTTTGTACCAAAAATTAGTTTTTCATCAATTTGCAGATCTAACATTAACATTTAGTTCTATACATACAACCTGGGTAAACCTTAAAGATAAGATTATAAATGAATTATCTTATAAAGTCATATCAGAGCATTCATTAAAGTCCCCGTCTAAAGTTTGAAAATATTTTTTTATCATTCATTTACTATTTGTCAGGACTTAAAAAGTGATTTTAGAGATTTTTGAACAAAAAAATTTTTTTGAAAAAAAAGTTGTGAGCATTTCATTTCTCAAATATTCAAATTTCCCGCCATTTTTCAAAAAAAGTTGAAATTTCTTAATCATCAAATATTTCTTAATGCATTTCAAAAAAGATTATATTTTTAACACCAATGCAAAGATTGAACAAAAGACACACTATTTCAATAATAAAATGTCATATTTAATGGGCCACTTCAATGTTTTAGCTTATCAAAAATATTTTGAAACATTAGTGATGTCACTAAGGTAACAAAAACTTTTTGAAAAAAATTGAAATTTAAAACGTACATGTAACATTTTTTTTTTCAATGTCAATCTTTTCTTAATATGCTAGACTTTCATAAAAAACCAATGTTGATTGTCTAACCAGGTTGAAAGGAAGAATAAATTATGTTTTAGATATCATTGTACCATTGGTTTCTATGAGAACTAAAATTTTGAAATGCATTTTTCTCAGAACCATTTTCATGCAGTGATAAGTTCATTTCTCGCTTGTTTATCAACCGATTTTCTTAATTTTTTTGGCAAAAAACAGGGAGGAAGTATGCTATGCATTGGTATGAATTGTGGCTTATTAGAAGATATGAGTGACCTCTAAAAGTTGGTTTTAAATAAATTCACAAATTTTGGAACAAAAAGTCTATCAAAAACCACTTTTTGAAATTAAAAAAAAAGTTTCACATATCACACTTTGATAACATTGGGTAAGACTACAATATAAGCCAAAGTGGTTTAAACTTTACATGGGGCCTTTAAGGTTGCATATATATACATGAATATGCAAGATTATAAAACAAAGAAAGCTAATCTTCATTTTTGTTTACGAATATCCGTTAACAAGACAAGATAATGCATCTTCTGAATACATGCTTCATATAACAAACAGTTTTTACTAGGATGTTTGTCTGTATTTGTATGTCAGATTTTTTAAACCTATTACTTAGCATATTTATCATATTTGTAAGAAATAAGGGATCCGATACTTTAAAAAGAGTAGTTTTCTCTCAATACCTACATTCTATTCATGTGCCTCAAAATGCTTCTTCATAGCAATTCCATCATGACTCTAATCACGACACTATGTTCTTTAAATTGTACTCATTTTTATTTCAAATACTTAACTTTTTCAGAGGTTGTCACAGGAATGTAGTCATATTCCTCTGCAAACTCACTTTTATCAATCTTCATTTTCCTCGTTTGATGAACTGCTTCCTATTCTCGCTTTTTGCCAAACTTTTATTCCCTAATCTCTATTGTCTAAAGGTAACTTCCTATCTTCTGGGATTGTCTAGGATAGTCATCAACTACGAAAACTATACTATGAAGTCATGTTTCTTATATATTCTTTTACTATGAAATTGTTGTTTAAATAAAAACTGTCATCCAAATAAGAAACACAACAATGAGTAATAAAACAAATAATATCCTACTACAAGTAAAGTAATTCCTTTCAAGTCGTGTGTTTACAACAGCAACTAATAATGAAGTATTTGCCTTCTTTGAGTGTCAGATATGTATTCATTTCAAATTTTTTAACATGTCACTCATGTCTATTCTATCCTATTTTGATTTGAATCGCAGTTACACTCTGTCCCATGTGTCTATATAAATGAAACTACACTTTAGTTGCTATTTATGTATAGCATATCTTTGTATGTCATTTATATACTATTTTCAGGCTCAAATATCTAAATTATCAACATTGGTAATTCTAGTGCATGTTATTTGACATGTAATATAGTAATTTTCCAGTTCAACAGCAGATTCAATAGAAACTTTGGATCCGTATCAAGAAAAAATACATTTGAACTTTTATTTTTATTTGCTTTTTAATGCAGTTTAAATATCTTAAATGACAAGCTTTAATTAGCTGAATTATTTTATATATTTCTGTACTAATATGTCAATTAATTAAGAATATGAAAAAGTTTTGTAACAGAACTTTTTTTAGCTGAGGTCACTTCTCTTAAGACACTCTCAAATCAAAGACACTCTTCGATATCCTTTTTAGTATAAACTTTATTCAGGTTGATACATTATCCGCCAATAATAATCATATTTGAAGTTCTAGAAAAGCAAATCATGACCTGAATCAAATCTGAATTATTTTTGAGTTTTGAAACTATCATTGTCATCATTTTCAGTTTCTCTTATCACATATCTTGGTGACTCTGAACTTTGTTATCTTTTTAAAAATGCTTAAGTTACCTCCCTCCCTCCCCTCCCCATTACCTATTTCTCATCCCCTTTCAACTAATCCAAGATGAAAATGTACTATCAGTCTTCCAATATCAGTAGATGCAAACTTTTCTTTATGGCCGAGCTATTTTCCTGAATGGCTTCAAGGGAATATTTTTAAAGTACATGTAGACTCTTGTTAGACTGCAGCACCATCTAAACATTGAATAGTTTAATATTATCAATATGTCTCTGGCTGGATTGATAAACCAAAATGATGAAATATTTAGTGCAGACAGTCGGAGGGACAAAAATGATACTTACAATGATATTTTACAGTTTGGGCTTTTGGTAATGCTTTTCAGTTTTTTGGTTATTCAAAAGTATAAGGTCATGAATGCTAAGCCATATACCGTATTCTCTCTAATAAACGCACAGTGCGGCTCCCAAATTCTCCTGGAGGAGATGCTTAAGTGACAAAATCTCAAGGGACATTTGAAAGATGAATATATAGGCGATAATAGGGTATTTCATGATTTTCCTCTTTTAAAGTGGACTCACTCCGACGAGATAACATAATATTGTACCTTAATGTTTTCGTCATGCATTTATCAAGCACCTGAATGTGTTTTCCTGGATTAATCAACATATATGTGGCAATATGGAAAAAAAACATCCACTGCAATCCTTCTGACGAAGCTGCCATTTTGGAAATTAATGGCGATACCCAAGTCAAAATCTAAAGGCTTTCTGTTACTGACTGGTCAGTTCATAGTCAGAGAAAATAGTTTTTATATTCATATAATACTACTACACATTTAATAAAAAGGAATGAATGTTAATGTTTGTGGGAAAAATAGAATAGAAATATTTCTGGATCAGAAGCTCCCATGATACATAGTGAGTGTCAAATGTTACAGATTTAACGTTTATTATACAAATTTAAACTCATCACTAGAAGGTTATCATGAACATATTTATAGTTCTAAAGATTCCGGAGACAAATCTGTAACATCATTATGCACAGAAATCGGTGTCTACAAAACTAAGACCTAAGACCTACAAAACTAAGACCCCCCACGTTATAAAACTAAGACCCTGTTATAAAACTAAGACCCCCACGTTATAAAACTAAGACCCTGTTATAAAACTAAGACCCCCCGCGTAATAAAACTAAGACCCTGTTATAAAACTAAGACCCCCACGTTATAAAACTAAGACCCCCCACGTTATAAAACTAAGACCCCCCACGTTATAAAACTAAGACCCTGTTATAAAACTAAGACCCCCCACGTTATAAAACTAAGACCCTGTTATAAAACTAAGACCCCCCACATTATAAAACTAAGACCCTGTTATAAAACTAAGACCCCCCACGTTATAAAACTAAGACCCTGTTATAAGAATCAGTCACCGTGCCTTGCTCTGCTCGCCACAAGGTAGTCTTGCCTCTGGGCCTTGTGTTCCCTAGTAACATACAGATTCTACAAAAGATAGTCTTGCTTCTGGTCCTTGTGTTCCCTTCTAATATACAGATTCTCCCCACTAACATAAAGATTCTACAAAAGGTAGTCTTGTTTCTGGTCCTTGTGTTCCCTTCTAATATACAGATTCTCCCCACTAACATAAAGATTCTACAAAAGGAAGTCTTGCTTCTGGTCCTTGTGTTCCCTTCTCACATACAGAATCTACACATGGTAGTCTTGCCTCTGAAGTGTTCATATGTTAGATTTCAGTCTTTTTTTTTATACATACTTCATATTTATTTCTAAAAGTCAATCGGTTACATTTTTACAAATTGCCATTGTTGACAGGACAACATTATCGGCAATTGAAACATTTTGATAAATAAAAATTGATATTCAGAAATACACAAAATGTTCAGAGAAGCTTTTTCTTTTTTGTTGTTGTTTGGTTTGCTTGTTCCCCAGTACCAAGTTGTGGTATCAAGCTCAAATGTTAAAAATTACCCTGTCCCAGACTTAGTATCGCTTGAAATGTATAGTGAGCAGTGATTTCAATCAGTTTTTCATTTGTTTCAAAGTCCAAATTTTCATCTCCATTTAATAGAAAATGTGTTTTCCTTTGAATTGAGTATGCTTCAAAATCTCGTAAACAGTCCAAGTCTGATAATCCTGCAAGAAGAACTTCACGTTCATTAAGGAGCAGTGGACACTTGATTAGAAAGTGTTCAGTGGTTTGGAATTTTTCACCATATTGACATTTGGGATCTGTTACCGACAGGAAATTATGAGAATAAAAGTGACTGTTCAAAAGTAGACCAGCTCTTAGTCTATTGAATTTGATTTCTATTTGCCTTGGCATGCACCTAGTCATTTTAGTAGTTGATACAGAGACAAGGCTCGTGTACTCTCTCACTGACCTTTTAAACCTTGAAATGGGTTGACCAACTCTAATCGCTGCTGGCAGTTTATTCCAAACCTTCATGGAATTAAAAATAGTGGATTTACCACAAGATGAACTCAAATGATTCGGAATTCTATAGTCATGCTGGAATCTGAGGTCTCTGGTATGAGTGATTTCATATGTACGAACTAGGTCACAAATAAAGGGTGGGAAACAGTTGAAGCGAGCTTTGAATAAGAAAATTTTTAAATAAATGTTCATCTCTTCTCGAGGAGAGGGTTTTCCAATTAATAGAGGAAAGTACTTTGTCTGTACTTGATCCATGGATAGCACCAGACACCAGGCATGCTGCTCTGTAATGCAGTCTGTCGAGAGCTTGTAGTTTTGCTAAGGAGGCTTTATTATAGATTATGTCACAATAGACAAAGTGTGGTAAAAAATAGGCATTATAGATTTTTTCAAGGTGCTTACCTGGTAAATTTTTACAGAGAGCTTTCAAGGGTCTAATTAGGGAGGTTATTTTACCAATTAATTGATCTATATGGGCATTGAAATTAAGTTTACAATCCAGGACTAGTCCAAGATGTTTATGAGTTGTGCAAATGGGTATCTCTTCACCTCCCAAAGTTAGGGGAGATTGGTTAATATTCTGGGTGCGTTGTCCCGAGAAAGTTATGTCAGCACTCTTTTGAGCTTTAAATTTCATTCTCCATAGTAATGACCATTGGTGTAAAGTGTCAAGGTCATCTTGTAATGGCTGATTAATGTTTAAAAAGACTTCATTTTTATCATACGCATCATACAGTGAAGTGTCGTCAGCAAAAATAAAAGTTTTTGAGTTGAGATTGTCGGGTAAGTCGTTAATATAAATTAGAAATAATAGGGGTCCCAAAACAGACCCCTGCGGCACCCCCGCATTTATGGTAAAATTATGACTACCATTATGGCTAGGATCAAAATTGGCATTACGCTGTTCCCGATCTTTTGACCATTTGGATAAACTATTGTTTACCCGTACTTGTATTCTCCTATTTGAAAGATAAGATGTCATTAAGGAGATAAAATTGTCATTACATCCATAGGCTTTTAGTTTTTTTAAAAGAAGATGGTGTGGAACTAAGTCAAACGCTGACGTGAGATCAAGAAATATGGAACGAACATTTTTACCATTATCGATGTTAGTATGGAGGTCATGAACAATATGAATAAGTTGGTTCACTGTATTATGTTTGGGTAAAAAGCCACTTTGGAGTTTGTATAATAAATTATTTTCAAGCAAACATCTCCGCGTAAGACGACCCTTGATGTTACCATTTGACGTCCATGCTGATTCAACTTCTTCGTTGTTCTTTACAGTGTAAAGAAGCTTACGATTTCTTGGACTTAAGTCCTCATAAACAATGACTCTAGTTCCCTTAAGTCTATGTCTAGTGGCAAGAAGATCGTTCTTATCTCCTCGATATTTAAATTTCACAATAATCGGTCGTGGATACCTGCTTTGGCGCTCGAATCGTCCAATTCTATGAGCTACTTCAACAGTCTCTTTCCAATTAATATCGAGTTTATCCTTGACTGCTTGGCAATTAGATATACTCTGTATACAGTTCTCATCTGCATTCCCTTCTGCAGATTCTGGTATGCCAAGCACCCGTACAGTATTCTTCCGGAGTACTGGGCGTTATGGTTTATTTCTTCAGTCATATCTGTCATTGTTTTCCTCATATCGAGTACCTGTTGCTTAAGCTCAGAGTTTTCTTTTTCAATGTCAGAGAGTCTCGAATTGGTAGCTTCTAGTGCTCTGTGAATGGTCTTCTTTACCGAGGTTTTAACCATTGCTTCTATTTTCTTCTCTTGGTTGTCCAGGGCAGTTTTCAAAAGTTTCTCCATCCATGATTTTGTAAGTACTTCCGGTTCCACGTTGGCACTATCGAATGTATCCGAGTCACTATGATACTCAGTCATGGCCGTGTCATCTTCACTATCACTTCCATGTATGCTGTATTTCCCCTTGCTGTCTCCAGCCTGTCTTCTCTTACTTGGAGGTCTATCTGAGTGAGTTGCTCTAACCCTGTCTCGAGATCGATCTTCACCGACGCCATTTTGGCTAGAATTGGTATTTCCGTTGTAAAAGTTTTTGATAGTGGTTTGCGACATTATTCTACGCCTACATTCACTTTTAATGGATTCAGTAGACTCCCTGGTAACTTAAACGTCTCTAAAAGGAAGAATAACTCAACTCCTAGGTGTTTTATAGTAACAAACGGCACTTATCCTCGTCAGTTCGGAGTTTTAGCTTTTCATTATTTCAGTCTCGTTTTCAGATTTCAGTCTAACAGGATCTTAGTTTTATAACGTGGGGGGTCTTAGTTTTATAACAGGGTCTTAGTTTTATTACGTGGGGGGTCTTAGTTTTATAACAGGGTCTTAGTTTTATTACGTGGGGGGTCTTAGTTTTATTACGTTGGGGGTCTTAGTTTTATAACAGGGTCTTAGTTTTATAACGTGGGGGGTCTTAGTTATATAACAGGGTCTTAGTTTTATTACGTGGGGGGTCTTAGTTTTATAACAGGGTCTTAGTTTTATTACGTGGGGGGTCTTAGTTTTATAACAGGGTCTTAGTTTTATTACGTGGGGGGTCTTAATTTTATAACAGGGTCTTAGTTTTATTACGTGAAGGGTCTTAGTTTTATAACAGGGTCTTAGTTTTATTACGTGGGGGTCTTAGTTTTATAACAGGGTCTTAGTTTTATAACTTGGGGGGGGGTCTTAGTTTTATAACAGGGTCTTAGTTTTATTACGTGGGGGGTCTTAGTTTTATATCAGGGTCTTAGTTTTATTGCCTGGGGGGTCTTAGTTTTATAACAGGGTCTTAGTTTTATTACGTGGGGGGTCTTAGTTTTATAACAGGGTCTTAGTTTTATTACGTGGGGGGTCTTAGTTTTATAACAGGGTCTTAGTTTTATTACGTGGGGGGTCTTAGTTTTATAGGTCTTAGGTCTTAGTTTTGTAGACACCCGCACAGAAATGGCTCAATCGATAGCAGTAAGTGAATTAATGGAATTTACTCTATTATCACCCAATTATTTTGTTCGAATTTTTTTCTTGTTTTTTGTTACTTCAGTTGCCAGAGTCTTTCATGGAAATGCTTTTTAAATTTCATATAAAGAATGATTCTGTATGGTAAACCAAATGGTTGGTCTGCACAGTTTTTAAAACCTTGATGCGATTAGTCTTGAAAGAGCTCTGGTTTTCTCTTTTGACAAATGTGATAATCATTGCTCTAGCCAGGGGGGGGGGATTTCCCAAAGATGACCTTTCGTATTGGCACGTTCGAAAACAAATTTTATTAACAGGCCTCATTTGCCATTGAAATGGATCTCCAAATGTTCGCTGTAGTTTTATGAGTATTCTCTACAAGTATGGATCGAGTAACTTCAATAGTATTACCGTAGGTTTGAAATGATGATGTTGAACTGATGTTAACACCATTCCCACGATTTCAAATTTAACTTTGCGCATGCGCAGCATATTGTTCACGTGATCACATCCTGCAATTTGATTGGAGATGATGCGGGAGATGACGTTATGGGGAATCCCCGAATACGATAGAATATGAAAGAATTGTGGGAGCTACTCACTTCTTCTGGCTCTAGCCTAGCCTAATCAAACCATTGGGGGGAGGCGTGACTTACTCCCTGTGATCAAAACAGAGTGGCAAAATTGAAACCCCTAATCAAAATTGCAATCACATACAGTTAAACATTATACATCTCTCCTTGATTCAAAATATTTCATTTTCCATTGACTCACATATTACAAACCTGGAAATGTGAACACCTGCTAATCCAAGCACTTATGGCTGGTCCCGGTATCGCTCGGATTGGACAGGATGTACCTTTGAAGCTTCATTAGTAGCTGCCATTACATAGTTTAAATTCAAATTTAAATGAACAGCTATGTAAGCTACTTATACGGTTGATTTTAAGACGTTATTAGCGATTTAACTTTATTCTTCTATTCAGACTTTAATAATCACTATTATTCTGTTGGCATCAGGGTATATAAGTGCATTAAAATGGTTAGAATTAATATCTCAAGGAACCGCTATATAACGAACATGATGCAGATGTTTTCACAAAATAATTTGTATGGGACTATAATAATGGATTTTACCTAAATATTATCTTTGTTTGCAGCTTAAAAGGTGCTAGCTACAATATAAAATACAATATTTTATCATCAAAACTAGTCCATTGTACAACTAACCACAGACTATTTTTGTCTGGAATCTGACTGAAGCTACATTGAATCGTAATAATTTCATTATATCGAATAAGTCTCAGAAAACACTTCTCAAAATCATATCTCAAAATGGATACCACAGATGCGTTACATAATGTGTCATTCCTCGCATGTATTTACAATAGAACAATATTGCCATGTGACAATATTCATGAAGATTGTCAACGTAGCAAAAGCGAGGGACTAAATATATGAATCGTCAGCATAACTAAAGTCTGTTACACTGCTTCAAAGGCAAGCAGTTAAACCTGAAATATAAGAAATCTAAATAATATTGTGCAATAATATATAGAAAAATATATTCATATTGCACACAAATAATATTTGTTTATGTTGGATTGCTTGTAAATTGGCTCATAAAATCTGTAACCTTTTATATTTTGATGCTCCTCTACCATGTTAATTCTCAAAAGAATAACATGGCGGACAGACCTCAAATTACGAGAGGGCACAGGCTTATTGCACTGAGCACTAAATAATCTGAAATATACAAATATAATGTGAATAATATGAATATATTTTTCTATATATTATTGCACAATATTATTTAGATTTCTTATTTTTCAGGTTCAACTGCTTGCCTTTGAAGCAGTGTAACAGACTGTAGGTGAGTACCAGTGACTGACGCAATAAAATGGTGAATGGACTCTAGTTTCTGTACTCTGTAGGCTTCCAGGAGAATCGTGTAAACATAACAAGGCAAACAAATTTTTCATAACCATATTTTTTCTTTTTTTCAAACTTCATTCTGCTCTTGGTGTAATCTACAGACAACATAAGGGGGGGGGGGCTTTTGTTCATTATGCTCAGAAATAGAGTCTAAGTAAAGAGTGTAAAACTGCATTACTCTAACAAAACTTACCTAGGGGGGGGGGGGGGGCTTCTGTTCATTATGCTCAGAAATAGAGTCTAAGTAAAGAGTGTAAAACTGCATTACTCTAACAAAGTAGAACTTACCTTCTTACTAAAATATATTATGTTTTGATGAAGGTGTCTGTATTTTTCCGGAACGTTCTTTCTCCAAGAAATTGTGATTTTGCACACAACACAAATTGCACTCAACACGAAAAAGTTTTGGAAAATTACTTTTTTATTACTTTCTCTTCCTCCTCAAATTAGAGAAATTATGGTCCTTACCTGATCTGTTTTTGGTATCGATAGAAACTTATGATATTCCGCTTCAGTTTGCAATTTATTATATTTAAATATTTAGAAAGATGATCACATATTTCCAGTGTTTTTTCTGCAATATTTTCAAGTTCCGGAAACAGCTGACATGGCTGACAAAGGCAATTCAGATGTCAAACTTTGGCGTGTGTGTTTTTGTGGAACGAAATAAGAATAAAGGGATATATGACAATAGTGACATCTTTAACTAGAAATAGTGACTAAAACTAGAATCTTGCAAAATAGAGCCTCTAGTGTGCTCCTTAGTGACTTTTAATTACCTCTTCTGCCATAAGGTTCCAATACACCATTTGAAAGCTGGGAACCTCAGCTTTGAGAATCTAACCACTATTTGAATTTTCACTGAATGTAAAATTAGTAGATCTAAAGGCCATGATAAAATCAATCAATCATGCGAGTAAATGAACTTGAATTATTATGATCCATTGATGTCACCAACAAGAGGTGACATACAGGGTGTCCCAAAACTCATGAGAATTTTTTGAGGGAGATATAAGGCATGAATGATTTTTCTTCAAATTAAGTGCACTTAATAATAAACAAACATTGAGGAATGACTGACATGAATTTCAGGCACATATCTTTTATATTTCCGAATTTATTGACATTTGAATTCTACATCACCACAAACCCCGGAGTAATCAGAGAAATACAACAAGTTACATTACATTTTGATAATATTTATACAACTTCTCTACTATAATAGCATTTTTTCATTGAATTATTTCAGCGTTTCAGTACATTAGGTAATATGATCATACACATTCAGCTAACGTATCTCTACAAAGTTATTATAGCATATTATCTACAATTGATGTCTTTTCAGACGCTTTATACCCATTCCCAAATCGTTCTATAGCCATTTCTGTAGGGTCCTCTGAAACAACATGACTCAATTCTTCCTCCATTTCAGTGACATGGCCCACTAATCTTTGTTTAAGGTCCCCAAAGAAATGAAAAGTCTATAGTAGAGCAAAATCTGGCAAGTATATGGAGCTACCATATACTGTAAAGTCTCAATAGAAAGTAAATTGGGTGCACTACTGGCATGCATGTAGTGACTTATTCACTGATGCATTGTCAATATGCAAGATCATATTGGCTAGCAAATGGGGACATTTCTTTCAATCCCTCAGGAACATGTCATTATGATCTTTCAGCGAACCAATGTACAATCTGTTGATTTATTGGGTCTCTATCAAAATTTATATATCGTTTTATCAAAGTGCATCATCAATATGAGAAAAATGCTCAACTAAGCTTATACAAAAAACATATAGTTGAGTTATAGTTGAGAATTTGTATAAAATTGACAAAATGTGACATAAACTGTTGTATTTTCCCGACAACTCCGGGGTTTGTGGCGATGTAGAATTCAATGTCAATAAATTCGGAAATATAAAAGATATGTGCCTGAAATTCATGTCAGTTATTCCTTATGTTTAATAAGTGTACCAAATTTGAAGAAAAATCACTCATGCCTTATATCTCCCTCAAAAAATTCTCATGAGTTTTGGGACACCCTGTATTGTAATGGTCTCTGTTTTTTATGGCGGTTGTTGGTGGTTGGCTATTGGTGGGTGGCCATTGGTGGTTGGCGATCGTCGTCTGTGACAAATTCTTACAACTTCCAATAAGACTGACTTCAATTCTTTTCAAGGTAAAAAAGGTCAAAAAGGTCTTTTTTCAACTTGGTCCAAATTGACCATTTTCAAAATCATGTACAAGTTATCAGAAGTTCAAATCTGACTTGAGATTTGACCTTCAATGACCATTTCAAGGTCAAAAAGGGGTCAAAAGGTATTTTTCAACTTGCTTCAAATTGACCAATTTTTATTTCAAAATCATCTACAAGTTCAAAGGTTCAAATTTGACTGTGGATTTGACCCTCATTCTGAATGTCAAGATTTGACCTTCAATGACCTGACCTTCTCAAGGTCAAAAAGGTATTTTTTCAACTTGCTTCAAATTGACCAATTTTTTTCAAAATCATCTATAAGTTCTCAAAAGTTCAAATCTGACTTTAGATATGAGATGTCACCTTCAATGACCTTCTCAGGGTCAAAAGGTGCTTTTTCAACTTGCTTTAAATTGACCACTTTTTTCAAAATCATTACAAGTTCTCAGAAATTTTAAAATTGAACTAATAATATTGTGAGCAACTAGGTGGTGACATTTTGTCATGTTAATGCCTTGTTTTAATATATTACCAGAGTAATGAATCTACACAGAAATATAATTATGATGTTTCAACTTCATTGTTATGTTTACATTTTCTCTTTGAAATTACTACCCAAACATTCCCCATAACAATGCCAAGTTTTTTTTTAATCATAATTTTTTTCATTATAAACAGAAGGATGTAATTTCAATTACACAAAGAAGACATTTTTGTCACTCTCTATGATTAATTGTGTGACTATGCATATCCACTTAGTTCAAATGAGGGTGGGAGGGAGCTTCTATAAAAAATATATTGCTCTCAGAATGGCTTTAGGAACTCCCGATATGCCTTAGAAAGTATTCCTTGGAGTCCTCAAACATTATGCATTCCTGGTATAGAATGATACTTAAAGAGTGAAGTAAAAAGATGCTGTGTGAAAAGTAGGCATGGCAATAAAGGTCAAAGGTCGAATATTTTGCTTGATGTATGCTACTTTTTGCCAGAGACATATAAAACTGTTTGCATGTCTCTGTTTTTACTTATAAATAATCCATTCTGGCCATAGGGGTATTTGTCATTTTGAAATTGATTTTCATAAGATTAGTAAATGACCCCTTGGTGATGAAAGGGTTAATATCTAATTATGCATTCACTAAAAATTCAAATGGAGGTCAGATTCCTAAAGCCGACACTCTCAGCTTTCCAAGTGTGTATTGTAACCTTAGTTCAGAGGTGGTCATTTATATCACCCTAGTTTGCACTACTATATGCCATTATGTTTGAATATTCAAAACTGGAATTAATTGATTTTCCATTTTCATTTTAAAACTAGATAGAAAACTAGATAACTGTAACACCAAGCCATAGCATATCACATTGAAAGACCATGACTGCTATTTTTGGAAATGGCCACCAACTATCCAAATACTCATTAACAGTGTAATATCCTTCTTTGTATTCACATAAAAAAATTCAGGTTGGGAAACTAGACTTTTAGTTATAGCAAAAAAGTTAAATAACACATAAAAATGGTCACCATTTTAAATGGCTACTTACTAGCCAGAGTATCATTGAAAAGGCTGCTTACACTGTATAAAATTTCAAGAAAATCGCTCCAATACTTTTCCAGTGAAAGTATCAAATTATAACAACACAGATAAAATGGCCGCCATTTTTCAAAATGGTCGCTTACTAACCAAATTGTCGGAAGAAAGTGTAATATGCTTCTAGTAAGTAGACACAAATGGGACTGCCATTTTGAAACAGGCAGCCATTTTGAAAATATAGTGCATAGTATACAACATATAAATTATATTGGGCCATTGGTATTTGAGTTATGGCCCAGACAGACAGATGTATGAATGTACATACAGATGGATGGCACTCTATATTCCCCTAACTTTTTTAAATGGGATAAATGCAGGTATATGTGTCAACTCTGGTTCACAACTTCATTGGAAAATGGTTATTTCCTAGTAAATTGACTTTGATGTTTGAATAGATGTCTCATACATATAGGCCTAGCCTATATGTACTTAGTGTTTGATATTGCTGTCAGAGGAAAACAACTCATTCCATACGTGTCTACATCATTCAGATTTGCATAAAGAGGCTAAAGAGTACAGAAATATTCCCAAATTATATAACTTAACAGTGACGTAGCCAGGAAGAAAAAAAGCGACGAGGCATAAAATATCCAAAATGGCGGAGCTAAGGGGTGATAATTTACTGCAATATATGAACATTTAGACAATTTAGTGATCTACTTTTAAATCTACATTATGTTAAATTATATTATATAAAAGAATTTTTTTGCATGGAAATCTGGCCTAAATGGTCCACTCAGTTCGAACATAATAACTCATCAAAATTTTGCAAAATTATCACTTCATTTCCTACTTTAGGTTTTAGTTTAATATTGACTTTGTTCTCAGTTTATAGAAGGTGTGAGTACAGTTATGTTCCAATTTTCAATAAGAATCTTGTCAATGGTCCACCTCCATTTTTCAGGCTTCACTTCCAATTACAACCATAACATATTTTGGTGTCGCACATATGCCATTTTTATTTTCTTACAAAGTATGCATTTAAATACGCTGGTGTTTTAATACAACATATATCACCAATAATATTAAAATATATCAAAACATTTTAACATCCCCAGATGAAGTGTCTATGGAGATCATGCAATGCTGACATAAAACCTTTCCTCTTAACATCTCACTGTCACTCTTGACTTTCCAGTCTGACTCTCTTATATTGGAGAGCATTTCAATTCTCCACAAAGGACAAGGTGAACTTATAATGATGTACTGGAAGTCTCTGATGTTAGAGCATCTGACCTTTTGTCAACATACGAGTACATGTACAGTACATGTATGCCACTCAGATATATGGAAATTTTACGCTGTCTATGTGTTTCCTTTATTTCACCATGGTATGTACAGCTATATACAGTCTTGTTTGGAATAATGAGTTTTGGTATCATTTCTCCAATGGGGCATAGTTCAAGAGCTTTTCTATGAGATCAACATGTCCAAGCAACATTCTCCTACAACAATAGCGCTTCAAGCCAAGGGCATCAAGGGCGTCACTGAAAGCATAAACATTCCAAAAGATTAGTGTTTAATTATATATTTTATCTCAACACACCTCACTTTTCACAAGCGGATCTAGACGGGGGCGTGGGGGAAAAAAAGTCGGAAAATTCGTGTTTTGCCTCATCGCTTTTTACAAAATTTGACTCTTTTTTTAATTCGCTCACAGTTATTATCACACGCCCCCCCCCCCCTAACACAAAATCCGCCCCTGCTTTTGGTGGTGAAAGATATGGGGGAGGTCCAAAGACTTGATGCGATACTGGTATATTGTGTAAATACTCATAAAGGAACGAGGGAAGCATGGTCAAGTAAGCTCATTGAATCTCTACAACATAATCTTTGTGGTTGCATTCATATAAAAGTAGCTCACACTTGTTTCTTTACATGTTGCAAACTGCAAGACCACTCTCAGAGACCACCCTTCTAGCTTTGTAAAAAATGAAACAGACTTTTTTGAAAATGAAATATAACAGATGTCAAATATTTGTAGAATTTAGAATTAGAGTATGATATGAGCTTGGGTAGATTGACACAAGAGAGTGAAGAGGTTACAGAATACAGATAAAAGTTAATAGATAGTACTCGTACATGCAAAGTAACTTACCCTTCTGTGTATTCAGCTTGTAGTAGACCTAAGTAAGGTTCCCACTTGTTCCCAATGACCTTACCACAAGTGAAACAGCGAACTGGAATAATCATTGTTGAATGTGTTGTAACTGAAAATACAAGAGCATCTGTTTAAACCTTGGTGAATATGGTAGAGTCACAGGGATTTTACCTCTGGACCTAGTCAGGTATGTGAGAAGCAGAGGCAGTTGCATTATCAAAATTTACAGAAAAATATATGTATAACTAATTTTTAACCGAAACTGTAAAATGATGTCAAATGAAATGGTAGCATTACTTTACTTATTCTTTCCACGAGAAGGGTATGCAACTCTGTTTTATAAACATGAGGACTTCAAAATGAGCAGTTCAATGCTTCCCTTTTTTGATAATATTAAGGTGCCGTAGTACTTAGGAAACCATAGGAAATGACAAAACAGGAAATGACAAAACCATGCTGGATTTCAAACGTTATTTGAACCAAGATAACAGAGTTCTGTTTTGACCTCCAGTCAGTTTAATTACTTTCATGTGTCATTTACATGACCAGGATCACAATGTACATGGTAAAAATGACCCTAAACATGATGAAATAAGTTTTCCAGTCCTCTGAAAATGTGACTGAATATAGCTAAAAGTAGGCGCTTAGGGAAGGTCACTGAACATAACCCTCTGAATTTTTCAGAAAATGTGCCCAATATATTGCTCTAAATGATACAACCTTTGAAAAATTGAGATCATTCATAGAAAAAGAAAAAAGATGACCGCCATTTTTGTTTCAGACAATTTTCTAAAATTTCGATTTAGAAACATAAGTCATCAGCGGGCTCTTGTCTGTCCAAATCTGAATGATGCTCTTGTGAGTCAAGAAATGTGTCGGCAGCATTGATATTTGGACAGACAGGAGCCCGGAAAAAGATTCGGTGTCTCATCTTAAGGAATATGTATTGAGCTTCTGCTCATACTAGAGGTTTGCCAGCATCTAGGATCAAAGGTGCAGGTCGAAGGGTGGGTTTGTAGAAAAAAACAGGTACTGGGTAGTAAATCCTCCATGCTGGGTTCAAAACTGGTACCCGGTCGAAAAAACCGGGTACCCAAAAAACGAAAAATAAGAATACATAACACGTGTAAGATTTGTTTGAATTTACAAAAATGTATGTAACTTCCTTCAAGATTGAGCTAGAAGCTTCAAATAAAAAGAATTTTAAGGCTCTTTTCTTCCACTATCATCATATTTATATTTTCATTGGTTATGGGGGGGGGGGGGGGGTGCGAGAGGGTAAGTAAGACTCCTAATCTTCAGATAAATTTTTCAAGTTCTACCATGGGCATTCAACTAGTTCAATTCTAGTTGAATGCCCATGGTTCTACCGACGAAGTCAGGCCATGAAATCTACTCTACACTTATCCCGTTCCCGGACTATGGTCCTGTGAACATCTCAATCTTTTGCCTGTGCGATTATAACATGGGAGAATTTTTTACTCATCTTACACTTCTGATACCTACTTCAATAGATTCCTTGGTAATTTAGCATTCTTTTCGTGTAGTTGAATCCACAATTGTCTGGGTTTATCGGCAGAACGAAGACATTTTCGTTTTTGATCGCAATATTTGCGTGTAACATTTAACTTATTTCAACCGTCAAATTCCTCCATATTGGTACTTCCGGGCTACATCCGGGACAGCCAAACGGGGGATTCCCCTTTTAAATCCAACCGCCATTTTGAAAAGTGATGGAATCTCTCTCGATGAAAAAGAGAAATGTTCCCGTTCTGCCGATATACCCAGACAATCGGCGGTTCCAATATATTAGAAGTTACATCTTGAGTTGTATAATGCATTGAGGTAGGTATCTTAAGTGTAAGGGGCGTAGATAATTCTCCCAAGTTGTAATCGTACAGGCAAATGAATGCGCTCAGTGCAGGACTATAGTCCGGGAACGGGATAACTCTACACAGTTTGAACCTTATCCCGTTCCAGGACTATAGTCCTGTACGGAGCCAATACATTTGCCTGTACGATTACAACTTGGGAGAATTATCTACGCCCCTTCCACTTAAGAAACCTACCTCAATGCATTCTAGAACTCAAAATGTAACTTCTAATATATTGGAACCGCCGATTGTCTGGGTTAGTTGGCAGAACGAGGTCTTTTTGTTTCTTATGGCTCTTTTGGTCGAAGTTCGATTAAGATGGCGGTTATAACGGAATTTCCCGAACTCTTCCGTAATAGCACGAACTTGGTTTTTCGTTACGTCACTTCCGTGTAAAATGGATTTGTTTCGGGTAAGAGGGAATTTCGAAAATTTCGGACAATATTTTCAATATTTACTGCCATGTCGACATCCTATGCTCTTAACTGTATACCGAATGGTTAAACAATGTTTCTTACCGGAAACAAATCCATTTTACATGGAAGTGAAGTAACGAAAAACCAAGTTCGTGCTATTACGGAAGAGTTCGGGAAATTCCGTTATAACCGCCATCTTAATCGAACTTCGACCAAAAGAGCCATAAGAAACAAAAAGACCTCGTTCTGCCAACTAACCCAGACAATCGGCGGTTCCAATATATTAGAAGTTACATTTTGAGTTCTAGAATGCATTGAGGTAGGTTTCTTAAGTGAAAGGGGCGTAGATAATTCTCCCAAGTTGTAATCGTACAGGCAAATGTATTGGCTCCGTACAGGACTATAGTCCGGGAACAGGATAATTTGAACCCAGCATAGAGGATTTAATACCCAGTACCCGGTAGCCCTTTCCGGTTTTTTCTACAAACCCTCGAAGGGTTTATAGACCATTCCCTATGTTATTCACCAATTCACTCACTGTGCTGTGTGACAAAAAAATTCAAACACACAATGGAAGGATTTACCACTTACTGATCACAACCAATCAGCAACTAACATCTGTAAAAAGACAGCTGGAAATTGTAATTGTCTGGATGAGCATTAATTAACACCATTACCAGTAAAATCTAGAAATAACTTACTGAATATAAAAACATGAAAAATGTGTTTTCCTCAACATCCGGGTTTTCTAAAATACTCTCAAAACTGTTGTCGTAATAGTTGTCTCATATTGCACCGTTTTTGATGATATTACATATTAATATACGAATTCTTATACAAGATAATTATTTATTGAGAAGAATGTTTTACAATGAAGTCAATCTGTTCATTCAATGAAGACATTAAAATTACATTGCCAATCAACCTTGACCTTTTGACCTCAAACTTCAGAAAGAAAAAGAAAGTTTTTACACTTTATTTATCATCAATAAGGTAGCCAGTACTAGCCACTTTAGATTGTGAATAATGAATTCTATGTCTTAGTGTCTAAGTAAATATCACTTTGCTGACCATCAAACCTACTTAGGAAATGCAATAAATGGTGAGTCCTTTTTGAGATTTTGTCACTTTCCAGAGAGTAGATCTAGGCTAGGCCTTAGACTATATCCTATTTAGTCTGAATTATATTCAGACTATAAGCAGGCCTGTCAACTGTCCCGCAATTTGCGTATTTGTCACGCATTTGCTGAAGAATTTGAAGTCACGCCAGTTTTTTTTGCGTGACACAAAATGTCACGCAAATACGCATTTTACCTGGTAATTGTCACGCAAATATGTTTCTGTAAAAAAAAATTCAAAATATGTTTATGATACGGTAAAAATACGAACGTCGGAAAAAAACGAACGCAATTTGTTCGGATTTGTCACGCGAATCCCATAATTGTCACGCATGTTCATTGGAAATTTTCGTACCTACCCCCCCCCCCCCCCCCCCCCCCCCCCCCCCGAAAAATTTGAGGTGATAAAAATTTGAGGTGATAAAAGTTTAGCAAAGGTGCTCAAACTTTGGCCAAAGGTGTTTAAAAGTTGGCCAAAGGTGTTCAAAATTTGGACAAAAGTGTTCAGATTTGGACTTCGGTGTCCAACATTTGTAAGTCTAGTATGCGCCAAATCGCTTCCAAAGTGGCTTAGTTAGTCTAAACCGATGTTGAGGTAGATTACTAAGAAGCGGCCCAATGGTATTATAGTTTGGTTCATTGACTATTCGATTTCACTTGTCTGCAGTCAAAAAGGTGACACGAAAGGGCTAAACGGCTTGCCCCAAGGTGCAACGGTCAAAAAGATGAGTTTTAAAAAAATCATTTTTTTCAAATAATAGCAGCGAGGATATGGAATAGGAGGCAAATTTGATATTGATATTTATGATAGTCCATTTGGGTGTGGAATTTTTTATTAAAAACAATAATGGTGAAGAATTATACATTGCTGACCTTAAAATGCCATTTTAATCCAAAAGTCATCGTTGCTAATGATAATATTCCTATTTTCTTTATTCAATGTTTTCTTAATGTTTCAATTACCATTGTGTTAGTTTTTGCCAAAGTAAATAATTATAGGGGTCTCACAAGGATCAACTTTATTTACAACTTTTTCATATCTCGTGATGTTGGAAAAAATACTACGTTTAACAAAATTCTACGTGTTAAATATTAAACAAAATAATGATAATGTGTTTGTTTCATTGTTTCAACTGAATAATCACAATTTATTGCTCTTGCTCTTAGAGCGGCAGGACATATACTAGTATGAAAATCGTCAATACAGTTGATCCTTGTGTGACCCCTACAATAATTTACTTTGTCAAAAACTAATATAACGTTTATTCGAATATATAAAAATCATTTCATAGGTAAAATAGTAATAAAATGATTGACTCTTGAATAAAAAGGCGTAATAGTTGTTGCAGTAAAATTACCACACCAAAGTGGACTATCTCTACATATTAATATCAAATGGGCCTTCTATTCGCATGTTTTACTGTACTTATTTGTAACAAAAGTTTATTGTGATAAAGCAAGCAGTAAATTAGATATTTTTTAGCTTGCAGACAGTGATCTAGACGAGGCAACGTCTTGTAGTATTAGGTGTAACAGTGATGAGGCAGGAATTATTTTATAAATGCAACTTGTGACAATTCCTGTGTTGATGGTTTATCTAACAATTAACCATTTTGTCCAACATTCTGCTTGGACGTCAAATTAAAAGATGCCGATTTGCATCACATCAAGTTTGATTTGTTCACGGATGTATGTCAGAGTGATACCTGTAGTAGCTCCTGCACTCAACTGATATCCAACAAGATATATGTGAGCTTTCATTGCAACATTTACATTTAGAACAGTTAAAATTTTACTAAGTCTGATAGAAAATGAAATAATTTAAGTCTATTTCTTTCAGTTTATTTAGTTTAAAATACAAATACATTCGTTTTGAAACATTAGCAGCAATTTTATTTTCAAAAGGACAGTTTTCAACTTTGTATGTTTCAATTTTGTTCATAAAATGTGAATTCTAGAAATGTCAAGGTCATTTCTAGGAAAAATATCAATATTTAGTTAGTTGGGTTTTTAAAACAAATGCCCGATAATTTGACCCTTCATAACCAATGTTAAGGTGACCTGAGGTCAAGGTCTGAATGGGTCAAGGTAATTTCAAGGTCTAAGATCAATATCTAGCAATTTGACATTTTAAACCAATTGAGAACAATTGTGACCTTTGGCGACCAATGATAAGGTGACCTGATGTCAAGGTTATTTCAAGGTCAAAAGTCAATATCTAGGTAGTTGGCTACTGTGGGTCTACAGTAACATTTGATCACCAATGATAAAGTGACCTACGGTCAATGTCACTGTTTAGGGTGAAGGTCATCTCAAGGTCATAGATCTAAATCTATCTAAATATTTGGCATTTTGGGGATGCTGCTTCACGTCAGGACCCATGAATATGTGTCCTGAGGTCAAGGTCATTCTTACAAGGTCAACATCTCAGTATTTGGAGTTTTGAGTCCCTGTGGGCTGCTGTGGCCCTTTGCAACTCATGTTAAGGTGACGTGAGGTCAAAGTCAATACCTATGGTTCAAAAACATAATAAGGTCAAATGTCAATATCTAGGTAGTTGGCTTGTGTGGGGCTACACTGACATTTGATCACCAATGATAAAGTGACCTGAGATCAATGTCATTGTTATAGGTCAAGGTCATGTCAAGGTCATAGATCAATATCTTAGTATTTGGTGTTTTGGGGCTGCTGCTGCACTTGACTCCATTGAAATGTGACTGAGATCAAGGTCAATCTAAGGCCAATGTCTCAGTGTTTGGCGTTCTAAGGCCACATGGGCTGATGTCGTGCTGTGGCCCTTGGCGACTCATGATAAGGTGACATGAGGTCAAAGTCATCATTTAATATTTTAATTCAGGATCATCTCAAGTTCAAAGTCAATATCTAGGTATTTGGTGTTTAAAGGCACTCGGGGGACAATGTGGCCCTTGGTGACCCATTATTAGGCAACTTGAGGTCAAAGTCATTACTGATGGGTTAATGTCAAAAGTCAATATCTAGGTATTTGGATTTATTTTTAAGGCCATGTTGGGCTGCTGTGAACCACTCAGACAATAGATTGCTAGTATTATTAAAGATAAACAAGAATATTGTCTAACCAAACCTAGGACCTTCTAGTCTAGATGCTGATGCTCTACCACCTGAACTAAACAGCCAACTACCACCTGAACTAAACAGCCAAGCTTCAAAGATACAATTCCATTAAAAAGAAAACATGGACCAATATTGTTTTGTTTAGATAAATATGTCAAATCAATTTTCCATTGCAATTCACGTAGTGCAATATACTTTATCAATTGGCATTTCAAAAATAACAGTTGATCATTTCTGTTTCATGATGATTTGAATAAAATTTGCTAATTTGAAGTAAAATTTCAACAGAGGAGAGGTTGTCCAAATATGAGGTCATATTAATGACTGCACTCAGTAATCTTCAGTCATGTTGACGAAGTTTTTCATGAAAGAGTTACTTTCTATTGTGGTTCTGAATTGAATCGGTAAAAGCAGATGTGTTTCCAAAAATGCAAATTTAAAGGAAATTTCGCAAAATTTAGTTATGGTTAAAACAATAATGATCAAAATGTGGTACATCTGACTATATAATGCTTTTTTGTTCAAAAGTCAATGATATTGTTCTTATTTTACCTATCAAATGATTTCCATATAACCGACTAACCATTATATTAGTTTTTGGCAAAGTAAATTATTGTAGGGGTCACACAAGGATCAACTGTATTGACGATTTTTCATACTGGTATATGCCCTGCCGCTCTAAGAGCAAGAGCAATAAATTGTGATTTTTCAGTTGAAACAATAAAACAAACACATTATCATTATTTTGTTTAATATTTAACACGTAGAATTTTGTTAAACGTAGTATTTTTTCGTAACATCACGAGATTTGAAAAAGTTGTAAATAAAGTTGATCCTTGTGTGAGCCCTACAATTATTTACTTTGGCAAAAACTAATATAATGGTAATTGTAATAGTTACAAAACATTGAATAGGTAAAATAGGAATATTATTATTAACAACGGTGACTTTTGCATTAAAATGGCGTTTTAAGGTCAGAAATATATAATTCTTCACCATTATTGTTTTTAATAAAAATGACCACACCCAAACAGAGTATCAAACATATCAATATCAAAGTTTCCTCCTATTTCATATACTCGCTGCTATTATTTGAAAAAAAAAGATTTTTTCAAACTCATCTTTTTGACGGTTGATCCTTGGGGCAAGCCGTTTAGCCCTTTCGTGTCACCTTTTTTACTGCAGACAAGTAGAAATGAATAGTCAATGAACCAATCTATAATGACTATGGGTCACTTCATAGTAACCTACCTCAACATCAGTTTATGGGATTTTCTGGAGTTTTGGCGCACACTAGTCACTCATATTAGGTGGTCCCAAGTTGACAGCCCTGTATAAGGCACCTATGTTAAAGTTTGGTAGTATGAAATATTTGTTTACATAGGAAGTGCTATTCAAAATGGCCGATTGGTAAAATTAATTTGCACATTTGTTTTTCAACTAGCTTTATTTCCACTTGACAATATGCTGTGTTACTTTTTATTGCTTTCAATTGTACCTTACTATTTCATTGAAATTTTGTAATGTTTATATTATTGAAGAAATGGTTCCTCTAATTGATAATTTTATGCAAAAAATTTCACTGCAATTTCCACAGGAAAGTAGTACATCATAACAGACTGACTTCTAGTCAGTCTGTTGGATACATACTAGGCTAGGCCTAGAGTCCATTTCACTGTTTTATTGCGTCAGTAGAACCCCAAAAATAAGAAATCAGGAGACCATTGTGCAATAATATATGGAAAAATAGATTCATATTGTACGTGAATGACATTTGTATATTTCTAATTTTCTAGTTTTTTGTGCAATAAGTCTGTGCCCTCTTGTAATTTGAAGAATTTCAGCCATGTTAATCTTATTGAAAATAACATGGCAGAGAAGCATCCATATATAAGAGGCCACACACTTTATAAGCCAAACTAAAAGCAATCCAAGATATACAAATGCCATTCATGTACAATAGGAACATCTTTTTCCATATATATTTGCATGATGATATTTTGATTTCTTATTTTTTAGGTTTTACTGACGTAATTCAACAGTGAAATGGACTCTAGTCTAGCCTACTGTCTGTCGACTGTGTATCCATTCTGAGTGGCCATAGAATATAAATAAGACACTCTTTGTTGTTTTGAATTTGCCTTTAAATTGCCCAGCCATCTTATTTTTATTGATGTAAACATAATAAACTCACCTTCATTGATCTTTACACGCAGTCCTAGTTCATACATTCGTCTACTTCGCAGGATATTTATTCACAAAAGAATAAAATAAAACTGAAGGAAATATTTTACAACAAGCAGCCATCTTGACTAAATCGCTATAGCGGAAAAAAAGGCATGCTTTCAAAATGGAGAACGAGACAACGTCTATTTAAACGTTCAATATCTCATCAACAAGACAAGCCGTTAGTCCGTTACCATTTCAATTCATGAAATATTAACAGAACGATTTTTAGAATATTACATAAATTTATTGAACGACGGCTGAAGATTTTACAATAGTTCACGGTGTTCCAGATGGAATCACTTCTAGCCAAGAATTGGCTAGAGACTCGAGTAATGTATCCTTACTTAGGTCCAAAGCCTTCTCTATATTCGGGCTTTGAGTGATTGTTTAGAGCCGCCATGATATTCAATATTTGTAAATCATGGTGACACATGCACAGTTGTTATGGCACAATTATATAAAACATACCTTTATGCGAACTCCTGTGCAGTGATATATCACTGCGGCGGGCAGGTATCTCATCGTAAGCATGGTAACTTCGTAATAAACAACTGACGTGATTGGTTTTAGTCCCATGCACAGGTTGCGTGATTGTAAAATTTAGATAATTTCATTGGTTGAATTGCGCGTATTAACTAATAAACAACACGTGCGGTAAACTATTATCAACAAAACTTTTACTCAGAATTCCTTCCGCGGTGATTTCTTCTCATATTTCAATAATTTTGAAATATTTTGACAAAATAATGTTTGGGGAACATTCATGAATTCATAAGTTGTGTGAAAATTGACCACATACATGATGAAAAGGGGAACTATTTTCCCCAAATTTTGGGAATTTTCTTCATCTGCCCGCCGCAGTGTCTATACCGAGACACTGCATGGGAGTTCGACCTTTATGTACACATTTGCAGAATATCAGCTTATATCCCAGTTTTAATTGATTGTTAAATATATATTTTAATTTAGCGAAGTGGAATTTCGTTTCAAAATGGCCTCCATTTTTCTGCTGAGTGAGCTGTATAAATGGCGGATCTGTTGAGTTTGAGTTACCATATTCTATGGCCACTGAGTGTGCAGGCATGAGGGGCTTCACTAGAATTTCTCACAACAGGCTAAATAAATGAAAACAACAGGCAAAATTAATGGACATCATTAATGAAAAAGTTAAAAAGTCCCTAAAAACAACAGGCAATTTTGTGAAAACAACCAGTAAAAATTCATGCACCTGTTGCCTGCTGCTAATGAAACCCCTGATATGTATAATACTGATTTATACTTATACATTTGGAGTGGATACTCATTTTTCATTCCACATAAAGAAAACAGAATTGATAAAATATTGAGGAGCGGAGCTGTTGCAATGACCCCTACTTTTAACAATTTTCAGATCGTTTCGTCAAGTGTATTTAATGAGGGACCAACCTAATTCAATTACAATAACAATGCCATGTTTGGGTTTACTTCTTGACAGCATTATACACTATTATTATCATCTATTTGAATTAGTATGAGGAATTTATTGCAATATGATAGAATGATTATTTTACCTAAGTTATTTGTATATAAATGAGGCCAAAAGACCACCTGCAGTATGGCAAGTGATTTTAGACAGTCATATCTTTCACCATGAGTACTTTCTGGCCATAAATACAGTGGCTTTTATTAAAACAGTTTTATTTCAAGTGAAGTCCCCATGATAGTAAAATATCAATCCAACTCTCTGAAAAATTATGGATTAGGGCCCCATCTTGGCACTTTTTGAAAAATGTTAGGCTCATTTTCTAAAAAGAGGATCTTGTTTTTCTCAATTTAAACATATCAAAAGTCTCCTCTACACTATATTAACAATTTCTGAAAAGGGGATGGGTATTGAAATGAGTTAAAGTTAAAAACCACATATCCCATGTTATTTTCCCAAAGGGAATACTCATGCTATCCATTGTTTTCAGCATAATTTTGGTCATCGAAAATTGATATCTTCAAAACTAGACTTTCAATACCATTCTATTTTTGAACATGTCTTAGACTCCTTGTTGAATAATGTTTCCATGCAATAAAAATCAGAAAAAGAAGATCCTCTTTTGAGTAAATAGGTTCAATATTTTGAAAAAAATGTTGACATGGGGTCCCTATTCATAATTTTTTTGAATTGTTTGATTTATATTTTTATCATCAGGGGTACTTTACTTGAAAGAAAACATATTGTTTAAATAAAAGCCACTGTATTTATGCCCAGAAAGTACTCATGGTGAAAGATATGACCGTCTTAAATCACTTGCCATACTGCACGTGGTCTTTTGATTAGAAAGGGTATTTATTGCATTTAATTGATGAAAATGAATTAAATTGATGATATTCAAAATTTGCTACAGAGCATTTTTCTATTTGTTTCTCCCCTTCTTACTTTATCCAAAGTCATACATCATGATAAACCATTTCTTCTCAGCCCTGAGATGTTTCAGGTGAAACAGAAAGATGCTATGAGTATCAGAATGAAAATCATGCGATTGTTTTTTTAAATATATCAGGTGTCCCAAAAAAAATGAGCCACTTTTTGGCAAGTATTATCTCGGCAACTGATTATCCAAATTCACTGAAAATTTGTACAAAGTAGTCTAAGAGTATTTTTAGCAAGTTGTAAAAATATAAAAAAGATCAAGTACATATTCTGTGAGTTCTAAGAAATTCAAAACAGCATGTCAAAAATTCCCATACCGGAGCTCTGATATGAGACTTCAAAAATGTTTGTACCAGCTATCGTCTTCGCACGCTCAGTCTTCATTGTGTTCGATGGGATCTGAGTGATATCTGATCAATTCTTTTCATTCATCCCAAATATCCAAAATCCAATTCATTCTCAAATTTATTGGAGGTGATATTGTAAGAAAAAATGCGGAAAAGTATTTTTACTTGGAAATGGATTAATAAGTGAGTTTTACATTGATATTGGTTATTTTGACATACTGTCTTTAATTCTAAAATACACAAATACTATGAGACCAATCTCTTACATATTCGTGGCACTAGCAGAGGATAACCTAAAATGCCTAAGGTAAAGTTCTCGAAGAATTTGGCTCATCTATTGGTGAGAAATTACTTGTCAAATTGCTTCTCATTTTTTGGGTAGAAATGTTATAAGGTTCACATTGCATTGCTCCGGTATGGGCTATTATGACATGCTATCTTGAATTTCTTAGTACTCACATAATATTTACTTGATCTTTTTCATATTTTTATACCTTGCTACCAATACTCCTGGGCTACTTTGTACACATTTTCAGTGAATTTGGTTCATCAGTTGCTGAGATAATACTTGTCAAAAAGTGGCTCAATTTTTTTGGGACACCTGATATATGTATAAAGTTACATTTATTGATTGGCAGGTTTATAAACATATTATCTGTATTTTCATTTTAATTCTGTTAATTGAAGTTCAATTTTCAAATAGAATGGTTTTGCCAAAGGGTAAATACTGTAGATCAAAAATTCCAAAGATTGTTGTTATCTGAGTTGTTATTTATGAAATAAAAGTTAACCTCAACTGATTATATCTTCAGGCATTTATTAATTGTGATACATCAATATTCATGTGAGCTCTACTCTTAATTGGCTCATTTGCCTGTTTTAATCACTAAGCAGCGTGCGATGATATACTTTAATTGTTAACTGAGTTTTCATTATGAATATAAATGAAAATACAACTTACACATGCAAACGTGATATAACATCAAAATGGCTGTTTGAAATGATAAAAGTGCAGTATATATTGATTTGAAATGATTAGACAATATAGACATACAATTGTGAATCTTATCACCAGTGTTTATAACTTTTAATATTAAATGAACATAAGACATGAATGAGGTCTAACTCATTGGATTATTTTTATCCCTAGATATAAGGAATCAGCAACTCTGAACTGAAAGGACTTTACTAAATAGTCAGCAGAATGGGAGTCAAAGCCTACAGCGTCGTGAAATACATATTCTTTGCTTTTAATGTACTGTTTTGGGTAAGTCGTTTTTTATGAATTTAGGTACATATAATACAGGGTGATACAATAAAAAAGACGTATTATTTTCAATTCTTTATTTGGTCTTGTATCACAAATTCACAATTAGCCAAAAATTTCCATCTCAAACATGTATGGCATTATAAACATGAATCCAAAGCTTATGAAGGAGTGTTCATTAGATCTTGTGTGATAAAATCTATTTTGAGAAACTAACTGCCTTTTGAGATATGACCAAGAGATATTGGTTTGATGGGGGATAGGGGGGAGGGGTATATTCTTGTGTTATAGTCAAGAAAAATAATGTTACCTTTAAAACTAAATGTTGTTAACCTGGAGTGTATTATCTAACATCTTGAATATATGGATACTTAGCAGAGAGTAGTATTCTCCTAGGAATGTGTAACATATGTCTGGCATGATGCCTGGACTCTTCACCAATATACTCATACATTGGGGTAATATTATGACCTTCTGTATGGTTTATGTGATATTGTTAGACATTTTGCTACTGTATGAGAACTAGGGTGTCTATCGCATTGTGCAAATTAATTGCGAAGCTTCAGACATGTGCATGTGCATTAATGTGTAGAACATACAGGACTATTTGGGGATTTGAAAGTACCAATATTCTAAAAAAACAGTATATAATTATGTACATGTATATTTTAACAATCAAAGTTGAATAATGATTCATAATAGAAAATAGTATACAAAAAATATTTTCAAACTAAGCATTGGTCGTTTAAATTACAAAGTGCATTTACGTCATGTATTTTGCATCTAGCTATATTTTAGTCTCACTTTTACAATGCTCCATTACCTCGTTTGAGATTTTTAATGTGTTCAACCATTTTAATTATTTCATAGAAGATAGAAGTTGACCAACCACTATTTTTGTGACCAAACTGAAAAAAAATGTATTGTTTTACATGGTTTTTAATCTGCCATAGCTTAGGGGTTAAAGTATTTGTTTCAGTTGCTGGGATGCGGTGTGCTTGGGACAGGAATATGGCTTCACATGGCTAAGGGGACATATGCCTCGATTGCTCCCAACTTCAGCTTTCTTAGTGCTACAGCACTGTGTATAGCAGCAGGAGTTATTGTGCTTGTCATTGGCTTCTTTGGCTGCTGTGGGGCAATCATGGAGAACCAATGCATGCTCCTTACAGTGAGTGACATCTTTAATCAAATAAAAGTATGAAACCCATCAAGGCTGTTAACATTTATTTTCATGATTTGTCAGACTAAATATATTGCAATCAAACATTTAAGTTAGAAAAGGGTTATGATTTATGAAGATGTGTCCAAATAAATATTGCAGAAACTGTCTCTAGTGATCTCCCCAGTATTAAAGTAAGTGGGGCAGCACCCACTTACGATTTTGAAAATAGGCTTGCACCCACCTGAAAATCCATTTGCACTCATTTGAAAATAAGAAAAATCATGAAAAATTGGCATATTTTGACCAATTTTGGTCTGAATTGTGAAAATGAGAATTTTGCACCCACCTGAGAAAAAATCCTGGCGAGATCTCTGGTATCAATATTGTAATTTGTCCAGAAATTAAAAAGGCAATACTGAATGCTTAAATAATTTCATGAACATATTTTATTGCAGTATTTTCTGTTTGTTGTGGTGATATTTGCCCTTGAGATTGTTGCTGGGATCTTGGCCTTTATATACAGGACTGAGGTAGGTTTTTTACTGGAGCTTGAATAATCTTTGTTCCTAACTTTATTTAGGTTTGAACGAGACCCCCCCCATGGGAAATTAGACACAAAGTTTTGTCCCATGGGGAGGAATTCTGATTTTGACCTAGCACTTCATCAAGGGGTAGGGACTTTTGAAATGTGTATTCTTGTTTTCCAGGATTTTAGACTAGATTTGACAAGCTATTATTGCTCCCAGGGTACTGAAATTGACTCACTAGATTGCTCCTCGGGTAGGGCATCTATAAACCCAATTTTTATTATTTTGTAATAATCATCAGCCCTTCCATGTGGAGAGGGGGGGGGGGCTCAGGCAAACTTTTGAATGGTGCATAATAATATGGAGAAATATGGAGAAATATGGAGAACATCTCACAGATGCCACATTCATTATGACAAAATACTACATTACATGCATTATGATTTAAATTAAATAAAATATATGATTTTTGTGGTATTATTTTATTTCACTCATTGATATAAATAGCCACACTCTTGTCAAGTTGTCGATACTGATGGTGTATTCAACATCGTATTCTATTATACATGTATATTATTATTGAATACTATGTGTACATTCTGAGGAAAATTCCTTGGCGATTAAATATCAAATCTATTGATCCTAGGTGGAGCGATTAATCAAAGATGAGCTGCGTGAAGGTATCAAACAGAAGTATCCACCCCCAAGCTCTAGGGATGAGGAGGGATTATCAGCAGCCTGGGAAACTATGCAACAAGATGTGAGTACAAGGAACATCATTGGTTCCACCAAAACATTTCGGTTTTATGTATTCCACATATACACGCGATCCTAACTTCGACCGTTAATTTGAATTTTTGACCTACCAGGTGCTTGAAAATCAAGGATTGTGAGTCCCATACTGCACCATTTTTCTTCAAACTTATTCCATTAAAAGCAGAACAAAATTGCCTTTCTGTCGGTGCATTACTTTATTGTAAAGAGCCTCTTGTTCTAGCAGCGAAGTAGGGACTCTGTTGAAGAGAATAATGTACCATCAGAAAGGGATTTGTGTTATGGTGTTGAATGGAACAAGTTTGAAGAAAAACGGTGCAGTATGAGACTCGTAATCCTTGATTTTCAAACATCCGGTAGGTCAAAAATTCAAATTAACGGTCGAAGTTAGGACCGCGTGATATAGAGGGACTATTAATATAAAAGGGCCTCAATGCCTAAAATAATTCAAATGGACAATAATTCAAAATATTTTGTAACAAACACCAAATACTTTATTCCAAAACTTCTTTTCTGCATCGACGCTTGAAACTTGCTATACACCCCTGTAATATTGTGCTCTTATTTTCCAGTTCAAATGTTGTGGCGTGACCAACCATACAGACTGGTACAACTCAAATGGGTGGCCAGAGAAGAAATGGGTGCCAGATTCATGCTGTATCATACGCTCCACTAACTGTGGTCACTCAGGGAAACCTCACCTCTGGTACAGAATTGTAAGTGAGCATTTTAGCACCATTTTCTTGAGTTAGAAAAGTGAAAATGATATCCGTAATAATTATCCCATCGAACGAAGTTTGGAGGGATATAGGGAACGCCTCCGTCCGTCCGTCCGTCCGTCCGTATGTACGTCCGTCCGTCCGGGCAATAACTCAAATACCGTTGGCCCGATGTTGTTCATATTTTGTACACATATAACCTATGGGGGTAGAAGTTCTGCTCGAAAGCCGATTTTCAAAATGGCTGCTCATTTCAAAATGGCAGCCATTTTAGTGCCGATTTTACAGTAATTTGGGTGTAATATGTAAAACTGTAATAGCAATATGTTTTAAATGTAAAAAAATTATAAAGGACATTAATAATGCTACAAATGTAGATATTAAAGAAGCACATGGCAGCCATCTTGAAAAATGGCAGCCTTTACTCGTCATTTTACGATTTTTGCTATAACTCAAAAAATAGTGGAGCGATTTTGTTCATATTTGGTATGTGAATACTATAAGCATTGCACACTGTCTAAAGACACTTTTGGTAGAAGGCGGCCATTTTGAAAAAAAATTTGAAAAATGGCCGCCATTTTAATGTATTTTACTATAACTCGAAAAGTAGTGGAGCGATTTTGTTCATATTTGGTATGTGAATACTATAAGCATGGCACACTGTCCTATGACACTTTTGGTAGAAGGCGGCCATTTTGAAAAAAATTTGAAAAATGGCCGCCATTTTAATGTATTTTACTATAACTCGAAAAGTAGTGGAGTGATTTTGTTCATATTTGGTATGTGAATACTATAAGCATGGCACACTGTCTATTTCTAATGACACTTTTGGTAGACAGTGGCCATTTTGAAAAATGGCCGCCATTTTAACGTATTTTACTATAACTCGAAAAGTAGTGGAGCGATTTTGTTCATATTTGATATGTGAATACTTTAAGCATGGCACATTGTCTAATAAAACTTTGGGGAGTAGTCGGCCATTTTGAAAAATGGCCACCATTTTTATGTGTGTTATTTTACAAGTACGTGTGCGATTTTTCAAAAATTTTAGAGGTGGCTACTTAAAAGCATATTATTTCTTCTGATGACAACTTGGCTAGTGAGCAACCATTTTGAAAATGGTGGCCTTTCTGGTGTGTTGTTTATGATATTTGCTATTCGTTTGTAAAAATGCCAGCCATTTCTGTTCGATGGGATTCGCTACGCTTTGGCGTTGCCGTTGTTCTGATTGAAACTAGTTTTTTCTTTTTCTGGATTTCAAAATATACACTGTTATTTTATTTTAAACAGCATAAAGTTACATAACATAAAATGCGGATGCTTAAACTTCTTTTTGTATGTTTTTAGGGCTGTCTTGGTGAGATGAAGTATTGGTTAAAATCGAATCTCTACATATTGGGTGTGGTTGGCATTACAATAGGAGTCATACAGGTATACCAATGTTTGAAATGTAAAAATTGCTTTGAATAATGAAATTTTGAGGAATGGCACTACAATAGGAGGTATACTCATTGCTCATACCAAAGCATTGTTTTGATTCTCAAACTTTAAAATATGATACCAACCAGCCTACTATCATTAATATATAGTGTTTACAGATTGGTCCAGAGAAGTGGAACATTACAGGGTGTCCCAAAAAAAAGGAAACCAGCAATAGATTGCTTATTTCTCAAATATGAATAATGATAAGAAAATTTCACAGCTTCCATCTGATAGATTATGATGTCCTCTTTCTTATGATACCAAAGTTGTCTATTTTCCTTCACGGATGACTGAGTTATAAGGGATTTAAGTGACCATGTCAGAAATGAGTTTGTACCACTTTCAGCAAAGTCAATTTCACCATCATAACAAAGTGATAAGTGACAACAAACAGGATATCACTCTTATACTCATTTATTCCAATTAAAATTACACATATCATATTTAACACCCCTTTTAAATCCCAATGTCCATTCAAAGTTGTTTTAACCCCAGTGTCATCATCAGGGATGCAGTACGTGCGATGAGATCAAGGGCAGACATTTGCATTGAAAGGAATGGGGGTATGTTGAAGGACACTGGGGTTAAAACAACTTTGACCCATCATAACCTACCAGATGGTAGCTGTGAAATTTTCCTATTATTATTCATATTTGAGAAATAAGCAATCTATTGCTGGTTTCCTTTTTTTTGGGACACACTGTATTTAACATTTGAATAAAATTAATTTCATCATCAAGATATAGCACATAAAATACAAGTTGATTTTCCATATCAAAAAATGTTTTATTATTTCAGATATTGGGCATGGTGGCTGCCATGGTGCTATTCTGCTGTCTGCGCAATGACAAGTATTATGAATGATGAACATGTTAAATGATGAATATTATGTATGATGATGAATATTCAAGGGCTATCCGCAGTATTGTTTACTTCCGTTTATCCAGTTTAGTGCAAAAGAAAGGGAAAGATCTCAGTTCAACGCCAAAGTTCAGTTCATCATGTGACGTATACATAGTAGAGCACATTGGACAATTGGCACATCATCCATTAGTTCATAACATATTCAGCCTTTGATAAGACCTACAACACTGTTGACAAAAGCTTTAATCGTTGAAAAAACGTTAGTAGTGGATAAAACCTTCACCCATTGATTAGAGCTACAACCATTGATAAAACCTTCAACCATTGATTAGAGCTACAACCATTGATAAAACCTTCAACCATTGATTAGAGCTACAACCATTGATAAAACCTTCAACCATTGATTAGAGCTACAACCATTGATAAAACCTTCAACCATTGATTAGAGCTACAATCATTGATAAAACCTTCAACCATTGATTAGAGCTACAATCATTGATATAAACCTTCATACAATTGACTATCAAAGTTGAAAAACAAAAGTGCAAGGAGTCCCTATTTTGGAATAATTCATGAATGCAGGAGGAAAAAGATACTAGACCAGAGTGTATCTTCATTATGATTATCAAGCATTTGTGCTATTCCCTTCTATCCTCTACGCAAGAGAAGTCACCAAGTGCAATCTGAAAAGATGGATGAAAATATGCCATGCTTCATTAAATGTCAACCTGTCATTTTGGGCTTATTATGAAGAGAATGCATGCATTGGATGGAATATGTATGTTCTATCCATTAAGAATCTACATCAGATAGCTATTGTTAAATTAATACATTTTACTTGTATTATGTATATCCATTGTGTACATACAGGCTGAATAATTTTATCAAAATAATTTGAATAGCTGCCTACAATTTATAACATATCTACTGTAAATTATCATAAAAAAACAATGGCTTACATATAGATAATACTTGTAAAAGTAAGATATCATGTTGGTCATATTCTGAAATGCAAAATCGAGTGAAATAATGTTACAGAAAGGCCAGAAAACAAGGCATGTTTGTAAGAGAAAAGGCATGGAACATTGTTGTATGATTTGTGGTATAATCACTGTAATATATACATGAGTAAAAAAACGATGGCAAACCTTTTAAACAATTTTTTTCATTTCTTTAGTCAGCATTTTACATTTACAAAGTCATTGCCACCCTTTAAATGATGAATGTCATTATTGGGTCATTCTTTTTCTTTTAATACTTTTTTGAAACATTTTCATCATCAAGGTATTTATTGGTGTATATTCCCATACCTCAATGCCATTTTGTGTTCATTTTGAAATTTTAATATGAGGGAAGGATCTCAATGGTTTACTTACTGAAGAACGTAATTAATTATATGTTCATTTTAAACCATATCTGCCGATATTCTTTTATGGTTTACTTTTAAAACAACTTGAAAATTTATAAACGATATCTAAAGGTATCCATCTGTATTTTATTTGTAAAGAACTTGTAAGATACAAAGTTGTTGATTTTCTTTCTCAGAGATATTTCTTTTTCTTTTTGACGTTTCGTAGGATGTCCATCCTACTTCTTCAGAAATAAAATTATTCTACGAAACGAAACGAAACGTCAAAAAGAAAAATAAATATCTCTGAGAAAGAAAATCAACAACTTTGTACATTACTACCAGAGAGATGAACATTCATAGAAACTTGTAAGATGAGTTTTGAAAGCATGTCCGCTAGTATGAAGTGTACTATTTGCCGATATGTAAAATACTTGTATAGCTAAGTTTTCTCATGTAAACAAAGTAAAAATTAGTTTAGATTTTAGTGCTATTTTAATACTCTTAGTATATTAGTACATGTATTTTTCTGGACAGAATTATATTTTTAGTAATACCATAAAGATATGTAACTGTCCTAATGTCTTGCATCGAGTCTCTATTCTTTGCCATGTGTTGTAATTATCCCAACGAACGAAGTTCGGTAGGGATATAGTGAAGCCCTCCGTCCGTCCGTCCGTCAGTCAGTCCGTCCGTCAGTCCGTCCGTCCGTCCGTCCGTCTGTCCGTCCGGAAGATAACTCAAATACTAGTAGACGGATTTTCTTCATATTTAGTGGAAAAATGTATATTGGTGAATAGTTTTACGCAAAAAAAAATATTTCAAGATGGCCGCTGCTTTAAAAATGACGGGACTTTTTCGCAAAAATCATAAATTTTTCATTCTAAACCAAAGTATATAGTATATTCACAACATTTATCTATTTCACATATGTTCCGTGTTTTTCATCCTGACCCCCAGGGGCCGTGTATGGGGGGTCAGGAAAACAGAAATTTTCGCTAATTTTTAGATCTTTCTGAAGTATAGCTTTATTATACTCAAATGAAAGGCAATTAAGATGCAAATATTGTATCTTTTTTCTGATTCGAGCCTCGTAAAATTCAAAATGGCCGTCTAATGTACGATTTCGCAATAATTTTTCGATCCCTTCAAAGTATGGCTATATTATACTCAAATTGAAGGATTTGTGGAGTAGATCACAATTATGGTATTATTTTTCAGATTTGTACCTCAGAAAATTCAAAATGGCTGCTTAGCAGGAATTCGCAATTCTAAAATCTAATTTTTTCAATTTTAACCAAAGTAATGAGTATAATTGATTGGAATTCGGTAATTGATATTTTGTTCGTTGGGATTTGCTACTCCGCGGAGTTGCCATTATCTAGTTAAGAATGAGTGACTCTACCAAATTGCCTCACCTGCAAGAGAAACATGAGTTTCAGCAGACTTTCTGTCAACATAACAAGCAAAATAATGAAACAACAGGCAAAAATATTGAAAATAAACTATTTAATATGAAAGTATTGCATTTATCAGAACACATTATTACCACCTTGCCATGTCAGTTCTAGGGGTTTTATTGCTAGTCGAAGGCATTCATTTTACTATATCGACCTGAGCAATATGTGACATCATAGTGGCGGTCCATTTTGCCAGTCAATAATGCAATTAATGACTGGCAATTTTCCCTGGGAAATTAGATATCGTTCAGTGCGTAAGATTTTCTTGCTGTTTCAGTCCTGGTCATTAACAGTGGTAAAAAAAAACTTTGGCCGAAGGCCCTTGGTCCAATATTTCACTATATTGCCCTTCGAAATGACGTTATTGTACTATTGATTTTGGTGAAGATGGGTAGGTGTTTTTCTCATGTTGCCTGTTGCTCATGAAACCCTTTGATTATAATATGCTTGCCTTACAACTGCTGTAACTCTTTATTCAGTATAATGTACCTACTTAAGGTGGCTTCATGATATTTATTTATTATTTATTAACCATGTATGTGATTCTTTGAAATGTCACAGAATCATACTGATGGTCAATATCAATATCAATATCATATGGATTGAATTGGATCATGCAATCATTGGCTTTAAACAGGATCATATCAAAATAGCAATCTGTTTTTATGAACAAAACTAATAAGAAGGGAATATATCTTCTTTTATCACATCATTATAATTATATACCTTTTTAACCTCAGACTCCTCGATGATTAATCTTCAGCTATTGTCGAACTATTATTGTTCACTGTACAGATTGCAATGTAAAGTTCAGTATATTAATATTTTTTCAAACATTATTAAATGACTTTAAAGCTATAAAGATCTTAATGTTATAACACATTATTGAAATATCATATTCTTGATTGAGAAACCATATCTACTTATCATGCAAAAGTATATTTGATATCATTAAAATTATTATATCACAATATGTACAATATTTTGTAGATCTTATACACTTACTATTAGATGCCTAAATTGGCATAATAAAACTTGTTTATAAATAAATTAAACGCTTTGTGACTTTTGTTCTTTAATGGTTGTTCAATTTCTGATGTACATGTACAATCCTGACAATTTGAACAATCGACATTTGATGTTCATTTTTCAAGTAATTTAGGATTTGTATGCATATAAAACATTCCCTGAAACATCTAATGTTTGTATGTAGTAGGTGATTACTGGCATTTATGATTATTGTGGAAACAGACAGAACTTTTCTAGGTAAACATAAGAAATTAATGAAAAATGTAATATCCAGATCGCAATTATAACTTTCTTTCAAAATAGACTCACATTAATCTGTTGAGAAAAGCCCATCCCACAATTTGGAAAATCAATATTTCCCTTTCAATAAAGGCCCACGGGGATTCTTTTAGAGAGCTTTCAAATAAACGCCTGGGCAAAATGAATGCCCAGTGTCCCATAGTATATTGGGTGTCTCAAAAACGAAACATTCCACCGGAATTATTATCAAATGTGATGAACAATGTAGCAGTAAGAATACAGGCTGTCATCGAAATATGAGGTTACATCGATTATGTGATGTAAATGGTAAAGGGTTAAAGCATCAAAAAGACAAGACTGAAATAAAAATGGTGTATTGAGAAAAAAACTCATGACATGACCATGCAAAAAATGTCTGAAAATATTGATTGGTTTATCTGTGCTCTTGATATACTTTTGGGTACATTTTTTTCAGACACCCTGTATATAGAGAAGATTGGAGTGTGGCTGTCTAAACATTTACTACCAATATTTCTCCATTATAACTTTGCCTTGTTGAACCACCAATGTAGGGTATGTCTTATTGATTGAGCTTACCACACTCGACCAGACATGGAGTTTTAATTGTCTATTGAAATCAAATCAATTGTACAAATGGTAAGAAAAAGTAAATTCTGATTTAGAACATTGAGAATTTAACAAACATGCCAAATCATATTTTTATCATTTATTATATTTTTAATAAAGTACTAATCTAAACAGGACATAAGTAATTGATTTAATACATATTCATAATTCAAAATTTATCCCTAAATTTGTACAAAATGATAGTCACTTCATATAATATGGATATGTATATAAAGAAGGCATTAACATGCAAAATGTGACCACCTGCCATTTATTACAGACACCAAACACCAACCACTGACTGCCAAACACCAACTGCCAAACACAGCAAAACTTGGGGACTATGAAAATATGTCACCAGTTCTGGTTATGACAAAGAAAGCACAAAAATAGTCATAAAAAATGTCACTATTACAATTACAAAAGTTACAGATGCCGATGCCTTACACAAAGTCACAAAAATGGTAACATAATAGAATGTCACCACTTCTATGTGACCTCCAATAAATAAATGACAACAAAGTACAGTAAACTGTTAAGATTAGAGATGTCACGGAACAAAAAAAATCGGAACGGTTCGGAACATTTTGATTCGGAACGGAACAATTTCGGAACGGTTTGGAACAGAGTGACTGCGTGTATTAGATTAAAATAATCTGATCATCTAGGTCTATTTAGTAGCGAAAAGCTCTTCAAAACTCTTTAAAGAGAAGGAGTAAAAAGAATGAACCTCTTTTGCTACAAAATATTGAAAGAAAAATGCTGTTTTGTGGAGATTCAAGGGCCAGAAGTTGTGAAAGGGTAAAATGTTCTTGTTCCGGAACCGAACCAAAATTCTTAATTTTTGTTCCATGTTCCGTTCCGAGGGCATAATTCCGCGGATCGGAACAAAATCGGGTATCCATGACACCTCTAGTTAAGATATCTCCAAATCTGAACAGTCTTCTACTTAAGTTCTGTAAAAGGATCAAATTATACCAGCTCCTTGAATGAGTCAATATTCTTCTGTGTACCATGAAATATGTAAATAATAAATATACATAAAACTAAAATTGGAATCTTAGCCAGTCTTGAAAATTTCCCACTAAAATATACACATTTTCAAAAAAAACACTGACAAAATATTCACAAAAATTCAGGTTCCTTTACAAGTATTGTTGGGTGGTTTAAGTCTCTCATTAAAAACAAGTGTGTAGAATTTAATGCCAAACTTTTGAGATGACCCCAAATAAGATACCAACTCTTAAATTCAAAAACTTGTAAAATCAATGTAAATAGTATATGGGGAGAACTCTTAAATATAATAAAAAAAACATTACATTTACAACAGGGAACTGTTTTTAAATGCAGGTTTAAACCTGAATTGGAATTTTGAATTGCATTTACATGTATTGTATTTCAATGTTTTATTTGCATATATTCCATACAGTGGCACAGTACCTATCATTTAGATCTATTTATTGTAGATGTCACAATATGATTATGATATATTTATTTACACTTAACAAATAATACATTTATTTACATTTATTTACAGTTTACCATCTGCTAATTATTTGGACCATTTTAAGAATAGAGGCTTCATTCAATAATTATATTTTTTACCCGTGTGTTATACGCGCAGGATGGTGACTCATGTATGTTACAATATGAAAATATATCATATCACAGAGAAGGTACAGTCGAGCAGACCTGGAATTGACAAGGGGGCTAAAATGTTGCATTGACAAAATTAGGGCCATATTTCAGTTCAGTTTTTTATTTGTTTTACAAAATATTGATTTTCTAAAAATTGACACCTATTTTGAAGAATAAGACCCAAATGAATGAGACCCCAAATATGTCGTAATCGGTGCCAAAAATTCTAAAACGGCACCATTTGGTAGAGTCAAATGTTGCTTCTGGCTCATTTGAATGGGAATTTTTATTTGTCTAAAGATTGTAGATAGAAAGAGGAACAAACAAATGAGCAAATGGGCAATTCCATAGGATCACCATGTGAACCAAAAATCCACTTTTGGGTCTTATTTTCTTGTGGCATATGGTATATAAAGATCTGTTAATCATTTTTTATCCCAAACTCAACACAAAATGTGGCAGAAGCCCCCAGGATGTTTAATTAATTGACAGCCAGACATCCACAATTACATACAGAGAAGTCAACCTCCATGGTAATAGATGTTCGTGCTACCTTGGTACTTTAACATTGGCATGCAGGGGTTTTAAACGTATATGTTTAGAGAGTCCTATACGTATTCCAGTACTGGGAGATTTAAGTGCATCATCACTCTTAGAGCCTGCTGGTCCTGAAATTACAAAAATACACTCTTATTAACTCTTATGCCTCAGTCATATTTGATCTACAGCAACTGTACGACAGCCATAACTTAAAAAATTCAAGAGAAATATGCAGCATAAGCAGCAAGATGTAAATTTTCTATCTTAATTTTTTAAAACTATAGTCGCTGTACAGCTGCCATAGAGCAAATGTGATTGAGGCTTTAGCAGCCAGAATCATTTCACTTGATCTGCCATTTTTTCATTTATATGGGTCATGCATGAGTTACTCTTTGGGGAGATGTCTCATCATCTCGCCTCAAAATAATTCAAAAATATAAATCTAAACACATTGTTTGTGATCAACTTGAAATCATCAATAAAAATAAAAAAGGCAAAATCTATAAAAACACACATATACTGCATACATACATGTACATGTTGAAGGTTGAAGTTAACATACAAATATAAATACCCGAAAATCAAACGATGCATGTTGAGGAAAACCATGAGCAGATGTAAATGAAACAGGATTTTTGATACCATACCTGGTGGTGCCCAGTTTGGTTTCCTGATGAACAGTGCTCCAGAGCTGGTTCGACTTGGTGTAACATGTGGACTGCTTGTGTCTATGGCTGTGCTACTTCTAGATGTTATACCTCGACCTCCACGACCTTTTGGGGTCAAACCACCTTTGTGTGTATTGATAGATGTTACTGAAATTGAACCCAATAATCTATCTGACATTAAGATTAAATAAAGGATGAAGACTGGGCGATCTGAGATATTGATAGCATTCATTATTTTAAATATAGTGTCCAGTATTGTCCAATAAGAACACAATGTAGTCTTTACATTACATTATATTCTAGAAGTGGTGCTTCTTAAAGTCCCAATATCAATTCATTGAACACCTTGCAAAAATTGGTTTAAAAACATTTTGCTAGTTCTCAAATGTACATAATCTTTAATATAATGAATTTTTACACAATAATTATAACATACTTGTTGCATTAAGTCTGGGCTTGGGTTTTGATGGAGAAACTGCTGTGGGTTTTTTCACTTTCTTTCTACCTCTTTTCGATTTTTTATGTTTTCTAGATCCAAAATCATCATCAGAGTCAGAACTAAAACTATCATCAGAGTCATCTTCAGATACAGTATTTTGGTCTGAAAATATATCAATTCAATTAGTATATACAATTAATGACATCTTGAAATTGGAGATACTATAATTTCTTGAAGTTTGCATTGAAATCTTACTAGATTTACTACGTCAGCATATATTTTTCAAGGTCTACGTTATTTAACTGACTGTTTAGAGACACTTCCTTCTAAAGAAATATTTGTACATTACCTAGATCAGACTCTGCCTTAAATTCATCATCACTGTCATCAATGAACTTTGCCTTTTTATGAGGCCGTCTTGACCTGTGTCCTGGAGTCTCTGTATCTGATTCACTAACAGGAATACCTTCCTGTATAACTTCAATCTTGTCAGCATCTATATTATGGGGCAAATACATGATCGTAACATATGAGTTTTTAAAAAATTTGGGTGAAAAAATTAAAGATTATTTAGTAATTAAATAAGGGTTTAATATTCAAAGGTATGGAAGGACTGGAGAACATTTGAATAAAAATCACCCATGACTTGTATATATCACTCAAAAAATTCTCATGAATTTTGGAACACCCTCTACATTGCAGAATATTCTGGATACATATTTAACAATATTATTTTGAATTTTATGATGTTATTTTCTGGGAACCCTTGACATTTAGTGATTCCAGGATTGAAGAAAGTGGTTGGCTCGATCTTCTTGAAATTTTGAAAAATAAGCTTGCACTCAAAATCTTTAAAATTTACCATATTTTGACCTGTTGGTATAAATTGCAAAAGATTTTGCAATAGATTTGGTATATGCTTGACTAAAAACACCTGGATATAGAAGACTAAGCTAAAGAGGAATTATTTTGATCTCTGCTCATTAAAGTATTGCATGAATAAAGTAAATACTGATGCAATCCTCATTCATCACTGTATCTATTTTTTGAGTAATGTTTGATGTGACATATTTGATCCTAACCTACTGGTTCTGTTGTATCTGTACCCTCAGACTCTACATGTTCGGTGTCTTGAGATTCTGACTGTGATTTGGACAACTCTAACGCAGCTTGGAGGTCTCGCTCATACAGTTTGTCATCTAATGCAGGTCTACAACAGACAATGTGCTTGACCATTTGGAACTTAAACACTTCACTTTTTACTGTGGTAGCTATGGTGGATAAAATATTATCATGCAGTATTATTTTAACAATTCATGTGTATTTAGAATTGGGAATTTTTGTTAAACTGGCTTCTGACATAGTTAATGTTGGCTGGTGATTTTATATATTGATAATCTTTGTTGTAAGACTTATGAACATATGCCAAAGTAAATATAAAATGTATAACCTTTTTGTTTTCTTTGGACTTTCTCTCTTCTCTTTCTTCTTCTTCTTCTTCTTGTCTTTGGTTGACAGTTTAGATTTCTTCATGGGAGGTGGTGTTGGAGTAGCATCCGCAAAGTCATCTGAAAATGTACAAATATAGGAGTTATGTTCTTGGTGGTTTTAGATACAGAGTTTATCCCTTAGGGAAATATAAATATCTTGTGAGGGATCACAAAGACAAAGGGAGATACTTCCTGTATTCTCATATTTCTTGAGGAATAAACTATGTATCAGCCATACATGGCAGGTTTATCCCATACAAACTGAAGTTCTATGTGGATATCACACTCAACACTACTTAAATTTATTTGTTGATACTCCTGGTGCCTTTTCTGAGTCTTTCCCATATCAATTTACATTCCTACATGTTATATATTTAGAACCTCAATAGGTATGAGATTCATAATAAACGGGAATATACAGTGTATCCACTATCCAGAGACTGGGTTGGATATCTCTGTATCCACCCCTAAGCTCTAAGACATACAGCTATATCCATCTTGGTCCTACCTGCTCTTCTTAAAAAATTTAAATGGAACTTTAGATGGTAAAATGTCCCTAGAACATCAGTAGGTATGGAATACACCTGTTATATGTTGGTGTTAGATACAGGGTTTATCCCTGAAGGAATATGTGGGTCTTTGTGCTTGCTATTCCTCTGAATGTACTTATATTTCCCCCAAGATAAGCCATGTATCCTCAACCTGTATTTTTAAATGTATATTTTTATTTTTGATATGCTTCAAAAGCAATTAAATAACATTTATTTCAATGATGTAATATTTCAAGGTCAACCTGTATCTATTCTATATACATCATAATTTATATTTACCATCATCAACCGAGACTTGGTTTTGTGATTTTGGAATGGGATAGTAATGGGGCCAGGGCCATGATAGATAGATAATGGAATGGAGCAATTTGACAATGGAATTTTGTACTTAAGTTTGATGTTTCCCTTTCACTGGTTAACAGGTTTAATATAACATTTTCAAGTGTTTCTAAACACATGTATCCTCATTTTGTTATAGTGTCGAGTATCTGTATCTAATATATACAGTATGACTTTACCAGTTTACCGGGATGTTCAATAAAAATCACTACCTATTAAATTATATTTTTGATCAGTATAAAATATAACAAGGCATTACCATGCAAAATATTACTACCTGCCATTTGTTACAGATGTTGACTGGCGAATGTCTATTGCCGAACACCTTCAACAAAAAGTTGGAGACAATAACATCATAAAAAATAAGCTTTCTTGATACGACACAATTTTGACCCTGTCCCTTTGAGTGAAACGCAAAAATGATAGAATCCCAATATTTTACTCACCATCGCTGTTTTCTTCTGCTCCCCCAAATTGTGAGTAATCTACAGTTTTCCTGGCCCTGGAAACAAACATTTTATATTTGTTAACTAATATTTGGATCCCATCAACTGAAGATGGGAAAGCAGATTTATGACACATGATATACTATTTGTGCCATTGATGGGTGAAAAATGGACAGGAACATAAACAAAGGACAGGTAATGTTACGATTATTTTGTTTTTGTTAAACAATGAACTCTTTTGATCTCAGAATCAAAATCACACAGATAATCCATTTTCAAAAATTCCATTGAGTTCTGTTACTAAAAAAGTTCAAACACAGATCATAAGCGATACAGGTTTGAAAGAAACAGAACAGAAATGGTGATTCCAGACAAGCTGTTAGAACTTGACATTGCGGAATGAGTTCGGAATGAGGGTAAGTGACAATCTCATTCTTTAGCTACATGTAAGTCTTATTTTAATAATTCTAGCAAATCAGTCAGGCCATGAAAAAGGATGCAGTGCAGTAGTTCGGAAGATAATCTTATGCAACACTTATGAATTATTTTGGATGATTTAACCTGCAAGGATTCATATCATAAGTCAGATATGAGAAACAATATCTAGACCTACAGTCAGTGCTGAACAAGTGAACTCGAACGTCAATGAGTACTTTTGGAAAATTCTAAAATCCACATGGTTTTTTCATTTCCTGTTTGGTGTAAATTTCTGATAACTACCCTGAGTCATTACATGTAGTTTGAATATTTCGTATGCTGATTTTGAATTTATAGCCAGCTAAACATTGAAAATAATGACGCAAGCTTTGATTGAGAATATTGTTAATTCTCCCTGAAGCTGGAGAAAATATACAGGCATGATCGGCAATATCGCATGACTTTATCGAGGTGGAACTTTTGGCTTCCAATCCTCCTTGATATAGTAGTCTTACAGTAAAATTTTAAATGTTTGGAACTAAAATATTTTTCAGATGCTGTCCGATGGTCGAAAAACCCATTTATTTTCTCATTCGGCTAATTACATTTATTAAATTACACTTCTTTGGAATAGTTTGTAAACTGGATTATCACATTTGAATCTGTTTATTTCTAATTTTGGATATTTATCACCCCTTCAAAAATCTAACTACATGTATAGTTCATTCATGGAATTCTGGAAAATTCTTGGAAAATTCTTGATGTCACTTAAACAGAGGAGAAGAAACTTTTCTCATGAAAATTACTGAGTTTCTTACTGCATTAGGATCCAAATTCAAGAATCTGCCTACTGACTAGGCGAATAGGTACACATGACTTCAAAAAATAAGTTATGTAAACATGAGTAAGTAGACTAAATGATTTGATTGAGGGATTTGAACTTTTTCTAAAAATTGATTTTTTGACTGTCGGACAGAAACTGAAAAATATTTTACTTTGAATTTGTTAATTTTTTCGAAAATAACATGGCAGAGAAGCATCAAAATATAAGAGGCCACACATATGATAGCCAAACTACAAAACAAACTTAAATATACAAAAGTTAGGACATGTATAAATGTTTCTATTTTTACATATTCTGTTTCAATATGGTCCTTTACTTGCTTATTTTTAGATTCAAAGTAGCCTAGTTCCAAACATTTAAAATTTTACTGTAGATTAGCCTACATGTAGATCTCACTACAGTAAAATTTTAAATGCTTGGAACTATGAATTTAAAAAATAAGCAATCAAATGACTATATTGCAACAGTATATGAAAAAATAGAAACATATGTACAATTCCTAACTTTTGTTTATTTCAGATAGTTATGTATAATGTGCAGCAAAGCTATTGGCCTTTTGTAATTTAGGGAGTTTCAGCCATGTTAATTTTTCGAAAATAACATGGCAGAGAAGCATCAAAATATAAGAGGCCACACATATGATAGCCAAACTACAAAAGGGCCCCCCACAAAACAAACTAAAATATACAAAACTTAGGACATGTATAAATGTTTCTATATTTACATATTCTGTTTCAATATTATGGTCCTTTAATTGCTTTTTAGATTTCAAAGTAGGCTACAGTGCTCACCATAAATAAATGACACCTGGATTTTCTGAAGTGAGGATTTCCCATGTTAAAAAGAAGAGAATTTTTAAGAGGCTATACATCAGTGGATGAGAGTATACAAAATGTAAAATATACAAAACTAAGGGATGTGTATCTAGAGATTATTGGAAAGTATGAAGTCTCAAATCACCATGGTCTGGAAATGGTGACAGAAAATTCAGGTGTGATTTATTTATCATTTTATGGTCAATGGTGAGCACTGTACTTCCAAACATTTAAAATTTCGTTAAAATTTTCACAGGAAGTTGTATCAAGTCCTTTTTGTGCCTAACAGAGCTTTTTCCCTTGCCCTTCCCCACTCTCATAACAGATGTATTTCAATTTTTTATTTGCAGCACATCTTCCGCGCTATGATGCCTAGCTTTTTGCATGACTAAAAACATCATGAAGTATCTGTCAGGTTGTGATCTTTTTGTTTATTTGAGTTCGTGAGTATTTTCCCTCCAAATTGTGCAAGTTTGGTCGAATTTTGAATAAGGATCTTGTAGAAAATCTACTTTTGATTTCAACTATTTTTTCAGCGCGAGTTTGGAGGGAATCCTTGAGGAACACATCTATTCTGAGAGTGGGGAAGGGCAAAAAGCTCTGTTAGGCCTAACCAAACCCGTCTGGCCTAGTTATCTACTCCCAATGTCGTAGTAGATAACTGTGCCTTACTCGAGTCTCTAGCCAATTCTTGGCTAGAAGTGATTCCATCTGGAACACCGTGAACTATTGTAAAATCTTAAGCCGTCGTTCAATAAATTTATGTAATATTCTAAAAATCGTTCTGTTAATATTTCATGAATTGAAATGGTAACGGCTTGTCTTGTTGATGAGATATTAAATGTTTTCATTTAAAATAGACGTCGTTTTGTTCTCCATTTTTAAAGCATGCATTTTTTCCGCTATAGCAATTTAATCAAGATGCCCCCTTTTGTAAAAAATTTCCTTCAGTTTTGTTTTAATTCTTTTGTGAATAAATATCCTGCGAAGTAGACCAATTTATTAAATAGGACTGCGTGTAAAGATCAATGAAGCTGAGTTTATTATATTTACATCAATAAAAATAAGACGACTCGGCAATTTAAGGCAAATTCAAAATAACAAAGAGTGCCTTATTTATATTGTATATAGCCATAGAATATGGTAAACTGGGCCAGACGGGTTTGGTTATGTTAGATCTAGTCCCAAATGGACTTGTTGATACAACTTCCTGTGAAAATTTTACTGTGTAGGGAATGGTATCTGTTAGTTTTACCTTCCAGATCTTCTTGATTCTGCCATATTCTGTTCCTCGGTGAGTGGAAGGGGTGTCTATAGATTTACATTGCAGAAGAAAAGAAATCTAAACATTTTGAAAATGTTGAAAATAATTTTGAGTACAAAGCTGAAAGATATTTATTTTCTAGTTTCGTATTTTTAGAAAAATATAAATACTCGTATTTTTATTTCATATTGGTATATTTAAATATTTCAATGATGCAAAAGTCTTTTTTTATATTTATGTCGTTTTGATAGTAATTTGCTCTGTGCATTTTATGATATCAATTTATTCGAATAATTCTTAGGGATATATTTTGTAAAACCTGGAACATCCGAGGCAGCCACATAATCTGCTCCACTTTGAATGACGATTTAGAAGAACGTAGACGTTATATATTTCGAGGGTGAGTATTATTTAAGTAATTGATGTATGGTTTAACACAAAATCTTAGTTTCGATCATTTTTTTTTATTTTTAGAAACTATTTTTACCAAAAAGAGTCAAGTGGTCAAGAAATTCAGCTGTCAAGTCAGTGTCAAGTGTGTAGCCTATACCTTACTGTCGGTTTCATGTTAAAAAAAAGCAAGAGCTTAACTTCGACATATAAGTGTTAGCTGATGAATGGGACCCTCACTTGCCTTCCAAATGATAGTAAGCGAACTCCAGTGTAACTACATCAGCTTATCTTTCCGTCCGATCAATAAGTACAGTTATACAAGAAATGTAAACGAACTGAAAATATTCCCAAAAATTTTCTTGTCATTTCCGGAAGTTATGATACGATACATATATTACCCAACATGTGTGAAAATGGAATGTTTGTTCGTTCATTTTACGAGAGCTAAATAAAATACAAACATCGAAGCATCGAACAAACATTCCATTTTCACATTTGTTCGGTAATATAACCTATCTCAAGGACAGAATATACACAAATGAAGCAAAAGTTTTGCTAATATAGGCAAAATAATCTCCAATATATCGCTGTGATTTTACCTGTTAAATCTTCGCTTCCGCCATCTGCTAAGAACTAGAAAAAATATGGCATACATTTACATGCGGAATTGTAAGTTTAAACCTGTAAGATTATTTTATATTTCGCTCACGGGATTTATTCACTCCTGAGCACTTATTAAAAAATCTAACCACAATTGATAGAGAATGCCTACTGCACTATCGAAATTCGCTGCCATAAAACTCTGATACATCGAAATACATTTTCAGAAAAATCAATTTTTGAACTGGCGTGGTTCAGATCAAAATCACTGTACAATCTAAATACATTTTCAATAAGTAGGGGAGTGATCTCCTGTATTGTTCCTTGGTACACAGAGTATGGCATTTCTTATTGGGACACTTATACTAAAGAATGAAAAAAGACACAGTAGGCCACATTACCCGACCTGAAGAAATTGATAGGAAATTTCTATATTGAACCAATAGTCATGGCCTATATTTGCCGCAAGAGGCGCTGTAGTTTTCAAACACGCACAGTCGCACATTCTCAGACTTAAGACCTGCCATCTTTTTGCGTTTTTAGTACATGAATTCATGCACAATTAGGTCATGAAAACTACAGTGCCTCTAGCGGCAACAGCCGAGACAAGATTCAGAGAGTTTCAAGTCCATTTCTTCAGGTCCGTGGCCAAAGTACATAAGTATGTTTAACCATAGGCATTCAATATTGAAAGCCCATGGTTTAATCTGGCAAAAATAAACAAATTATATGGTATTCACCACATATCAACTTTGTCTCATTTACATTCATTTCCAGGAATTATCAAATCTCATAACAATTTGTAACATGTCACCTCTTCAAGTAACATTAGGTTAACAAACCATTGACAATCATTGCCAAAATATTGACATTTTAACATGAAAAATAACAAACAAAACACACCATATGTAAGTTATATAAGATTAGAGAGATTTCGCTCATAAGGGAAAGCATTTGAAATTTTGTAACAAAGAAAACTTATATAGATAGATTATAATATTTTAGTTATCAATTCCAATTTATCATTTTCATCCAAAATGAATAGTTTTCTCCTCTGTCGATTTCGATATTATGTACTAATATGACTTTTTGCCAATCATCACTGTGATTCATTTACCAATAAGTATGTCTCAACTACATATATATTAAGGATTTACTCACTTTTGCACTATGTTTTATAATCAATAGCTACTTATGGAGCTGCCACAAATGATGTGAGCTAGTACATAAAAATTATAAGTTATAAACCAGGCCTGTAGCCAGGATTTGCCAAGGGGGGTTCAGTTTTCAAAAATTTCCAGGGGGATTCACATTTGACAATTTTGGCCCAAATATGGCTAAAATCACTTGAGAAGTGCTCAAAAGGGTAAAAACTGCATGATTTTGAAAGAATTTTTGGCTAGGGGGGCTACGGGCCTGTAAACATAAGTGATATACAAGTATAAACATGCTATAAACATTATTTGGATTGGATGGCTTAAAAAATTGGTAATAAAGGTGATAATTCAGCATTCTATATCTACAGATTAACTAATATTTGACCTTGGATAAAATTATGGTATTTGTGTTATTGATACTGTTGCCAGACAGTCTGAATGACTAAAAGAGTGCTGCATTGAGAAACCTATGCATTATTTGGCTTCATTTTAATCTGTAGTAAAATAAGGTGTGGATGAAGCCCTCTTTTGAATCGTCAAAAACTACAAACTGACTAAACTCACATAATAGGAAATTCAGACCAGTTTTCAAAGTTCCCACTAGATGGAATTTGAAAGGTCTTCGTTTAAAAATTTAAATCAACTTCCACACATTCTTTATATACAACATGTGAAGACTTCAAGTAGAAGGTATGCAGGAGTGTCAAACTGTGCCACTTTTCAAAAGATTGTTTTTAATAGGCTGCCCATTGAGTTGTTTACCGTTATATTTTAACTCTTGAAGAAAATCAACAATGGTGCTGAATGCTATGGAATTGTTTACTGCAGATGGATTTTACCAAGTGTTTTGTATTGAATTATATATAAAAATATACTTTTATCATACATTTCTCTATTTGGTCTCATGCCTAAACTCAAGATCTGACTAAATTACATTTTTTCTTTTTTTTATCCCGCTGCTGCGTGCTTGACTTCTATTGTCGTTATTTATATTTGGTGTCGCAAATATAGTTATTTTGGCAACACTGTAAACACAGTAACATTGTGAATGGTCATTTTAGTTTAATAATATTTGATTCATTGTAAGATATAGCATTGATTTATCTCAATAAAGAGATTGAAATATTTTCTTTTATATATTTTCATTTATTCATCTCAAGATTAGTTTTTCTAAATACAGTAAATAAAAACTATTGACACAACAAGTCTAGTAGCACAACCAGACCAATGGAAGTAGCAAATTCTTGACATAAACAACTCTAAAATCAGGTGATACAACTAAAATGAGGTGATCTAACTAGGTCATGTTTCAATATTACTGTGAAGTGTTAAAGGCCTGATATAAAGTTTAGAAATATTATTTCATCATCAAAGTTGTTTGACTTTTTATTTTCAAATATTTGAATTCTCCCCAAAAACAGCTCAGAGATTCAGATTATCAAATACATAGAGGATATCCTATGGATAATGGATATGTCATCTGCACGAGCGAGCGTAGCGAGAGAGTGCAGATATCAATATCCATGAGTGGATTAAAATCATATCACGAGTAAATCATAGGATGTTCTTTTTATTCCATAGTTAAAGTCATCATCAGAATCGTCGGAAATTAAGTGATTTATTTCGAATTTTCCAAACGATCTGGCGATGTTTACACTAAGCCTCGTTTTGAGTCTGAAGTAGCAAAAATCCATAAACCATAGCATACGACGTCGTATGTCATGGCTAAAAAACCGTATGCTATGGTTAAGTGAAAATTTGTCAAAAATATCATATTTTACCACTGATTACAAAAATACCGTTTTTATTTCCACATGTTATCCTATGAATATCATGCTAAATATGGAATAAATGTATTTACACCCCATATTTGTACACTCCCTTCCCTAATGCTTAATTGTATTTTAACTGTTATTTTGTTTTTTTATCGTAACAAATGGTACATAATTCAAAATTTACCAAAGACATTGCTGATGTATCGATCCCATTCATGGCATATTTTAACATTACTATATGTCACATGGTCTTGTCACATTATTATCATTAACATTTATATAATATAAAGTTAGAATCAGATCTCTCAGGGGTGGCAAAATGGCAAGCAACATGTGTAAAATGGGGAAATGTTTTGATTCCCCCAAATAATAAATATGTTGACCACATTTATTGAAAAATGAATACATCATCAGTGATCTCCCCAGGATTTTTTCTCAGGCGGGTGCAAAATTCTCATTTTCACAATTCAGACAAAAATTGGTCAAAATATTACCCTGCGCACAGATACTAGTTATAAACTACCCTCTGCCTAGTATAGACTATACGCCAGTGACAACTCTGGTCTTAAATCATTTCACACCCACCAAGCTAGCCTATTCTCAACCAATCAGGGAGCTTGAAGGAACAAGTGGTAAATGCGTGCACGATAATTATGTGATTATGTCAGAGAAAATGACCCTACATAGAAAATCGTCAGTTTTTGACGATGATCTCTGATTCGCTCGGTGAGTTCAGAGATTTATTGAAAACTGCTGAAAGAGTGAAGACGAAGCATTCTTTTGAGACATGAAGTCGAACGAATGCAAAGGGTATCAAAATATGCCAATTTCTCATGATTTTTTTCATTTTCAAGTTGGTGCAAAAGTATTTTCATGTTGGTGCAAGCCTATTTTCAAAATCTCAGGTGAGTGATGCGCCCACTTACTTAAATGCTGGGGAGATCACTGATCATTGTGAAAGTCAGTAGCTTTCCTCAAATTGAATATATATTTTGGATACTTTTAGGAAATTGACATGGCAATGAATGATGCAGTGTTTGCAGTAACACGTTTTTTTGAAGAAAATGGGCCTCAAAATTTCAAAATTTGGGCCCACATTTGAGTTTTAGGGGCCCAACATTTTTTTCCTCTGACCTGAAATTTGCCGTCCCCCCCCTCGCCCCCTTGTTGGTTCCCAGATCCAACCCTGATAACATATGTCCCTCGGATGCAACAATTTTAGATCACATCAAGGTAACTTTCACTGCATCATAGTAGTAGTGACAACATGTGATTTTCATCAAGATTTTCAAACTCACAAATTATTTTTCCTGCCTCCTCCCTTAAATCTGTAGATGGACTACCACAGATATGCACTGTTTCTGGTCTGAAATGCTGAATTTGATTTGCTACGATATGTCCCAAAATATGCCAAGACCGAAGTGGATACATTTGGGACCCAAATTTTTCTACCGAGTTGCGTCCTCATGACCCAGAAATGTAAATGCCCATCGCAAATACTTTGATATGAGGCAAACAATTTCTAAAATTGAAATGAAATTGTTAAGATTGCTCGCTTAAGGTCTTATACTGCCTTTAAAGCATTTTATTAGTTAGTGGTTGTAAAATACAGAAATGGCATTCTTTTATCAAGACGTACTTGTGGACATGATTCCAATGACATTTAAAAAGTTATTATGACATTTGCTTTCTGGTGTAGAATACCCTAAAGATCAGACCTATTAATCAACTTGTGAAACAATACCTTCTGTACTTAAGGGGTTTCATGAGAAGCAGACAGCAGGCTATTTTCTTTAGTTATCCCATCGAACGAAGTTCGGAGGGATATAGGGAACGCCTCCGTCCATCCGTCCGTACGTACGTACGTACGTACGTCCGTCCGTCTGTCCGTCCGTCCGGGCAATAACTCAAATACCGTTAGCCCGATTTTGTTCATATTTTGTACACATATACCCTATGGGGGTAGAAGTTCTGCTCGATAGCCGATTTTTAAAATGGCCGCTCATTTAAAAATGGCGGCCATTTTAGTGCCAATTTTACAGTAATTTATGTGCAATATGTAAAACTGTTATTGGAATATGTTTTAAATGTAAAAAAATTATATAGGACATTAATAAAGCTAGAAATGTAGATATTAAAGAAGCACATGGCAGCCATCTTGAAAAGGCGGCCATTTTTCAAAATAGCAGCCATTTTAATGTATTTTACTATCACTTGAAAAGTAGTGGAGCGATTTTGTTCATATTTGGTAAGTGAATACTATAAGCATGGCACACTGTCTAATGCCACTATTGGTAGAAGGTGGCCATTTTGAAAAATGGCCACCATTTTAACGTATTTTACTATAACTCGAAAAGTAGTGGAGCGATTTTGTTTATATTTGGTATGTGAATACTATAAGCATGGCACACTGTCTAATGACACTTTTGGTAGAAAGTGGCCATTTTTCAAAATGGCCGCCATTTTAACGTATTTTACTATAACTCGAAAAGTAGTGGAGTTATTTTGTTCATATTTGGTATGTGAATACTATAAGCATGGCACACTGTCTAATGACACTTTTGGTAGAAGGCAGTCATTTTGAAAAATAGCCACCATTTTAACATATTTCACTATAACTCAAAAAGTAGTGGAGTGATTTTGTTCATATTTGGTATGTGAATACTATAAGCATGGCACACTGTCTAATGACACTGTCTAATGGTAGAAGGTGGCCATTTTTAAAAATGGCTGCCATTTGTGCTATATACTTTGTTTGTAAATATGCCAGCCATGGCTGTTCGATGGGATTCGCTACGCTTTGGCGTTGCCGTTGTTCTGGTTGTTCTTACCAAATCTCTTGTAGTTTTGAGGAATTTAGCAACTGTTTCCATGTTAAATTGCAATTTCAAATAATCGTGCCTGTTGTTTCAATTTGTGTTGTTTTTTTGTCAGAATTTTTTTATAAAATCCCCGACTAACACTTTGAGGTCATGCCTTTCCTGATATTCCTCTCCTAATATAAAAGAATTGTTAGAGAAAAGAGATGAGCCTTTTTTATGATATAAAAATGCAAGAAAGTTATTTGAGATTTGATAGAGAAAATCATGAATACTGAATGAAACCTATATGTTTTGAATCAGGTTTTTGTGATAGAATTATATAGCTCCTATAATTCTTCATAACATGGGATAATTGAATGCAATCTGGAGAATGCCCTCTCAATAGATAACTCAGGGGTACTGGAATATAAACAGTATATTCTCTGGAGAGATATTTTCAAGAAAGAGAATTTAAAGAAAATGTTTAAACATGTTATGTTTGATTATCAGGAAATGTCGAATTGTCATATACTCTATGACACAATTCAATTTTATATTTAAAAAAAGCATATGGTCATACATTTAATGTTTTGGTCTGACTGCTGATTTTTTGCTTTGAAGTCTATTGCAAGTGGTTTACAAGTTAAGCTATTTCTAGATATATCAGGAATATTAGAAGCAGGTGGCACAATCCTGGAATTAAGGTTACCAGAATTTCTTCAGGGTTCTTGAATAAATATCAGTGTTTAGAGTGAAAAAGTCAAGTTTTGTCTACAAGGTTCCTTTCACTGAGAGTCAATATTTTTGTTTTATCTGGCTCAACCTCTTATACCAATTGGGACATTTATACAGATTAATAATGATTTCACAAGAAAAATTCTTTAAAATATCTAATATTCATAGGCATAGCCATAGTGTGATGGGCACATGGATCGCGCCCCCCCCCCCCCCCAACCCAACAAAAAAGGAGAAAAACAATTTTGTAAAATTTGTTGAAAAAACATTAACAAATTATAGTTTAAAATGCTTCAAATACAATATATAAAATGATACTTCAAAAAGTTTGGGAGTGAACTCAAAAATCTTTACAATTGCTAGTTACTCCCCTGAATGTTGCTCATTCAATTGAAGTTGCAAATCAAGAATTTTATGGCTGAATTACCAAAGATGATAACATCATAACTGATATGGTAAAACTGTCCCTCCCTCATATGGGTGTGTTATGGTAAAGTTGACATGATCTATTGAATAGAAACACATTCATTTGAAACACAGCCAAGTAACTGTATATAATAAAGGATATACTTTTTACTGAAATAAGATACTTTCAATATCAAAATTTGACTCACAATTGAATTTGTAAAACCATGGTGATAAGAAATATTAAATCACAACCTTTTTTGACCCATTCATCAATCATTTACCACTATGCCTTTGATTTGTAACAAGCTTAATATTGTCACACTAAATCAAACCAGTGTTTCGTGTCCATATATCCATGTATATGATTTGAATTATTGCTGTTTCATATTGAAACCTAGCTTTACCAGCCAGTGAACTTATTTTGAAACATACAAGAAAGATGAATAATGATGAAAGCCCAGATGATCTTCCAATAAATCATGTCTACAAAATATTGATTCTGCAAGCCTTAAACACCAACAGGTTAAATTAAAAAAACGAATACTCAATCTTTATTGGCAGGACATGATCCTAAACAGCTGGGAGTTCATGGAAAGATGTACATGAATTGCATAACAATAGAAAAACATTTATAGATTTTAACATAATAAGATATGCCATGTGCTGCGATTGAATTGATATTAAAACCTTTTGAAGATTTTTTTAGCTGTTTACCATCGATTATTTTTTCAGTTCAACAAATACAATCATATGCGAGCTGCATTAATAGAATGAAATCACATTAGTAGTTGAAACGGTCTCATATTATAGGAAGTTCCAGTGGAAACAACTTAATCCGTTTTGTGAATCTAAATGAGAAATTATTATTTGATTATCTGCTATATATATATAAATGAATTTTATTGTATTTTTCAGAAACCTCTCATTGACAAAGGCGGATAATTATATAAATCAGGGAAAGTTAGGTAAGATCTTATGTTGATTTTATTTTTTACGGTGTATTGTAAATCTAAGATTTGAAACTTTTGTTTTATCATGAGTTATCACAATCACCCATACGTCTGTTTGATGGCCAGTTCATCTATTTTTATATTAATGATATAATCTCAAGTCACTGTGACATCTCCTTATTTCAAAAGGTTTACAGTTACATTTAGTCACCAAACATCAAACAATGAATATGTGGCTTTATCCTATGCCAAGTAGAGTTTTAGGGAGATAAGTTGGTAAGATATATCCCGTATCCTGATTTTGAGGTTTCCATATCCTGAACCTCCATATCTCCCGCTCCAGGGCATATCTTCCCGCTTCAAAAATAAAATTCAAAAAAATAAGAAAAATCGAAAAAAAAGAAAAAATGTGAAAAAAAAATTTAAAAAAGAAAAAAATTGAAAAAAAAATTAGAAAACTCTACTTGGTATAGGATAAAGCAGTTATGTATGGTCGGTTTGGATATTGGGTTAATTCCCTATGGTCCCTCAGGTAGATGCATATCTCCCTCTGGATAAACCCCATATCCAAAACCTCCCAGTACATAACCCTTATATATGGTGCATTTTAGAGAAAAAATAAAGGTATTGCGTTCAATTAACAAATGTTCCAATTTTTTTGGACCACCCTGTATATTCAAATAGTATTAGGTAAAACATAAGTTTTCCATATTATTTTTTGGAAAGTATGGTTAATTCACCAAATGATTGGTCACATTTATGTAACACCCTTTAATAATAGACAGACACTTAAAATGAAATGAATATAAATAAATGTAAATATCTGACACTCCCCTTCATAAGTTTGGCAACCTGATATTTTCATTAGGTAGCGTATCAAAGTCTGTTAATTTTTAAATCTTAATGATGTTCTTTAACAGAAATTTGTGACAAATTATTTGAATCACCAAACCTAAAAAAGGCTGTGATGAATGATCCAAAACAGGACTTCCAGTTGCCAAACTTATGAAGAGGGGTGTACAATGTACATGTGTATATTATGTACATAATATTGCATCTAATTAAGAGATGATCTTCACTGAAGTTGAGCAATGTGGGGCTGTGAAAAACAGGCAATGATATTTGGTGATATAGACTATTGATGGTAGATGGTTACTCCACTTAATAAAGGATTTTATCAGAAGATATAAAATATTATTCATATTTTCTTTTTTGTTTGAATGTAATATGAATGACCAGAGCATGCATATTATGAAGACAAAATGTCCTTCAATTTTATGACGCAGATCATTTATCATCAATTGTTTATTGTGTAGTTTTTACATTTGTATGTAGTAGTTTGTTCAAATATCTTTATGTCTTATCTTCTAGTTCTTCTCTGATGCATTTGAAATCACACAGTGTTTAGGTGTCCAATGTCAAAGGTTTGTCATTGATTTTAGATTTTTCATTAAATGTGATAGAAAATATCAAGTTTTAGAGCTGATTAACTTTTGGGCAGCCATCTTATATTCTTAAGGCCATTTTGAAGTGTTTCGTTAAATCTTGTCATCCCCATTTTAGGAAAATTGCTCGTCATTTTCTCTCCAAATCCGCACACATGAGAGATGATATCAAGTTCTAGTGCTGATTAACTTTTGGGCAGCCATCTTGTATTCTTTAGGCCATTTTGAAGTGTTTCGTTAAATCTTGTCATCCCCATTTTAGGAAAACTGCTCGTCATTTTCTCTCCAAATCCGCACACATGAGAGAGGATATCAAGTTCTAGAACTGTTTAACTTTTGGGCAGCCATCTTGTTTTCTGGTAGCCATTTTGAAGGTTTGGATGGTATAATCTCGTTCACGTCATGTGCCTTGTTTATAATGTGTGTAATATTAAATGTCAAAGCAAAATACTGATTTGAAGGTAAATATAATGATTTCACACTTATCAATCAAAAAATTTCAATGAGTTTTTTTTTGTTTATTTATTTTGGTTCAATTCTATAGTTTCAATGTGTTGATAATGAAATATATTTGTCAGTGGAGACTTTGATGGGTTTGGTTCATTGCATAGACTATGGTGTCAGATTAGACCACGGGATGGGTGGGGGTTACCAGTTTCAATTTATTGTGTTAAGGACCCTTTAGTTTGCATAATTTTATGTATAATTTAATCTGGATAGATGTTGAAATAAACTCATAAATAAATGATAAAATAATGTCGAGATTGCAGCTGAAACATTAAATCAATTGAGTCAGTAATTTAAATGAAGAAAGGAATAAAATTATGGTAATTTCGAAATAATTTCAGCTGTGCTGCTGTGGTATTGTGCCACATCATCATTTTAAATATTTTATGAATGTGTACTCATTGCTTAACTACCATGGACATTACCTAACTCAGCATGGACAAGTCAATGATTTTTATGACACAAATAGAGGTCATTAGTACCACACATGAGTGGGTTGAATAATAGGAAACAGACAACATGCTAAATAATAATTATTTTTATTTATATACAGTACTTTTTGGTTATTTAAAGTGTTTACAGTGTAACATTGATATCACATGTTGTATAGTCATACAATGAAATTGCCTTACTTTTAGCTTTGCTCAATACAATATACGGCCTTTTGTATGTTGGGCGTTCAAAACATTTCACAATTAAATGGATATATTATACATTTATAAAAGGAGGCTTACCGTTGAACTATATTTATTTAACTATTTAAAGCTAGGTGCTTGATCTCTATTTATTGCAGTGGGAATTAAGTTTAACTTTAAGGGAGTGACCACTGTTTATATTCCTTGTATTGGCCTGGACTTCATTCCAGAATTTTTATATTGAAATGGTGAAGGATACAGTACGATTTTGAATTCCTTATAAAGCTATATCCTATATGTCTGATTCTGTCTTTAGATTTTAACATCAAATCTGTAAGTACACAAAAAGATAATAGTAAATGGCCACTCCTCAGTGTTTTCATTCAACAATTGAAGCGATTGTATTTGGAGTTTTCTCAAAATGTACACCTTAATATTGACCTTAAATTTTATTTATTTATTTTTTCAGGAGTGCCTGTATTGTAGATTGTCCTGGTGATCTCATATAGAGAGGAGTGAAGTGATGGAGGCCAATCTGAATATGGCGCTAATAACAATCAGGCACTAATAACAATTAGGCACTAATAACAGTCTTTTATTCAACTGAAACAGCTGTAACATACTTATAGAACCTCTCTACAAGTCCAGTAGCCAGACATGGAAATTTAATATTTAACAACTTAACAATGTAAACTCAACTCGAAGGAAGTCAAAGTTCAGGTGTTTAAATAACCGCATAAAATGTCAGGAATGGTTGAACAAAAGTGATGGCTCTCAATTCAACACTTAAGCTGTTGTATATGACTAAACACCAATTAGTTTATTGAAACAACAATTAATTTATGCCACTTACACCACAGTCAACAACTGGTGAAAACTAAAAATTTGCAAGCGACTGCTATACATGTAATTCATACAGAGGATCCTGATAAAGTTATTGGATTATACTATGGATGAGACGTTAACAAGAAGTTTAGAGATAAGTTAATGTGGTACATGTACTTCAAATTATAAGGTTTACAACTACATCCTGCCGCTAAGATACCAAAGAAAACACATCTTATATAGTGCCTCCTCAAGGACTGGAGTCTCACAAATTATGAAAAACAAATAGCATCCATTCTAGTGATTGCAAAATGTTCTTCTTGGAATTGTATTAAAAATTAAAATATATTAGATTACAGAAGCATATGTTGCCATAAATCTAGAATTACTTAATCCAACATTGAAGTATTAAAGTATTAAACAATAGTCCATCACGTATCAAAATCATCATGCCAGAAGGGGTCATGATCGTACCTACAACGGACAGCAAAGTCTTAAGGACGCCATTAACTCTAGTACAGTTGTTATTGCTCAACTCTATAATTTGCGGCCTTGAGTTTTGTGCCAGCGCAGGATTTACATATATTCCTCCAATGTTACTGAAATCTGGAATCAGTGAAAGTTTCATGAGTGCGATTTTAGGCATGGGGCCCTTATTATGCTTTTTCATCGTTCCAGTCATAGGAAGAGCCAGTGATAATTGTATGAGTCGCTACGGGAGACGGCGACCATTTATTTTTGTATTCAGTATTGGATTATTACTATCATTAATTATCATACCTTATGGAGAATATCTCGGAGTATTTGCTTTTGGAAATGGTAGTCACTCAAAGGCTGTAGGTGTAGTGCTGTTAACATTAGGTGCAATATTATTAGACTTTACGAGTCAGGCATGCATGACACCATGCGAGGCTTTATTATCAGACGCCTGTAAATACACAAATCAACAGGACCGTTGTTTCACTATATATTCATTAATGTGTAGTTTAGGAGGGTGCATTGGATACCTCATCACCTCACTAGATTGGAAATCCAGCTCAATCGGACAGTATTTCGGCAATCAAGAAAAATCCGTCTTCTCTTTACTGATACTTCTATTTTTATTTACGATGTTCGCTACGATATGTATAGCTGAAGAAGAACCTCTAAGTCCTATCGAAGTTAAGCCATCGGATAAGCTATACTTAACGCCAAATAATAGTTTCATTGTAAAGACAATGGATGACCAGGAAGGTCTGACAGTAGGTGTCAATGACTTGGGATATGAGACTAGTAGTAACCAGTCTCTATCGGATGATAACTGTAATAACTTTCCCTTGAGCCTCCAGCCTAGCCAAATTGTACATAACAATGAAGTAAGTCTCCACAATGAGAAGTCCATCCACAATGAAAGGTCCCTGAACACTAATAAGTCTCTACAAAATAGCAGGTCTTCACAGAATGATAGGTTCCCAATAAAAAAATCAAGGACAAAATGTGACGAGGCTCTTACTAATGAGGCATGTGCCCGTATTGCTATGAGAGTCACAGCCATGACTAAAATCAAGAGAATTATACACTCAATCTTCTCATTTATCGCCTTAAAAATTTACAATGTGCTTCCAAGTACTGTCAAAAATATTCTCCAAATTCCGCTAGTTTTGCGTAAACTGGCATTCGCCAATTTCTGCAGCTGGACTGCAATCATGAGCTTTAATCTTTTCTTCACTGACTTCGTTGGCCAACACATTTATGGCGGGAACCCAAATGCTGATGAGACCAGTCATCTGTCTCATCTATATGACCAGGGTGTCCGCATGGGCAGCTGGGGGTTATTCCTCCATTGTATTACATCAGCTATATTTGCAGCGTTCATTGAGAATCTCTGTAAGACTTTTGGGATCAAAGCGACATATTTCTTTGGCATGCTGTCGTTTACTCTCGCGATGTTGGGAATGTTGCTTGCTGATAATCCTGCCTTGGTCAATATAATGGCCTCATTGACAGGATTTGGATTCGCTACTCTGACCACGATTCCATTCATCTTGGTGACGTCATACCATGAAGAGAAAGAGGTATGGTATTTTGTTTGAATTCTGATATCATTCCTATTCTTAAACTATCTTTAAAAGGTACTTCAGCTGTATTAGAATTAAGTGAACTAAGTCATCAAAAAATCTGAAAAAAATTACACCTCGTCAATGCTATCCCTATGGTCATCGTTTAGTTTAATTTGAATGTATAATATTTATACTTTTTATATCATTTTTTTATAGTACCCACTAGTCTTGTGTTCTTGCTACCATATGTTTGGAATAAATTTAAACATCTATCGAACCCTAATTAGAATAAAATGACATCTACAAACATGTACTGTATTCAATCAGATCAGCGCTTTTAAAACTCAAGATAGATAGAAAAAATCTCGATGAATGAATATTGAAAAACAACTCAATTGAGAGTAGTTTATTTAGTTCAATCTCTGAAGATTTCAAGTAAGTATTGATTGGGATCGTAGAATGCGTCATGAATTAACAGATGGGACGCACTGAGCTAAAGAATCTGCGTTTTTTCTGTGAAAACCGCGCCAAAGACGCAAAAACGCAAGCTATTGACATCACTGTGTTCTTACTTCTCTCAATATCATAGTTATACAAGGAAAGTTAGGTTGAGTTAGGTTTAAAAGAATATCTAAAAAATAAAATAGAATATGTTTTAGATTAAACTACATTTTTCATATTATAGTTGATATCATAATAAGCAACTTTTGAAGCCATGTTTCAAGCTGTAATTTCTTATATTGATTAAAAAATGATAGATAACTTTAATTTTGAATATTTAATGACTTAAATTAGGATTATTTCAATGATAACCACATTGTTTTATGTATTGATTGATTAAGGTATATCAGGCAACTCATAAATCAGAATTGGTCATTGGAGCATTCAGGTCATACGTTTCAGTAACTGATTACAAAAAAACTGAAGTTATAACATTCTGAATCAAACTTCAGTGACAACTTGCCTGTTTTATTGCCTTAGTTCAAATATTTAGTTGCCTATTGATCGCAAAGACCAAAGTGTAAAACTGTACTCCATTCATTCGCTATTGTTTTTCATTTTTAAATGCCATTTAGTTTTGCTATCCATTAACAAAAGCCATTTTATGATTTCCTTTCAATGTTTTTTTGAAAGAATAAAGATTAAAAAGGAGGAGGACTTTGGAACATATTTATTATTCTAAATAATGTTAGGCTCTCCTGAATTGAGTTCTTGTTTAGCAGACCTTGCAACCCTTGAAATATGGGTTTTATTCAGAGAGACAATTCCTGGGAGGTGAATATTATTTATGCGAGAGGTATTTGGAGATGAATATGATTTTTTGAGGGGGATATAGAGGGACAATAAGATTTTTTTCAATATCAAAAATATTTCCCAATGTTATTCACTCGGAAGTTGTAGTATTATGGGATAAAATATTGTATTGTCCCTTGGAAGAAAACCCATATTTCCCTCCCCATTAATAAACTTTATTTATTCCATGAATAAGTAGACCTGTTCCCTTTGAAATTCAGTCTACCACGAGCCTAATACATACTATGTATTTACATGTAGTTCTCTCAAAACACTTAGGTACTGTAGTCTAACTCAAACGTATTCAGACAGTAAAATGTCATTTTGACATTTGAAAGTCTTCTAAAAAATATGAAAAGTTATATCTGTGTCTTATCTTTAAGGGTATATTGTTAGTATGAGACTTATTTTTTAAACATGTCTAAAGTTTTGACATGCATAAACTGATAATGAATTCTTAAGATTTGTGACATTGAATGCCACTATTTTATAACACAAACTGGTATAAGTACTTATGAACTTTATTTAATTTCATTTGAAATATATGAATCATAATTGAGAAATCCAAAGATAGAATATTGAAAATCCTTCAATTTGATTGATTCCAATAGTGGCTGGTATTTTACTTTACTCTTTATATTTTTATATTTCCAGTTCTTCTACTGTGACATCAACTTCCAATACTCAACGTCAGAGAACAAACATGGATTTGGTGCCGATATGGCCATCCTCGACAGTGCCTACTTCCTGTCTCAAGTGATCCTCTCACTCTTTATGGGATCAATCGTCTCTTATACAGGCACAGTGTTGAGCTACATCATCGTTGCAGCAATATTTGGCATCATTTCATGTATTTGTATCTTGAATGTGATAACAAGCAAACAGCAGCTAGTCTCCCATATGAACGCTCAGAAAGACCCAAATAAACCAAATGGATGCGTGCAGTTTATGATATTATAGTAGAGTAGGGTTGCATAGAGATTTATTTACCTCACTCTTTGAAACTAGCATTTTTATTATGTCACCATCAGAAGTGGTGACATATCGTTCTAGTCTCTTTGTTAATGGTGTTCTGCAGTCTGTGTCTGTAACAAATGGCAGGTTGTGACATTTTGCATGTTAATGGCTTGTTGGTCTTGTTACACAAGATGACACAAAAATGCAACCCTCTAATTTGGAACAACTCTAAATTGTGATGGTACCTGAATATTTCTGTGTAAATAGAGTGTTTGTTGTTTATAATGAAAAGCATCTACAACTTTTCAATTTAGAGAAGTTGCATTTTCTCTCTGGTCATGGTATTGCATAAATAGATGGTATTGCCAAAATAGATGGTATTGCCAAAATAGATGCAATTGCCGAAATAGATGCTATTGCCCAGAGAGGTGTGATACCGTCTTTGCCACATTTTGATTCATTTTCAAATATTTTTCCACATTATGAATAACATATATGTATATGCAATTTTAAAAAATAACTTAATAAAAAAAAGTTAATAAGTAGTAAATTATGAAAACAGATTTTTGAACTTGCGCTTTAGAGTGAGTTGTCGTTAGAGCATGACTATTTGGAATATCTCAGCATAATGCTTCATGTTGAACACTTTCTCTTCAAAAGAAAAATCAAAAAGATTCCTTAATGTAATTCAAAAATATTATTCCAAAATAAGAGGGTTGTATATTTTTGTCACCTTGTAAGACCCTATTATATTTGACTTTTACATTGTTGATTTCACCATATAGACGAAAATATATTCTTAAAGTAAAAAAAAGATGTAAACTAAGTAAATGGTGCAATTTAGTGGATAGACCTATGTGCTCATCAAATATGAATCATGAGGTATGGCAGCATATATGGCTATCCTGGTATGGCTTGCAACATGCATTGATATTTCATAAACAATGGAACTATTCATAAACATTGTAAGTTATTTAATGTGCAACGGCAGTTGAGGGACAGGTCAATATATCGACATTCACCCATAAATATAATTATTAACTACATTTTTATTTGTTTTTGACCTAACATCATTTTTTCAAAGGAATGAAACAAAAACATTTATAAATGCTTATTTTCATATTTGATGGGATGGGGGGGGGTCAGTCTGAAATGTAATAATCATGTTTTAGAACAGTCCGTGGAGTATCCTTGACCTAGTCCATACTCTTTTTTAAAGAAAGAAGGATTCGCTCTTCACATATCTTATTGACTTGTAGCTGTTAAGGGATTTTCTCAAATGTTTTGCTGTAAATTTTACACAATCCATTTTGTTATAGCTCTAAATCATAACTTAACCTTGTTAATCAAATATACTTTTTGGAATAGAAGTTCAATTTTTCTTTACAAATCGTTAAAGCCACCATTTTTTGAAACCATTGTCTACATTTGGCATTCCGTTTTTCTCACTTTTCAAATTGTTATAACCTTGGTATTGTTACGTTAATGCCTTTCCAACTAAACAAAATTGATTGTGTAAAATCAAGTGAAAAACCAATTCGATGGCACCTAACATTTAATGTCAATCTTAATGTGGAAGTTACCACAGCAAATGGAATTACACATTGTATATTAGATGTACATGTTCTGTATATAAGATGTTTGGAATCTATGAACATGTATTTTATTTGTATTACACTAACAAAACATGTGATTTGGATATTCATGTACAGTATACTATTGTCTCAGAAAACATCCACTGTCACTCCACTGGGTTTTTGTATGTTGTGCTGTTAACAATGTACACATTCCATTACACTGTTCAAAGCTTATCTTGTTAAGTTGTATTCCCTCTCTGAGCCATTGGTACAATGTTTTGAAAAAATATTAAGTGAGGAGGGGGTGCATTAGACTCAATCCAATAGTTATAGGAAAATATATTGTTAGCTAAAGTGTGGTAGAAGATTTCTTGATAAAAAAGACTGTGAATCACATAATGACACAACCAGTTTTGCTAAGATGGAAATATACGCTGGTACAAATGTACGATACAATTACTTAAACAATTATGAAGTTCAAACAAAGAGACGGTATCATGAAAGATAATATTAACTTAATTCAAAGATATTGTCGTGAAAGTTAATATTCTTCCAATTTCTGATACTCTAGCCAATGAGTGAACTCAAATTAAGAGATTTAAATCAAAATCTATTATCAGTGTAGGCATTTAAGCAGTATAGATTTTGAGTCATATTTTGCTTATATTGATAGAAAGTTTACAATATATCAAATATCTTTAATGTACACTCAGCATTGATTGAGTCTCACTGAGTGAAATGCATTCAGTGAAAATTGCCTCATAATTAAATTTCATTTATGAGTTGTAGAGTAATTATACATGTATAGCCAAGAAAAGAAACCCAATGTTTTTGCCAAGTGAAATGTCTTCCTCATGACTTACATTCATAGATTCATATACAAAGTCATTTCAATTATATCTCAGGTTTTGGTATGATTTTAGACATTATTGAAATCTACGCATTTTCTAAGATTTGAATTTGTATTCTTTTTATTCACTTTATCGGTGATAAAAGGTATTTTTAATTTGGCACACCAGGGGAACAAAAAATCATTTATATGTTAAATTAATGTACTGTACTTTTGCCCAAGAACATCAAACCTTTATGTGTGAAGTAGGATTAATAGTGTACCAGAATCAATTTAAAGGAATAGAGGATTAATATTAATTTCTGTAGAATCAATTGGAAGGGTGTGATTCTAATATGTATAGAAATGAAAGACTATTGGAAATGTTATTTCTATATACATATATTTATAGATGTCATATGAAAATATGAAATTGTTGAAGTGTACACGACATGTAAGAATGTCCTATACATTGAAATTCAAGTAAATGTGTACAAGTTATACAAAAATATTATTATACATATGTATGTAAGTATGTCATATACATCATTATTATAAACATGTACATTCAACACCTTTGTATGGTATGACTATTTTGAATAATTAACATTCAGGGATTTTGAAAATACTGCCATCCTGAAATAAAACCTTTCATGGAAAATTTCATGGTTAATTTTAAATATCTGAACTTCAATTACACAGGGAGATATGCTGAGTGCTAAAATAATAGTCATGGCATTTTAGCACTAATTGAGTACTCATTTCATCAACTTTGAGTACTAAATGAGCACTAATGACAGGAGTGCTGATTTATTGCATTTTTAGTACTAAATTAGTACTCATATGATGAGTGATAAAATAGCACTAATTTCATTGATTTTTTGATTACTCAATGAGCACTCATACTATGAGCACTGATTGAGTGCATGTTTTAGTACTAAATGAGTATTCATATCATGAATTAGTACTAAATTAGCACTTGTGGCATGAGTGCTCATGAGCGTGCTTTTGCCAGAGTGCTAATTTAGTACTAATTTTGTACTATTTTAGTACTCGGCATATCTCCCTGTGTATATGATGAGTCATACGCCTCGTACTTTGTATCAATCAATTCTAGGTGATTTAAAGCATATATTCTATTTATACTTAATATCCCTATACCTCTTCATTTTAATATTCCATTCTTAGCATTAAAAGGGGAATTTTAATCCATGCTTTTTTTATTTATTGATTATAGGGGCTTGTTAATATTATTCTTCTTCTGCATATGTCATTTCCACACCTAATATAAAAACTACTTAGTTTTTTTAAATCCATCAAACTTGACAGAAATCCTGATAGTTTAAAAATCAAGTCATAAAGTATCAGAACAAAAAATCTGATCCAAACAATTTATGAGGTTATGGCAATTCATGTATAATGATAAGTGCGCAGTCAGATTCAAAGGTTGTCCCACTCTGCCTATTTTAAAAAATAAATTATAATGGAACATAGCATACTACTGTACATTGATTATTGTACTCATATATGCTACACTGATTATTGTACTAATGTATGCTACATTGATTTTTGTACTCATATATGCTACATGTATTATTGTACTCATATATGCTACATTGATTATTGTACTCATGTATGCTACATTGATTATTCCACTCATATATGCTACATTGACTATTATACTCAAATATGCTGCAGTGATTATTGTACTCATATATGCTACATTGATTATTGTACTCATATATGCTACATTGATTATTGTACTCATGTATGCTACATTGATTATTGTACTCATATATGCTGTAGCGATTATTGTACTCATATGTGCTGGTTCATTAGACTACAATGATTTATACAATCTAGTTATAATTGTACTCATATGTGCTGCAGTGATTACTTACAACTGTCTCAGTGCATATTCTATGTTATTGTTAATCTAATATCAGGGTTCGTACACCTTTTTCAAAATGAAATCCCCTGACATTTCCCTGACATTTCCAGGCAAAAAAGAAAAATCCAGATCTAGTTTTGCTAGCACGGCATCCTGAAAAGTCTCAAACAACTGTATTATTTAAAAGACAAGACTTATTATGAAACATTTTGGGTTTCTCCTTTAGTACCATTTCTCATGACTTATCATTACTTCTACAAGCTGTCTTATTCACCAATTTATTCCTGATACATTATATTTTTGATTTTACATTGCTTAAGGCCAAAGGTAAACACACATGAACAGGGGCGTAGCCAGCGAATGTCAAGGGGTGCATTTTCTGGGTTTACATCGCTGTGAGCAAAGTGAAACCCAAAAGGGTGGTACAGGGGTTCACCCCCGGAATTTTTTTTTAATTTCCATTGTTTATGGTGCATTCTAAGCATTTCAAACTTTAATTTGTTGATGTTTTTATGAATCCAAACGACAACTGAAACTTAAACATTTTGATCTAAAATCATACTAGAAAATAGCAACTCCCTTGAGGGGCAATTCCCACCTAATGAAACATTTTGTTGAAGACTGATCATTGTGAACCTGGCATTACTAGTCTTCTCCCTTTTTGGAAAATCTAAACCAAAACATGATACCATATTTGAAATTCCTTCTCGAGTAGCAAATCAATTAATAAATCAATTAATCTGCATTTGTGTTATCAGGAATCATATTTCTTTAAGCTATCAAAATTTTCAAAAAATTGTGGCCATTTTGAATTCAGAGACCATCTTGAATTTTCATCTTGAGCTGAGGTCCTCTGTCCCTAAAATTTGAGACCAATCTGTCAACTGGTATTTGAGTTATCGCCCTGACAATTGGACAAATGTGTCCAAATGACAACAAGGAAGTGTTAATGGAGACACATAAGAATATCTTCAATTTGTAATGAAACTCAAACACTGTAACACTAAATACACTGACCTACGGCCAGACTGTTGGACAGACAGCTTCTCAATATAAATATACTTTTTAAACTGAAAAGTTCCCAGAATTTTTTGTTTTTCCCTCAACAAAACATGAAACATATACCGGTACTTTGAATGACCTAAGACTAACTTACTACATGGAAAAGCATATAATTGTATTGAACCATCTCTACACAATATGTTATATTCTTTATTGTTTGGTTTCAGTATAATGTTCACTGTTCATACAAATAGGCAATACCAGATAGAATGTCATTCAATCAACCCTGATGAAAAGATTTCCAATTTGTGGAAACAACTAAATGTTAGATTTTGGATTTCATTGATATCCTGTCATGTATTTTGCTGGAACATTATTTCCTCAACACTGATACAAAATTCCCTGACATATCTACTGTTTCAAAATTCCCTGACATTTTTGGCCCTTTTTGACCCAATTTTAAATTTCCCTGACATTTCCAGCACCTGGAAAAATAAATCAATTTCCCTGACATTTCCAGGTGTGTACGAACCCTGAATATGGGTCCAATTTTTCTTTAGTTGTATCAACATCAACTTAGATTCAGATAAATTTTAGGTTGTGATAGAATTTAATCCATATTTTTATTACATGTATACATGTACTTCAAATTGTACTTCATAGATTAGATTTTTGGTCTTTTCAAAGCAATTTTTAATATGCCAAAATTGAATTAACAGAATAACTGGAACTGTGCAAAGCTGTGTTAATGCGCAAATTGTATTTCTCTTGTTTAATTAAGGGAGGCAGATTGGAACAAGTTTTGGTGTACATAAGTTTCAGTTCTCATTCCACACTGCCTACCTACTGTAGGATGCGTAAATGACATTTTGAATAAGTATGTAATGTATGATTTAATTTATTTTTTCAATTTATGAATGGGATAATTACATAATACAAAAAAGGTATAAAATACATAAAAATCAAATATTAAATGATTTGGTTTGTTTTGTTTTTATTTCATATTGTATAACATTCATAAACACATTCAATACATCTATCGAATCACTTTAAATACATATCATTGCAAATGTAGGTACATCATATCTTCAAATCCATCTCAATATTCACATGAGGTTAGATATCAATCGCAATATAATCTGTACTGAATCTTTATGCATATCTACGGCAACTGTACAGCAGCTGTAGCTTCCCAAAATCAAATATGCAGCATAAAATATATGGATAAGCAGTACGATGTAGGTTTTATATATCGATTTTGTGAACCTATGGCTGCTGTAGAGCAAATGTGACGGAGTCTTCAATCCCAAATATTATGCCCCAATTTGCAGAAAACGACAGCACTTCAGGGGCCTGGATTATGCTCATGTAAAAGGAACTAAAAGGAATATTGTTTTCAAAATCTAAAAACATGAATGATGCAAAATAATTGACCTGAAAATTACAACATCTGATCACAGGGCTTCAAAATCCAGAATATATCCTTTCTTTTTATCCTCTGCGATAAGCAGTTAGCATTTCCCCGATTAAGAACTTGCAATCTGATTGGCTGTCGCAACACTGCGACAGAAATCATATATAAGTCATTGGCCATTGCGCATAATAAGATCACATGATTCAGTTTAATCAGGCGCTTCCAAATTGGCTGTAGCAGGGGGAAGAAAGAGGTACAGATTCTGGATACCTGCTTAGAAGGATGGAACATTAGGAATATTACATGTTGCTTCTCAATGAGTCAATAACTACTAAGTTTTTGTGGGATTCTATTTAAATTATGTGCACATATATGGATGTGGTATAAAGTCTGATGAGATTGTTTCTCAATGAACAAAATGATAACATGAAAATTATGAAACATATGAAAAAAGGCATAGATTTGTTGTACAACATAAATGTGATACTGACAAACAATCCTAATCACAAAATCAGCTAACATCTGTACAGATTTTCATGGTGTATAAAAATATGCGTCTTACATCTAGCATAAGTCAACATGTAGAAAAATTTCAGAATTGGTCTTTAATCAAATTTAATGAGTCCTATCTGTCAAACATGCTCTCCTCTTAGGGGTATATAAGTTTTCTAACCCCCTACTTTAGCTCAATCAAACTGGAGAGTGGGGAGGGTTGAAAGACCAATCTATAGATACATTATCTATTTTTCTTATATTTGACCCACTTGTATTACAAAAAAAATCTACTGTACTCTATAGGTCTATAATATTGTTTATTAGTAGTTAAACTAACAATTTAGTACAAATACACAGAATCCTAGTTTTGTGACCATTTCATTTGTATCATATAAATACACATTGTTTTTTCAGTTAGTCAAGCATCAAGTCCTTGTCCCAAGCACTCATTACCTTAAAGCCACAAAGACTTTGAACACAGAGTTGAGGAGAAGAAAAGAAACTTGATACAAGACTATACTTTAATGAACACTCATAAATCCTCACATGATTAATTCAACACACATATAACATGTATATTGCCATTTAAATATATTGACTTTCATTTTAAATTTCTTTACATTCAAAAAATAGAGTGGTCAGGTTTTCTATAGCCAACAGAGAGGGAGAGGCAACCATAGTGATGAATGCCCTCGAACAAGCCTAAGATCAAAAGTAAATCAAACTTTATGTGGAATTATCCAATTCAGAAAATGTAAGCAAGCTAAGACTGATACACTTGCAGAAATAAACACATACATCAAAAATCTAGAATTTCATTCATATTTTCAATGTCTCACTGAAAATACCCCTAATGTGTGTGAGAAAATTTCAGACATCTGAATTAGCCTCACTTTTAGGCATTTAGCCTCGTTCCTTGAATTTGCCTCGTCTATTTCAAAATCCTGAATAATGTATGTTAGGTAAAGAAACCATGACCACCTATATAACCAGTAACTGAACTTTTCACTACATTTCTCTTATTGGACTAGCCAGAGTATTTGATACAAATATTATTTCGATTCATTAATATTTATAAATACATGTAGATTCCATTTTTGGAACTGGATTCTGAAAACAGAACCCCATTATTTGTGAAAACAGCAGCCATTACCCAGAGTTCATTAGATACATACAGGGGGCAATTACCCAGAATTCTAAGATGTCTGAAACATCTTGATGAAACCTCTTAATTGTTCTACATTCTGAGTGGCATTTTTGTTCTGATCCAGCAGTACATGTTTCTGTTGTACTTGTTCCTGAAATAAACAAAATATATAATTCAACAGCCATCACAAATTTAATAATGTAATGAATTTCTTCAAGCATCATCAGGTTTCTATAATTCAAGTATGATCACTCATAAAGTGGCATAAAATATTTGTCTTCAGAAAAACAAATTTATTTGTGGTAAACAAGTATGATTTGTGTAAAAAAATGAGAAAAAGTCTTAAATTAGCTTACATACAGGAAAAGCAATTAACTGAAGTCTAGTTATACTAGTCATTATATAATAATAAGTGGCATAAATTAATTGGAGGACTAGTAGCAAAATGCACAAAGATATTTTTTTGAAATGCTCAATCGTTTCTTGCCTGATCAATGTATAGGTGAATCAATCAATATATTCTCATTATTTCATGTATTTCAATTCTATTTATTTGAAATAAATGAACAAAGCAAAACACATTTTAGAATTCTGATGGGCCTTCCTTTTTAACCACTTTTTCAAATAAATGCCTATGAGTGATAGAGCAAGAAACATTTTATGCATGGCTAACTGTAACTTGCATTAGGAACTTACTGAAATACTGTCGGAGAGATTTTTAATCTTTGAGTCTAATCCATCCTTTTCACTTAATAGAGCACTATGTTGTTGTTGTAGTTTCTTTATCTCCCCCTCCTTACCTTTGAAAACAAATCATCATTTGAATAACACAGTCATAAATGTAAAAAGATATATGCATTTTATTCTTTAACATTGAAGAAAAAACATGCATGTTACTAGCTTTATGTTAGATTAATAGCCTTTCGACTAACCACGGTTTTTGGCCCCACGGTTCTACTGGGACCGTCTGATCACCGAGAACCGAGTCCAGAATGGTTCCATTACTCCCCGGGAAATACTTTATTTTCGTGCAGTGTAACATGAATCCCATTTTTTGCGCAAATAATTACAGCTCTATTTAATCTAAATAGCGAATGAAAGTACCATTTAAACGACAACTGAACAATTTTAAACGATCCATAGGGTAATAAAATGATCTCCTTGGATATTTCATTGTGCTTCCACGTCTCGGGAGAACATAATTCTATTTGCGAGCGTGAATTAATTTCGCGCGGAAATACTTGTGTTTTAAAAATGGCGGACAGTTTTCGAAGTCTTAGGCAAAGAGCTAGTAAAACCATAATAGAACCTTTCCCCGCGATGCCTAAGTTGGATGTTTGGAAGTATTCGGTTTCTCCGAAGAGAATACATCTACCCTATGCCGGTTGTGCAACACGACATTGAAATACGCTGCAGGTTTCCAATTTTTGTGATTGAAACCTTTTGTAAAAATTTTTTATTCTAATTTCAATTCATTCCCTATCTTGTAACTGCCTTCTATTACCCACTCATAGTAACATTTTTATGACTGATATATCCACTTTTCATGTGTCCTACCCTAGGTCCTAAGTCAGGTTGAGAATTTGGGTAAACACCCCCAACCCCAAGATTATCTTATCTTTATCCCACCTAGTCCACTGCACTGTTATTCCCAACTGAAGGACATCTGTACTCTCCACATAATTTTCAATTTATAGCAGAGAGTGTGGTGTTCCCGTGTTGCCCAATGTTGCCAGATGTAGAAATACAAATGTGATATTGTTGTGGTTTACACAAATTGTGGATTTGGCATTCACCTAACTCCTTCCCCTTAAGTAACTTAAAAGTTCTCTCTTAAAAGATTGAACATCATCTTTTAATAATGAAAATAATTTCTTTGAGTATATTTTATAGCAGATCTGTAGTACCCTGACAACGGTAAAGTCAGATACCGTTGTCTGAAATGGCAGACATAACCGTCGCTTCAATTAGATTTTCATGAACTGTAAGTTTAATAGCCTTGCCCAAGTCGGTATTTGTTTACTTATCTGATCTTGAATTATTACCGCCTTGTACAATCCAATACATCTCCGCTGTTATTATGCTGAAATATTCAACAGTTTCGAGATTTCCATAATACCTACGCTATCAGGGGTATCGCGAAACCTTATTGATTGACAGATATCGCGTGGACACGACGTGTGACTTCAGGCTGAATGACCAATCAAAACGTTATTAGGTTGAGCTGCATAAACAAAACAAACTTCCCATCTACGACTTGAAATTCAATGATCTGATCGAGTGTTTCTTTAGAGTTACAATATCACCCTTGGTATACGCAGCTAACGAAAATTGACCGGTACGGGTCAAAAGCTGGACCGGTACGGGTTAACGGTTTTATTTGAATTTAAAACAGCCATAACTTGCTCAATATTGACTTCCTCGTGTCTAATTTGAAATATATGATGCCTCCCGATGCTTTTAAGTACCCAAATTTTTTACCGATTTTTAAACCGACCAAAACTCTCTAAATGCGCATTTATGCTCTTTTCTCTCAAGAACGACTGTCTCATTTTCACGATAACTTTTATTTAGTACTTCTAACATATAAGATCTATTTTTCCCCATCAAGGTATGATGTAAATGACATGCTATTTACATCTTGTGAGTTTCAATGACGCGCGTTTGATTTTATAAAAAATGCCAAACTTTGTGACAAAGAATTTCATCCTGCTTGCAGCAAGAAGACGGACCGGTTCGGGGCAATCTGCTTGCAACGAGAAGACGGACCGGTTCGGGGCAATAGCTGATGAAATTCTTTGTCACAAAGTTTGGCATTTTTTATAAAATCAAATTACATATTGTGGCGATACACGACTCCATTTGATAGAAATTGAGATTTCATATAATACATCATCACAAGAGCTTAATACATGCACAGAATTAGCGACGATAAAGTCCCATAAAATGAGGACCAAGTGAAGCAACAGTTATATCCGTTTGTGACAACGGTATCTGACTTTACCATTGTCAGGGTATTCCGGTGTGTATGTGTAATATTCACCTGTTTTATGAGCAATATAGGATGAAACGACTGCCATTGTACCCGGCCATTGTCCAGTTTCCTTGTGTAGATGCTGAAAACAATAATCACTGGTTGGACATACTAGTCTTAAACATGTTGTCAGGTCAGGTTGGATTATAACCTGATTATAACCAACATTAAAACAAAATTTGAACACGACCTACTTTTTTTATTCAAACAAGAGTTGATGAAGGAAACATTCTCATGAAAAAAATAAAATTAAAATTAAAAAAAGTTGTGCAAGAAAAAAATTATTTTGATGTATGTTTGACAATGACATAATTCAAACATATGTGAAGTGTTTTCTAAAAAGGCGTTCTCTTGAAAATTTGTTCAATTAGAGGGATATTAACAAGACAGGTGTTCTCCATGAAAAAATATTCCTTCATCGTTCAGAAAAAATGTGTCACGCTACCTGACATTTGGGGCAGCTCCACATCCCAGTGGGAACATTGACCAGAGGAGGGTCCAAACACTTCAAGTGGTACACTAGACTACAGGTATCACACATAAGTAGTTCGCCACTTCGGTGACACACGGCACAAAAATCTTCATGCACATCTCCCTGGAAGATGAAATATTTGATGCCTAACAAACTTTGAATTGAACATTTGTACAAAGTTGTATTTTAATTGTATGAAGAGGACCGGAGGCCTGATAAAAAAGATAGGTACACTTCACTACAATAAAAATTCACAACTTAGGGTTAGGCTAGTGCACAAGTGAGTTAATACATGGGAATCAGTAATAATTCTAACCTCTCCATTCTTTGCACCATTTTTCTGAGGGGTGGTACTTTCTGTTGTGTCTGGAGTGCTTGCCTGACTACTGGTAGGGGACGATCCAAATCTTGGGGGCCGACCTACATGTAGAAAACAGCATATGAAACATTGTCTATACGAGGGGTGATCCAAAAGTCTTGGACGCCCTGCTCTAATTTTGTTGGTTTTTGATAAAATTACTTCAAACTTTCCAATAATAAAGACCAACAACTTAACTACTTTGTGTATCAATTTCATGGTGTAATGATATATTTTATGTAGTTTTCTAGATAGTTTTTAATACAGGGATCCTGTCACCTGGAACGGTATTCGCACAAGACAACTTTTGACCTAAATGTTAACGCCATTTGACTTGTTTTTTTTACTTCCTTTGTTACCAGGCAACCAATTAATTGTGCTTTAATAATAATGTCACATATGATATGATCCAAGATGGCTACTAAAATGCAGAACATGAAAGAAATCAAAGTGAATCAAAGAATACTACAAGATATTCTCACTATTATTGACCTTGAGCAGCTACTATATGCACGATACAGTCTAGATATGGCTCTTTCTTCCTTTTCTGAAGTTGAAAGGAGGGTTGAAGGAAAATGTTTTTTACTTATTGGATGAGGTTTAGAGTGGCACTCCAGATGCATTTGTATCACATAAATGTCTTCTATTCATGGGTAAAGCGGTACAAAAAATGTGTTCAAATTTGTAAAAATATGTTGAAAAGTAGGTCTTACAGTCCACCCGTGTAGCTCAGTGGTAGCGCAGGTACCTCTTACGCAATAGGTCCCGGATTCGATCCCCGGTTCAGGCAAGACTAAATTTGCTTGTTTGCGTGAAGTACTTCAGGGTGTTTGACTGAGTGGTCCGCAACTCGTACAAAAGGCTGTGGTGTGTACTTGTATGTCTATGTATAAGTGCACATAAAAGAACACAGGGCTCCTTCAAGGAGGGGTTTCTGGGTCTATCTTCCATGTTAATTACGTAAATTACGACCGTACATATACGGGACATACCCAAGAGGTATTGCTCACCTTCATTGGTGGTAAACAAAATACAATACAATACAATATGTGAAGATGATGATGGCAGATGACACTCAGATTGAAAAATCGGAAATTCTCTCATATCATGACTGGTGTTAGGTTGTGCACCTGCATCTAAAGTATTTGCCATATTAAAACAGTTGTGACGTGATTTGCTATATTTAAATACCGTTCCGGGTGGCAGGGACCCAATATTAAAAAATATTTGGAAAAGTAGCTAAAATATATCATTTTCTGGTGAAACCTATACACAAAGTTGTTAAGATGTTGATCTTTATTATCTGAAAGTTTCATGTAATTACATTAGAAAATAGCAAAGTTAGAGCGTGGCGTCCAAGACTTTTGGATCACCCCTCGTATACCATACCCTGAATATACATGTACTTGTATATAGCAATGGTGGGCACGAGACCATTAATACAGGTTGTACAGGTTGGTATACCTTCTTTTATACCACTCTAAGTCCAATTACAGTTGTATAACATGGGTCTATAACAACGATATACAGTGGAGAGTGGTATATCGTCATCGTATACAACTCCTCCGTATACACTCCAGCGTATACCACTGTAGAAGTGCATTCTGGGAACTAATGAATAACAAAAATCATGAAAATTTTCATGATTTCCTAGAATCAAGTGACGTCATAAATGGTTCGAGATCAACATCAGCATTATTGAGTTGGCTATGGGATATTTTTATGGTTTTTAATTGTTATGATTGTGTTCGAATCAACTGTAATTGAACTTAGAGTGGCATAATACGATTATATAATGGTTCATTCTGTATATCGTGCATTTTATACTCTCGAGAGAATATAATATATTCACTCGTTCGCTACGCTCACTTGTGAATATATCATATACTCACTCGAGTATAAACACGATATACAGAAAGAACCATTATATAACCTCATATTATTCAACACATTCATAGAAGAAGAAAAACTAAACCTGATGCAAATCAAAATGTTTGGTGTGAAAAGTAACAATACAAAATCAAAATGATTCAACTTTTTTTTATGTTGTATTCTAAAAGATCCTGTCACAATATTCTTTCAACATTTTTCATAATTCTTGAGCACCTACCTCTGCCTCTCTTGACACCAGATGGCAGGTTAGCTAGGTAGTTTTCTACTCCTCTACGACGGTCAGAGTCATAACTGCCATATGCAAATTGAGGGTTTGCAGTGCTACGTCGCTTTCTCTCTGATCTACGATTTTGTAACTCTGTAAAAACAATTCAAAACAAGATAATATAAAAGGACATAATATCACCATCTGGTTGCAATTGCATAAGTGAGACCAATTGCTACAGATATCGAGGATCATCACAAAAACGATGCCTATAACAATATGTTACCAATTATTGGTGATGACATTAAAAAACCAAATAAAGCACAATTTATTATTAGGGCATACATATTTAATGACAACACGAACTACTTTTCTAAATACAAATCTTTGTTTACATAGAATCAAACCTTTTATTGTTTCCTGTGTGACCAAATCCAAAGATGCCATGAACTCTAACTTTTCTCTCTCCTCTGCGGAGAGTTCCTTCTTGCCAATTGCCTTTGTCTTGATGAAACTGTAGCAGTTCTCTGTGTCTGGTGATCGCTTACTTGGCACAGTTGGGACGACATCATTCTTCACTCCTGCGATAACATTGGAGCGTCGTGTACCCTGCAATGTATGAACATCCAATAAGGGAAATATTTCAAAAACCAACAAAAATATGATAAACCATCCTTGGTCCATCTTCGTCACTCAGCTCTTGTTGGTATGAATACAGTGAGTGTGTGAATTCAGATCGAGTGTGTGAAGAAGTCCTTGGTCTAAGGATATTCCAATTCTTTCCATACCCTTGAAGCAACCTCAAGTACTTTCAGGGGTAATAAAAATAGCCCATTATTTATTGGACGACCCATAAATGCGTAGGGTGCTTTGTCCAATCACATTTGCTATAACATATGAACTAATCTTTCTAATAAATATTGTCAAGTCAAGTCAAGATAATACCATATTTAAAACCTACATGATGGTGTAATTACATCTAGAAATGTAGTTTCAGAAATTGTTCATCAACTTTGAAAATTAGTTTTTCTTTGAAAATGTGACTTCTAGGTCGAGTAGATTCCACATAGACCCCAAGTTATATAATCATAAAAAGTGAAATATTTATTTTTTGTATTTACTGGACATATTTTCAAATGTATAACTATCAGATACATAAGGGTATAATATACGAGGGGTGATCCAAAAGTCTTGGACGCCCCGCTCTAACTTTGCTATTTTCTAATATAATTACATGAAACTTTCAGATAATAAGGATCAACATCTTAACAACTTTGTGTATAAGTTTCAACAGAAAATAATATAATTTAGCTACTTTTCTAAATAGTTTTTGATACCGGGTCCCTGCCACCCGGAACGGTATTTAAATATAGCAAATCACGTCACAACTGTTTTAATATGGCAAATACTTGAAGTGCAGATGCACAACCTAACACCAGTCATGATATGAGAGAATTTCCGATTTTCAGTCCGAGTGTCATCTGCTATCATCATCTTCACATATTAAAACCTACTTTTCAACATATTTTCCACGAATTTGAACACATTATTCATACCGCTTTACCAAGGAATGAAAGTCATTTATGAAACCGCCATTGCTTATGTGATACAAATGCTGCTGGAGTGCCACTCCAAACCTCATCCAATGAGTAAAAAACATTTTCTTTCAACCCTCCTTTCAACTAGGAGAAAAGGAAGAAAATCACATGGAGCCATATCTAGACTGTATCGTGCATATGGTAGCTGCTCAAGGTCAATAATAGTGAAAATATAATGTAGTATTCTTTGTTCCACTTTGATTTCTTTCATGTTCTGACTTTCAGCAGCCATCTTGGAGAAAAAATGATACCAGAATGAGGGTTGATTTTCTGATGACAATTTTTTAGAATTTGACATATACTGCCATTGTTATATTTGATATTATGATAAAAACACAATTAATTGGTTGCCTGATAACAAAGAGAGTAAACTAATATGGTTTAACATTCAAAATTTAAGGAAAGATAGTGGTCAAGACTTGCAAACCGAGTCAAATAGCGGCAACATTTAAGGCTGAAAGTTGCCATGTGCGAATACCGTTCCGGGTGGCAGGGTCACTATATTAATAACTATTGAGAAAACTACATAAAATATATCATTTCACCATGAAATTAATACACAAAGTAGTTAGGTTGTTGGTCTGTATTATTGGAAAGTTTAAAGTTATTTTATCAAAAACCAACAAAATTAGAGCAGGGTGTCCAAGACTTTTGGATCACCCCTCGTAAGAACTGATCAGGTACTAAAACAGACTAAAACAGGTAAGTTTTAAAATAGCAATATTTACACACAAATCCATGGGACAGGTGGAAAGAACAATTAACTCAAAAATTAGTGAACTGCCATCTATAATTAGTCCTTAACAAAGAAGCTTATCATTGACATACCTGTAGCATAGAAGGCCTGCTAGCCATGAACTGGGGCACCTTGAGAGGAGATGATGGTCGGCTAATCATTGGTTTAGCATTCCTTGCAGTAAGCAACTGTTTACGATTTTGCTTCTGGGGTGCTCCTGGCCTGTTTATGACAGCTGGGGGTCTGATTGCTTGTTGCATGGGAACTGGTGCTCTGGGGAGTGTCCTATGAGCCTGTAGGATAGGCCGTGTGGCTTGGACCATGGGCCTGTGGGCAGGTGGGGGCTGGGGCATGGGGCGTTGTACGTGGGCCATTGGCGGCTTGGTAGACAGGTTCTGAGGCTCATTTTGCACATTACTTACATGTGCAGGTCTCTGCAATGTATATGAGGTGTTAAGACAATCTTGTCACATTGCGAAGAATAAACTTTGAATAACTGGTGACTCTGCTGTAACTTTTACATGAATTTTTCATTCATTGTAAAATTTCTCTGAAATTTCCCTTTTAATAAGCAATACTCTGAGCAATTTTGGAATAACCTGACTTTTCTGAATAGGACCAGGGAAAAAATGAGCTCTTGCACTTTTTGCCTTTTTATGGACAATAGGAAACAAAAACACTTGTTGAAACAAGCTAGTATCTCATCATTCAATTTATATATAATCATTGGACCTCTTTATAACAACACATCAAGATATAAAATGAGACATTTCACTGCATAATTCCAACTAGAAACTGTTTTTGTCAAAGCAAATAAAATCTTTGATAAAATGCAAATATCGTTTTTTAGCTAAAAGAAATTATCAATTTGAACATTAATTTACTATAGCCTAATACAAGCTATTTATGTATGTATTGTATGTTACCTGGGCCTGGGCCAGTTGTTTCTTTTCTATCAGTTCCTTCCGTAGCTGTTGAACAACAGATTTCTGAAAATATTGTGAAAATCTTATAAGAGCATTGTATTAGTATTTATTTTCCATAATGTATTATCTTCTTTTAAAACAATAAAAATTGATTCTTTTATGAGCACCATTCTTAATAAGGTAACAGATCCATGACAAGAACTGTGCCCTTTTTGTCTTGATCTTTTTAAATGACAGATAAGAGGGGGGGGGGGTAAATCAGAATAGAACACATCATGCATTGAAAATGTGACATATCTTGTTAAAAATGCAAATAATATTTTACCTTTATCACAGCTGATGTATTTTATCAAGTAATTTTAATATCTTTTTTCTAGAAAAACCCAAAGTGCACACTTTATTTCAGGAAAACTAAAGATTTTTACAATAAGGTGTCATTTTTCTATAAGAATAGTTACCATTCTTATTATTTGGGAGAATTTCAACATTTTTCACCCATTTTTGAACTTTGAATCCATAATAACTTCACCAATTTATAATGTATCATAAATATTTTTGGAGATATTGTATTTGAGATTGTAAAGAATAGATTAATAGGTCAATTGTAAATGTTGCTTGTAATTTTTTACCTCTATAGATCTGATTCTGCCTTTAAACTAAGTCATAATTTATATTAGTTCTTCAATAATGTAAAGATGCCAGAAAAATAAGATTTAAACTTTTAAAGATTTTAAGAAACTATTTATCTATTGTCTGCTTTGATTTTTGATAAATATTTCATAAGTTGCTATGGATATCTTTTATTTTCCATTTAAAATATTCAGCTGTTGTTTTTCCTTGGGTTTAGATTTTATTGTAGCAGATAAAACAAGGAAATTTTCCATATTTTTAAAACAATTTATAACTAGAAAATCAGCAACTCCACGGAGTAGCAAATCCCACCGAACAAAACATATTTAGATTATTAGTGGCCATCTTGAAAATTCCTTCTTGAGCAGAGCTTGTTTGTCCCTAAGCATCAACATATAAAATGTAAACCATATCCATAAATTAAAATTTGAGTTATCAAAGATTACATTCTTTTTTACTAAAAATGGCTGCCAATTCTGCAGTCATTTTGAAAATCTTTCTCGAACAGAGCTATAGTGTCCCTAGGTATCAGCATATGAAATTTGAATAAAAAAATGGCAACCATTTTGAAATTCAGCTGCCATTTTGAAAATTCTTCCTCAAACAGAGCTACTGTGTCCCTACTGTGTTCGCTGGTATTAGAGTTATCAAAATTTTATGGGTTTTTTTACGAAAAATGGCCACCATTTTGAAATTCAGTGGCCATCTTGAAAATTCATTTTTGAACAAAGCAACTGTGTCCCTAGCCATCATCATATAAAATTTGAACCAAATCCGTTCACTGGTATTTGAGTTATCAAAGATTATGTTTTTTTTAACGAAAAATTGCCGTCATTTTGAAATAAAGTGGCCATCTTGAAAATTCTTTGTCGAACATAGCAACTGTGTCCCTAGGCATCATCATATAAAATTTGAACCAAATCCGTTCACTGGTATATGAGTTATCAAAGATTACGTTTTTTTATGAAAATTGGCCGCCATCTTGAAATTCAGCCGCCATCTTGAAAATTATTTCTTGAACAGAGCTACTGTGTCCCTAGGCATAATCATATAAAATTTCAACCAAATCTGTTCACTGGTATTTGAGTTATCAAAGATTACGTTTTTTACTAAAAATTGCCACCATTTTTAAATTAAGGGACCATCTTGAAAAATTTTTGTCAAACATAGCTACTGTTTCCCTAAGCATCATCATATAAAATTTGAACGAAATCCGTTCACTGGTATTTGAGTTATCAAAGATTACATATTTTTACAAAAAATGGCCGCCATTTTGAAATTAAGTGTCCATCTTAAAAATCTCTTTTTGTGCAAAACTCCTTTGTCCATAGGCATCAGCATATAAAATTTGAACCAAATCCGCAAACTAGTATTTGAGTTATTAAAGATTACATTTTTTACGAAAAATGGCGGCCATTTTGAATTCAGTGGCCAAATTGAAAATTCCTTCTCGAGCAGAGGTCCTACACCCATAAGGCATAAGCCTATAAAATTTGAATCAAATCCGTGAAACGATATTTGAGTTATCGCCCGGACAAACAGACGGACGGACGGATGGACACGGACGGCTTTCCTATATCCCTCTCGAACTTCGTTCGGTGGGATAATAATTACAAAGCCTTCCATTGACTTTGTACATGAAAAAGCTTACTGAAAATGGCCTAGTCCTTCTTTTTGTCAAATGTATGGAGTGAAATTTCAAGAGCTTTAAGGTGGGACTTCCAAATTTCAGTTTATTTTACTGAGTAGCTCCATGAAAATTTTTTAATGAGTAGCTCCATGAAAAATATACAACATTATAGGCCAAGTTAGTTACTAAAAATGTAATTTTAAAATGTATTTTAATTAAATCTGTTGTGAAATAAAAATTAATAATTTTAGATAAATAAAAATAAAAACTAGAAAAACAGCAACTCCAAGGAGTAGCAAATCCCACCGAACAAAACATATTTTGCTTATTAGTGGCCATCTTGAAAATTCCTTTTTGAGCAGAGCTCGTTTGTCCCTAGTCATCAATATATAAAATGTAAACCATATCCACCAATTAGCATTTGAGTTATCAAAGATTACATTCCTTTTTTACGAAAAATGGCAGCCATTTTTAAATTCAGGCACCATTATGAAAATCTTTCTCGAACAGAGCTACTGTGTCCCTAACCATAAGCATATAAAATCATAAAAAAATCTGTTTTTTTAAATGAAAAATGGTGGCCATTTTGAAATTTAGCTGCTATCCTGAAAATTATTTCTTGAACACTTCTTCACTGGTATTTGAGTTATCAAAGATAACGTTTTTTACGAAAAATGGCTATTTTGATATTAGCCAGCATTTTGAAAATCTCTTCTTCAGCAGGGTAGCTCCTTTGTCCCTATGCATCAGCATATAAAATTTGAATCAAATCCGTTCACTGGTATTTGAGTTATAAAAGATTACATTTTTTACGAAAAATGGCCGCCATTTTGAAATTCAGCCGCCATATTGAAAATTCTTTTTTGAACAAAATCCGTCTACTAGTATTTGAATAATCAAAGATAACATTTCTTTACAAAAAATGGCGACCATTTTTAATTATCAGCGGCCATATCGAAAATTCCATCTCAAGCAGAGCTTCTATTGCCATAAGCCTATAAAATTTGAATCAAATTCGTCAATTGGTATTTGAGTTATCGCCCGGACAAACGGACAGCTTTCCTATATCCCCCTCAAACTTTGTTCAGTGGGATAATAAACTATTAATAGACTATACTGGTCGCAGGTTGAAAAATTTTTTGTAAAATAAAAAATGTTTTCTTAGAAACAAACATAAGGAGTACCAAATATAGCATTTGAGGGGGTGTGTCTCATATAATTCTATTTCATGCTTTGATGAAATAAGATGGTTTGTATCTGAATCAAGTGACTGTGCCAGTTACACATTGATCTGGTTTCATCTTTCCAGAGTATCTTAGTATCAGAAAAGGTATTCCTATTTATCCCTCTTATAAAAATGGTCTATAAAGGAGTGGTATCGATATGGAGAACTTTTTGAACACACGTTTCTCTTAAACCAGTCATAAAAAAAATCTAAAAATTTACCACATAATAATCAATCAGATAATCAATTTAATGGTCATCTTTTGAATGGTAACAATATAATTTGAAAAATATATATATACTTTCATCTATATTGTTTTAGAAAACACATCAAACACTTGTTTTGTTCTTGGTATCATGTTTCCAGAGTGAAATGAAACATCTTTCCGAACCTCATTGGAACAAAACGACATAAACACAACATGTTTAGGTCTCTCAATATTTTAATTGTACAAAGGAAATTTTGGTTGATTCTAAAAAAGTATCTTGTTAATGAAATAAAAGGTTTATCTTGATTTTTATCTATTTTGGGGGTATAAAATCAACCAAAAATTCCTTTGTATATAATATTGAGAGGTCTAAAAACATATTGTATATGCTATTTTGTTCCAACAAGGTTCGGAAAGACATTTTATTTCATTCTCAAGAATTGGTACAAAGGAGCAAAAACAATTGCACTAAAAAAACAAAAAATGTTAACAAAAACAGTTATATAAAATATTTCTAAATAATTTTCGCATTAAATTGTTGTCAATCAGTCAACATTACATAAAATACCGTGTTTTTTTACAGAATGTTTTCAATGATTGGTTTAATAGAAAAACATTGTTGAATTCAGTTCTCCATATCGATACCACTCCTTTTCATCTACCAAACCTGGCCACTTGGTGGTCAAAATGAAACTAAGTTGAAAAGTACATGTGCAGTATTATGTAATAGGCTGCATAAGATAATCAGTTAGAATTACTTAGAATTATTAAGTGGATCTTTCTAATATTGATGACTAGAATTGATGTAGGCCAATATATTAGTTTATGGAGATTCATATATCTTGTTCAACCAAAATTCACAATTTAAAAATGAAATTGAACCACCTCCTGGAATTTACTTGATCTAGATAAAATTGTACACTACTAGCATTTATATCAAGAAATACAACCAGCCTTTCTGCTCTTAATATAGCCGTGTATCTGACAAAGTAGTTTGCACAGAGAAAATCAATATTGCAACTTGTGTGATGCTCGTCTAGTGCTAGTTCCAGGTCAATGTGATATAAGTGTTATATCTCAGAGTTGGAACTTACTTGTCTTTCACTGAGCCCAGTTATTTCTATCTGTAGATCATGCAACTGTTTCTTCAGAACTTGATTCTGTAAAAACATAATTTATATAGTGCCCATAAAAATAACGTGGAATATTTAATAGATCTTTGCTTTATAGTGTAATTACTAATTATTGGCTTCTCTAAATGATGCTATATAGCCTAGTAATAGAAAAGTTAGTAAAACTATTTTTACCTGGGGATCTGCCTTTATTTTAGTCACCAACATCTGTAAAATAATGGGATGTTTTACAAACTGTTTACAAAGTGAGTTTTTCAGGCTGAAGCAGGCTATTTGTACACAACTGCATAATGAGCTCATACATTAGGCTTCAATCACAATATCTGCGACAACATTCTCCCTGTGGCAAATAAGCAACTATCGACAAATATAATCCATAAAAAGGCAAATAAATGAATAAATCGTTTAACAATTTTGCTCTCATATATCACAATAGATTCAATAGCTATCATTTTATAAGTTCAATGACCATGAACCAAGTTTGACGACAAAGTTTTCTCACCTGATGATTTTGAATCGCAGCTTTCAACTTCGCTTGAATATTGTTTAGATCTTCTCGCGACATATTTTCTGCTTCAGACTTTCTATATAAGTGCCTGGGTCGAAAGATTTTTTTCTATGATTTCTATCTATCACCAAAAGTCCAAGTCAACATTTGACTCACATTTGTCTTCCTGTGCTCTGGTTTTTGCAAAATTACTTTAGAAGAGCATCACGAAGTTCTTCAAAACAGTAAGAATACGGTAGCAATATTCACCAAAATTGGCAAAAATATGGTACAATAATTTATAAGTAAATTCATGTAAAATTTAACACATAATCAACACATTTTACGACGAAAAGTAATTTCGAAGATGATACCTATTTCCAATAATCCACAAAGGCAACCAATTGGAGAAGAACCCGTATGTGAGCCAAACAACTTCATCTTAGAACTACTTTATCTCGCCATATATTCTCATAAAAATAGGAATGATAGTTGGTCAACAGTGATGTATAATCGTCTTTATAGTTTAATAAGATTTCGTGTAATTCATATTTATCTTTTTTTTCAAAAATACACTTTATCATGAAAGTTTTTCAACGCGTACTAATATTTATAGTTCCAATATGGCGGCCCCCATGAATTTTTGAAAACCACACAATTTGGCAACATTTTTGATAATATTCAATTCCCTGATCAATAAATACTCATTAAGAAGCTGAGAGACAGCTGACAAACATATTTGGCTATCAGTTGATATATAGTAAGTATATATGGACATATTTACGATGTAGTAATTCAACTTCGTTCACTTTTATTTGTCAAATATGATGATGATTTTAGCTCGGAGGAAATGATTTAGAATCTATATTGGACTTTCCATAGATCTCGGCCAGATTCTTTTGTAGTAGGATCAGTAGCTCAATAAATATTCCTCAAGATGAGACACCAAGAAAATTTTGAAAATTTAAAAATGAAGATTGTGCAGCCGAAAAATATGAGACAAATCATACCTCATTCGAAGCGTCTTGTCTTTTTATCACCAATGAATGTTATTCAAGCAATACTGCGTTGATAAGAGCCCAAAAACAGTGATATTTTATCATCAGGCTCTTGCCTGTCCAAATCTGAATGGTGCTCCTGTGATTCCAGAAATGCCCCGAACCAATCCGTCTTCTCGCTGCAAGCAGGAGGAAATTCTTTGTCACAAAGTTTGGCATTTTTTATTAAATCAAACGCGTGTCATTGAAACTCACAAGATGTAAATAGCATGTCATTTACATCATACCTTGATGGGGAAAAATAGATCTTATATGTTAGAAGTACTAATTAAAAGTTATCGTGAAAATAAGACAGTCGTTCTCGAGAAAAAAGAGCATAAATGCGCATTTAGAGAGTTTTGGTCCATTTAAAAATCTGTAAAAAATTGGGGTACTTAAAAGCATCGAGATTCGGGAGGCATCATATATTTCAAATTAGACACGAGGAAGTCAATATTGAACAAGTTATGGCTGTTTTAAATTCAAATAAAACCGTTAACCCGTACCGGTCCAGCTTTTGACCCGTACCGGTCAATTTTCGTTAGCTGCGTATACCAAGGGTGTATTTTGTACCCACAGCACTCAACTCATCATACATCCATGTTTTAATGTAAATGGTCCCCAGTGCACAGCAACAAGCCTGCACTATTGGTAAAGGAGGGCAATGTCAACGTGGTAGCCTGACAGTCGTCTCAGGGTATCTCAACATAAAGGGAATTACTCAGGTGAGAGTAGGTAGTTACCACTTTTGCCACCAGGTGGCTGATTCGGGGGAAATAACATGACACAAAATTCCCTTAAACTTGAAAATGCATCAGTTTTATTGTCGGCCTAGGCGCGTCCGTCCGTCTGTCCGTCCGTCTGTCCGTACGTCCGGGAGTTTTCTCCAAAACCGCTACAGATATCACCTTCAAATTTTCAGGGATAACTTATGAGTGCATACAGATGTGGATGAAAAAATTTTAACTCGATACCTACTTCCTGTCGGCCATTTTGAAGTCAAATGCTAAAATCCTTGTGTGCAAACTTTAAGAAAAACGGCTCCACAGTTGCTTTTAAAACTTTAACATCTTGTTCAGCTCACTTCATTCTAGATCTGATTAGGTTTTGGACCTGTTAGCTCAGTCATGTCAGCCATTTTGAATGTCCTAAGAAAAGTGAGCGCACGATAATACTTTGTATCATATTAAATGGTGTTTTTGAGTTTTCATACTTTAACTATTTAGTAGCTTTATAAAAAATTTCAGATATACTTTGTTGTAAAAGCCTATGTTATTGTTAACAGTAGTTATATGTGATAATTTTGTAAGAAGAAATCAGCAAAAACACATAATCACTTTTTTATTGTCGGCCATTTTGGATTTTTCAGTCCTAAAATCTTGTCTGTGAAGTCTTGTCTACGTGTTTTCAGGTGAACCATTTGGTGGATCAATTTCGAAATGTTTCCATGGCAACAATAATTGGACTTATAACATTTTGTTTCCATTTTTATGTCCCCACCACATAGTGTGGGGCCATATTGTCGGCCTAGGCGCGTCCGTCCGTCTGTCCGTCCGTCTGTCCGTACGTCCGGGAGTTTTCTCCAAAACCGCTACAGATATCACCTTCAAATTTTCAGGGATAACTTATGAGTGCATACAGATGTGGATGAAAAAATTTTAACTCGATACCTACTTCCTGTCGGCCATTTTGAAGTCAAATGCTAAAATCCTTGTCTGCAAACTTTAAGAAAAACGGCTCCACAGTTGCTTTTAAAACTTTAACATCTTGTTCAGCTCACTTCATTCTAGATCTGATTAGGTTTTGGACCTGTTAGCTCAGTCATGTCAGCCATTTTGAATGTCCTAAGAAAAGTGAGCGCACGATAATACTTTGTATCATATTGAATGGTGTTTTTGAGTTTTCATACTTTAACTATTTAGTAGCTTTATAAATAATTTCAGATGTACTTTGTTGTAAAAGCCTATGTTATTGTTAACAGTAGTTATATGTGATAATTTTGTAAGAAGAAATCAGCAAAAACACATAATCACTTTTTTATTATCGGCCATTTTGGATTTTTCAGTCCTAAAATCTTGTCTGTGAAGTCTTGTCTACGTGTTTTCAGGTGAACCATTTGGTGGATCAATTTCGAAATGTTTCCATGGCAACAATAATTGGACTTATAACATTTTGTTTCCATTTTTATGTCCCCACCACATAGTGTGGGGCCATATTGTCGGCCTAGGCGCGTCCGTCCGTCTGTCCGTCCGTCTGTCCGTACGTCCGGGAGTTTTCTCCAAAACCGCTACAGATATCACCTTCAAATTTTCAGGGATAACTTATGAGTGCATACAGATGTGGATGAAAAAATTTTAACTCGATACCTACTTCCTGTCGGCCATTTTGAAGTCAAATGCTAAAATCCTTGACTGCAAACTTTAAGAAAAACGGCTCCACAGTTGCTTTTAAAACTTTAAAATCTTGTTCAGCTCACTTCATTCTAGATCTGATTAGGTTTTGGACCTGTTAGCTCAGTCATGTCAGCCATTTTGAATGTCCTAAGAAAAGTGAGCGCACGATAATACTTTGTATCATATTGAATGGTGTTTTTGAGTTTTCATACTTTAACTATTTAGTAGCTTTATAAATAATTTCAGATGTACTTTGTTGTAAAAGCCTATGTTATTGTTAACAGTAGTTATATGTGATAATTTTGTAAGAAGAAATCAGCAAAAACACATAATCACTTTTTTATTGTCGGCCATTTTGGATTTTTCAGTCCTAAAATCTTGTCTGTGAAGTCTTGTCTACGTGTTTTCAGGTGAACCATTTGGTGGATCAATTTCAAATTTTCAGGGATGATTCTTAGTATAAAAATCTAGATCTGATTTGTTTTTTGGCATTCTGGGTAAATGTCAAGGCAGCCATTTTGGATTTTCCGTCCTAAAATCTTGTCTGTAAAGTCTTGTCTACGCGTTTTCAGGTGAACCGTTTGGTAGATCAATTTCAAATTTTCAGAGATGATTCTTAGTATAAAAATGTAGAACTGATTAGTTTTTTAGCATTCTTGGTAAATGTCAAGGCAGCCATTTTGGATTTTCTGTCCTAAAATCTTGTCTGTAAAGTCTTGTCTATGCATTTCCAGGTGAACCGTTCTGTTGATCAATTTCAAATTTCTAGGGATGATTCTTAGTATAAAAATCTAGATCTGATTTGTTTTTTGGCATTCTGGGTAAATGTCAAGGCAGCCATTTTGGATTTTCCGTCCTAAAATCTTGTCTGTAAAGTCTTGTCTACCCGTTTTCAGGTGAACCGTTTGGTAGATCAATTTCAAATTTTCAGAGATGATTCTTAGTATAAAAATGTAGAACTGATTAGTTTTTTAGCATTCTGGGTAAATGTCAAGGCAGCCATTTTGGATTTTCCGTCCTAAAATCTTGTCTGTAAAGTCTTGTCTACGCGTTTTCAGGTGAACCGTTTGGTAGATCAATTTCAAATTTTCAGAGATGATTCTTAGTATGAAAATGTAGAACTGATTAGTTTTTTGGCATTCTTGGCAAATGTCAAGGCAGCCATTTTGGATTTTCTGTCCTAAAATCTTGTCTGTAAAGTCTTGTCTATGCATTTCCAGGTGAACCGTTCTGTTGATCAATTTCAAATTTCTAGGGATGATTCTTAGTATAAAAATCTAGATCTGATTTGTTTTTTGGCATTCTGGGTAAATGTCAAGGCAGCCATTTTGGATTTTCCGTCCTAAAATCTTGTCTGTAAAGTCTTGTCTACGCGTTTTCAGGTGAACCGTTTGGTAGATCAATTTCAAATTTTCAGAGATGATTCTTAGTATAAAAATGTAGAACTGATTAGTTTTTTAGCATTCTGGGTAAATGTCAAGGCAGCCATTTTGGATTTTCCGTCCTAAAATCTTGTCTGTAAAGTCTTGTCTACGCGTTTTCAGGTGAACCGTTTGGTAGATCAATTTCAAATTTTCAGAGATGATTCTTAGTATGAAAATGTAGAACTGATTAGTTTTTTGGCATTCTTGGCAAATGTCAAGGCAGCCATTTTGGATTTTCCGTCCTAAAATCTTGTCTGTAAAGTCTTGTCTACGCGTTTTCAGGTGAACCGTTTGGTAGATCAATTTCAAATTTTCAGAGATGATTCTTAGTATGAAAATGTAGAACTGATTAGTTTTTTGGCATTCTTGGCAAATGTCAAGGCAGCCATTTTGGATTTTCTGTCCTAAAAACTTGTCTGTAAAGTCTTGTCTATGCATTTCCAGGTGAACCGTTCTGTTGATCAATTTCAAATTTCTAGGGATGATTCTTAGTATAAAAATCTAGATCTGATTTGTTATTTGGCATTCTGGGTAAATGTCAAGGCAGCCATTTTGGATTTTCCGTCCTAAAATCTTGTCTGTAAAGTCTTGTCTACGCGTTTTCAGGTGAACCGTTTGGTAGATCAATTTCAAATTTTCAGAGATGATTCTTAGTATAAAAATGTAGAACTGATTAGTTTTTTAGCATTCTGGGTAAATGTCAAGGCAGCCATTTTGGATTTTCTGTCCTAAAATCTTGTCTGTAAAGTCTTGTCTACGCGTTTTCAGGAGAACCGTTTGGTAGATCAATTTCAAATTTTCAGAGATGATTCTTAGTATGAAAATGTAGAACTGATTAGTTTTTTGGCATTCTTGGCAAATGTCAAGGCAGCCATTTTAGATTTTCTGTCCTAAAATCTTGTCTGTAAAGTCTTGTCTATGCATTTCCAGGTGAACCGTTCTGTAGATCAATTTCAAATTTCTAGGGATGATTCTTAGTATGAAAATCTAGATCTGATTAGTTTTTTGGCATTCTGGATAAATGTCAAGGCAGCCATTTTGGATTTTCCGTCTTAAAATCTTGCCTGTAAAGTCTTGTCTACGCGTTTTAGGTGAACCGTTTGGTAGATCAATTTCAAATTTTCAGGGATGATTCTTAGTGCGAAAATCTACATCTGATTAGTTTTTTGGCATTCTGTGTAAATGTCATGGCAGCCATTTTGGATTTTCTGTCCTAAAATCTTGTCTGTAAAGTCTTGTCTACGCGTTTTCAGGTGAACCATTTGGTAGATCAATGTCATATTTTCAGGGATGATTTTTAGTATGAAAATCTAGGAACAGATTAGTTTTTTGACATTCTGGGTAAATGTCAAGTCAGCCATTTTAGATTTTCCATCCTAAAATCTTGTCTGTAAAGTCTATATATAATATGTTTACATGTTTTCTAGTTAACTGTGTGACGGATCAATTAAAAATTTTCAGGGGTGGTTCTTAGTTTGAAAATCTAGTTGCATTTGGGGGCTGTTGTGGTCCTTGGCAACCCATGATTAGGTGATCTGAGGTCAAGATCATTCCTAGGTATTAGTTGATTTAAGTTCCTTGGGGGCTGCTGTGACCCTTAGTGACCAATGATTAGCTGACCTGAGGTCAATGACAATGTTTGGAACAAGGTAATTTCAAGCACTAAGTTCAATATCTAAGTATTTGGCATTTTAACCTTTACCATGCTGCCTTATTTCAGCAAATATATCCAACGCAACTGGCTTATTTTTCAAAGAGTGCAAAAAATGATATGCCTGGACTAAATAATTAATATCTCAATAACTACTGAATGAATCTGGATAAAATTTTCACAAAGGGAAGATACAGTGGCCTGGCTCATGAAAAAAATGTTCTCATGAATTTATTTGTACATTAACACGACTGGGCATAAATATACCATGAATACTCCTCCGGAATCCGCCGCTCCGCCTCTTCGTCTGGTCAGAATCCAAATCTGAATTTGCAGCGATCGAATGTTCAATTTTTCAATTCAGAAAATATTCTAGTTTCTATTTTCGATGACCGTTATCGGCTTCCAAGAGCCTAAAGAGCTCGAAATCGCAATTCATTTCCTCCACATATTCGTTGTGATCGTATTTGTCCACCATTTTGTACGATTCGTTCACTAAAAACGACTAAAACACTGTTTAAATTGTTGAATTGAGAATTATTTTTCGAAATATCGCCATTCTAGGTCAACAGGAAGTCATGTTAGGCACTGAATAAATCGGGCAATCTAATTGGACAATACGAATGGCGCGAAAAAGTAAAGTTTTTAAAAGTTTGAAATCGGGCGTACGGGTCCGCCGGCAGTTGTGAGAGACATTTTAGTCTCGGCGGACTCGTCCGCCGGCAGCACGCTAAAGGTTAAAGATCTTGGGGGCTATTATGACCCTTGGTGACTCATGATTATGTGACCTGAGGTCAAGGTCATTCCAAGATCAAGGTCAATATCTAGGTATTTGGTGATTTGAGGTCCTTGTGGCTGCTGTGACCCTTGGAAACCACTGACCTGGGGTCAAAGTCAATGTTTATGGGCCAAGGTCATACCTTGGTATTAAGCGTTTTAAGGCCTTTAGACAAGTTCACCTCAATTGACCATTTTCTATATAAATGGAAAAATAGATGGCTTTGTGGGTGTTGGAAGGGTTAGAATACATGTAAATGTATTGCCAGAGTCACTTAATCACTTAATGTGAAATCAGGCTTATATGACATGGGAACTGATTGTTTGTTCATATAAAGCCTGTTCTTTCAAACGGTACAATCATTTCATGTGGGAAAGTACCGGACAACAAAACTTGTTTTCAGAGGGACCAGATCAGGGACTATCACTTAATCACTTAAAGCTGGACCTTGCCCCGAAACGCAATCTTGGGCTGTTTCGGGGGTGAACTTTATCATTTTGAGCTTAATGAAAGATTATAGAATGATGAACAAATGGGGCAAATCTTGTGTAGAAATACTTACGATAAATGTGTCATTTCAAAGATTTTTCATTGAATTGCTTCGATCGGCACCAGCGATATGATTTTGGAAAGGTTTCTAAATGAAGAACGTGACGTCACTTCCGAATCATAGCATTCAAAATAATTAGCGTTTAATTACTTCCACCATTCATGATAACACGGTGGTCTAGCGGTAGAATTTTCGCTTAGGACGCGGGAGGTCCGGGTTCGATTCCCGCATCCTTTTTATTTTTTTTAACTAAATGATTGTTCTTTGATATTACGCAGAAAAAAACAATTTTTATTTACATAAACTTTATATTAGAGCTTGAAAATGTAAAAACAATATATGTCAACATATTGCGTTTTGGAGCGATGTGCAGGTTTAATGTGAAGTCAGGCATGGGACATGGGACATGACATGGGAACTGATTGTTTGTTCATATATCATGCATGTTAACGGTCATGTTATGTCACTATGAGGCGGTTACTGGACATCTTTATAAACTCTCATAGTGTTACCGCATCACCTCATATCAGTTATCTTATCATCCGTAAAACCAAAATCCCAGTTACCTTTTCTTAAGCGGTGGAAGATATCGTTAAACTGCGGTGCCTACGCATGATATTTGAACAAATGATCCTACTCCATAGTTTCTATCTCATAAAAGTCTGATTTAGTTCAAATAGCAGGGTATAACATCAATTTTTACCATCCACCATCTTTGATGCAAAGGTTACGGTCGTTACTTTCGCTTGATACTGACCAGTGAATATACAGGTATTTAGCAGCTTTTTATGGGGGCTGCTGTCAGGTGGGGGCTGCTTTGACCCTTTGTGAAACACTTGAATTGATGATTTGCGATCACCGAATGGATTCTGTCTTTTAGTGACGTCACAATTAGGTCACCCAGCTTTAGATGCTTGATTTTGAGAGATTATCTTCTATATTTCGTGCTTTATTGATTTATTTTTCACGAAAGCGTTCTATTTGACTAGATCAACATTCATGCTAAGCACATACCAAGTCTAAGGTCTTACTGACATGATTTACATAGCGGTTTAGCGCCCCCCGATTTTGACAAAAACGGGGGGCGCTTATAGGCATCGATGTTTAGTATGAATTTCACCCAAACTTCGCATATATATAGACATACTCATGATCTAGTCAAATCGGCATACCTGGTAAATATCCGACCCATGGTTTTTATATAAGAAACGACAATATTTTTAGCTCAAAACTGCCACGTGTCCGCCATTTCGTGATTCCATCATGTCTAATATCATTTCTATATGACGTCATACCAATAAGACGAAATACGTGACAACAGTATCCATAAACAAAATTCCTGAATTCTGATCGCAAAAGTCAATTGGTAGATTGCTAGTCTATGTATAATATAAACACCAAATATTTGGACAGATGTAGTGCTACGTAGAATTTGATTTCTGAAGATAGTGGCCAGCTTATGAGAAATGGAAATCTCCACAAAATGTGCAATGCTATCACTTTGCCATTCATTTAATCTTGGACCCTGTTGATGATGAAACATTTTCCACATATTTACAACTCATATGACGTCACATTTCAGGAAGTAGTTGATTGAATAATAGAGAGGATGGCAAAATGTAACGCAGGAAACCAGCTGACACATGATAATTGGGATGATGAGGAGGACACGGAAGAGGTATTTGAAATCATTTATACTGTGACATCATTCATTTATACTATGATATCACTCATCTATACTATGACATCACTCATCTATACTATGACATCACTAATACATATTTTCATCTCACATATATCACTACTTACTGTGACCTCAGATCAATTCTGTATATTTCGATATCAACCGTCTATAATGTGGCATTCCTCATTTATACTTTGACATCACTTATTTATACTTTGACATCACTAGGGTGACATCACATTACTGTGACAGCGCTTATATATAATAATATGACAGCATTTATTTTCCTAACTAATTGAATTATATACTTGCACACTGTAGCTCCTTACTACAAGTTTTCTCCATTTTTCAGGCTGGGATCTTCAAACAGGCGAGTGTTGAGGACTTAAAGAAGCGCACAATAAAAACAACAAAGAGGCGGGTGCCAGGAGCGACAGTAAGTATGAAAATAAAATCTCATCAACTCATTCTTTCTTATGCATGTCAATCTTCTCAGAGCCAAAAATTGGCTAAAATTGTAAAAACATAAAAAATCAAGGATCATTGTGTTTTAACTCATTATATATAAGCTGAAAGAGGCAGCAGGGTGATTTTACTTGTTGGTAAATATATGAATAAATAAACGCAATAGAACTGAACAGTCATGTTTCTTTGACTTTTGGCATTGGAATGTCTCATTCAAAGGAAGCTACAGAATTCCAAAGAAAGTATAATATTAGGTTAATTCATTCCATTTGGCCCTAGCTATGGTGCTGTATTTAGTGCATTTTGATAAAGATTTTAGAGGTTAGAAAAGCAAAGATTTTTGTAACTTAGCTTTTAATGATGATGCAAAATAGTGAAAGCATATTAGAGTGAGATGCTGAGGCTGACTAAAAGCCTTGTGAACATCTGTAACATTAGAAGTGTAAACTGTGAACATCCTAGATTTTTAATATTTCAGGGAGGGAGTGAGGGTGGTGCTTTCAAAGGATTTGCTGGATTTGGAGCCACAAAATCGGATTCAAAAGCACCATCATTTAGCTTTGGAAGCCAACCTACATCTACATCATTTGGTGGTCTAGCTTCATCAAAATCAAATGGATCAACAACAGTGCCAAGTTTTGATCTAAAACCAAGCTCAAACATGTCTGCTACACCAGCAACCTCAGGTCTGTCTGCTGCGGTAAGCAGTACATCTGCTCCCAATACTTCAAATGGAGGCTCAAAAGTGAAAAGTTCAGAATATTTACGTGAACTGAAAAATTTGAATAAAAGTGTATCAAAATGGATCAAAGATCATGTAGATGGGAACCCTTACTGTATACTGACACCAATATTCAAGGATTACGAGAAACACTTGAGTGAGATTGAAAAGAAGTTTCCCCAGGATAGTGAAGCAGAAAGTGAGAGTGATCAAGGTTCCAAAACAAGCACATCAGATGATCTTAAAACACCATCTATCATGAAAGGTAAATGATACAGAAAGTATTTAGATATTAATGTTTAAATATAGATCCTGGTATTCTCTGATTATTAACATTTGAGCTTGTGTTTCATCGGCCCTTAAAATTGAATGTCTGGGTCTTACTTATGGGCTTAAAACTCCCAAACAATCCCTAGACTGTTTTCCAAGAACACTATTCTAGTATCTGAACTTGTGCTTAAAATCTCAGGACTATAATCTAATCCCTGGACTGTAATTCTAGGAGAATGGTGCAGGAATGGCTATATCGTTGTATAGCGATATATATCGCTATACTGCCTCTCATTGACTTACATGTGATATATTAGATATATATCGTCGATATATAAGGCTATATAAAATCTGGCCAGATATACTTCTCCAGATTTTATCATGTTCCTAGCATTTGCCCATGACGATATACACGCTATATTCGATATGTATCCTCTTGCCAAGATATAGAGCGATATACACACGATGTATACGCTATATTTGCTATATATATCCTGTCTTTAAGATAAATATTGGATATATATCCCCAATACAGGGGTTTGTTGAATCAGTTCTTACAATTATCCATGATGATATACACGATATAGACAATATATTCGTTATATATCCTCTTTCCAAGATTTAGAGCGATATACACACGATATATACGCTATATTCGATATGTATATCCTGTGTTTAAGATATATATCGGATATATATCCCCAATATAGAGATTGTTGAGTCTGTTCTTACAATTGTCCATGACGATATACACGATATATTGGATATATATCCTCTTTTCAAGATATAGAGTGATACACACATGATATATACTCTATATTCTATATATATCATGTGCTCAAGATATATATATCGGATATATATCCTCAATATAGAGTTTGTTGAATCAGTTCTTACAATTATCCATGTCGATATACACGATATATTCGATATACATCCCCTTTCCAAGATAAAGAGCGATATACACACGATATGTTCGCTATATTCGATATATATATCCTGTCTTCAAGATATATATCGAATATATATCCCCAATACAGGGTTTCTTGAATCAGTTCTTAAAATTATCCATGACGATATACACGATATATTCGATATATCCTATTTTCAAGATATATAGAGATTATCCTATATGAGGTTCAGGATATTGGGATTATCCCGAGGCAAATATAATATATTTGCCCGAGGGACGCAGGTCCCGAGGGAAAATATGTTATATTGGCCAAGGGATAATCCCAATATCCTGAACCGACTATAGGATAATATGTTTATCCCATACCAATCTTGGTCATCTGGTTCACATTGTTCAATCGTGGAAATATTTTAGAATATTCATGTCCAGTTTTGTTTTCTTGGCCGTGGGTGGATTTTCCTGTTCTCTCAAATATTCCCATATTTATTTTCTCGAATTTTTGATTGATTAAGTGGATGCTTCTTGCTATCAACCAGATCCCGATTGTCTGTGTTTTCTCCATTGTCGTTTACAGTCATTACGCGAACGTTACAAATTATGAACAAATATGTGAGCGACGATTATGACGTAGCGGGCAGATATACTATATCTGCCCGCTCGGAGCGGGACGTAAAGCTATTTATCCCATACTTGGACGTGTTACAGGTACATAAAGCCGGTTTGTAAAAACTTGTATTTTCATCAGCGGGCAGATATAGCTTTACGTCCCGCTCCGAGCGGGCAGATATAGTATATCTGCCCGCTACGTCATAATCGCCGCTCGCATATTTGTTCATAATTTGTAACGTTCGCGTAATGACTGTAAACGACAATGGAGAAAACACAGACAATCGGGATCTGTTTGATGGTTTAAAAAATGGAAGGAGCATCCACTTAAATAATTCGAGGATAAACATATTATCCTATAGTCGTTTCAGGATATTGGGATTATCCCTTGGCCAATATAATATATTTCCCCTCGGGACCTGCGGCCCTCGGGCAAATATATTATATTGGCCTCGGGATAATCCCAATATTCTGAACCTCATATAGGATAATCTCTATATCTGCCCGCTGATGAAAATATAAGTTTTTACAAACTGGCTTTATGTACCTGTAACACGTCCAAGTATGGGATAAAGAACGATATACACACGATATATACGCTATATTCAATATATATATATATCCTGTCTTTAAGATATATATCGGATATATATCCCCAATACAGGGTTTGTTGAGTCAGTTCTTAAAATTATACACGATGATATACACGATATATTCGATATATATCCTCTTTTCAAGATAAAGAGCGATATACACAAGATATATAAGCTATATTTGATATATATCCTGTCTTCAAGATATATATCGGATATATATCCCCAATACAGGGTTTGTTGAATCAATTCTTAAAATTATTCATGACGATATACACGATATACACGATATATTTGATATATATCCTATTTTCAAGATATAGAATGATATACACACGATATATACGCTATATTCGATATATATATCCTGTCTTCAAGATATATATCGGATATATATCCCCAATACAGGGTTTGTTGAATCAGTTCTTAAAATTATCCATGAAGATACACACGATATATTCGATATATATCCTCTTTTCAAGATTTAGAGCATTATACACACGATATATACGCTATATTCGATATATATCTTCTTTTCAGAATATACTCGTAGAGCGATAAACTGATGATATACTCGATATATTCGATACATATCCTCTTTTCAAGATATTGACCGATATACACACGATATATACGATATATTCGATATATATCCTATAGAGCGATATACTAACGATACATACGCTATATTTGATAATATATATCATGTGCTTGTGATACATATCAGTTATATATCCCCAATACAGAGTTTGTTAAATCAGTTCTGACATTTATCCATGACGATATACACGATATACTTGATATATATCCTCTTTCCAATATATAGAGCGATATACACACAATATATACGCTATATTCGATATATATCATGCACTCGAGATATATATCGGATATATATCCCCAATATAGAGTTTGTTGAATTAGTTCTGACATATGATCTATGACGATATACACGATATATTCAATATCTATCCTCTTTCCAAGATATAAAGTAGTTATTTACCAGGAGGGATTTGATATGGGGAATATCACAAGGATGATATCGATATCATCCGAGGGAAATATCGATATCATCCGAGGGATATTACCCATATCATCCCGACAGGTGAATAACAACCTTATACCATGGTCAAGAGCAACATCTACCCAAAATCTTCTGTTGAATGAGAAAAAAAGGATTGAATCTTAGAAATATTTACGTTACATACACTCCCCTCCATAAGTTTGGCAATCTTAGCTCCCTCATTGAACTACGTGTTAAAGCCTCCTTATGTTTGAATTTCTATTTTCATTACCTGTGAGGAAAATACTTATAATATTGATGGGAATATAATTTAATTCATTTCCAATGCCTCCAAATGTTCCCAATTCTTTTCCTCAATTGCAATAGGTTGAAAATTGATGATAAATCTGATGAATTTTGGAAAATCGACATTTCCATGTAAACCAATGGGAAATGGTAGGTTTGCCGCAAGTCATATGACAGAATATTTATCCATCTGAGTTCTTGCAAAAAATACAAGTTAGGTGGCCAAAATTGTATTTGAGGGGGTTAGGGTTGCAAAACTTATGGAGGAGAGTGTATATCCTACTCCCAAGTACATTAAGAAATTAAGTATAAGGGCAAGAAAAACATAATACTTAAAGAAATTAAAATGTGAAGATAATTTTAATCAAAAAAAATGAAATTAAAAAAAAAACTCATTTTTGGGAAAAAATAAATTTTTGGAAATAAATTTAATTTGTGAAAAAAGATACCTACTTGATATTTGTCTTGATATCAAGATACTTAACGAAGATATACACGATTTTTTGGGAAAAAATGAAAAATTTTGAAAATATGAAAATTTGTGAAAATGAATTTTTTTGGAAAACATATAAATTTTTTTAATATACGTGGGATGATATCAATATCATCCCTGATATCATCCCTCTAATCCTGAATATCTTGAAAAGAGGATATATATCGAATATATCATGTATATCATGTTTGAAAAATATAAGAACTGATTTAACAAAATTGTAAACTGGGAATATATATCCGATATATATCTTGAAGACAGGATATATATCGAATACCCTATTTTTCAAGCACGATATACACGATATATTCGATATATATCCTCTTTCCAAGATAAAGAGCGATACACACACGATATATACGCTATAATCGATATATATCCTGTCTTCAAGATATATATCAGATATATATCTTCAATACAGAAGTTTGTTAAAAAGTTCTTATACAGTATTTATGGATGACGATATACACAATATACACGATATATTCGATATACATCCTACCCCAGAGATATATATCGGATATATTTCGATTTGAGGATGGGAAGAGATAGTTTCACGAATATATCGTCCGAGAGACGATATATATCGCTATACAACGATATAGCCATTCCTGCACCTTTATGAATTCTAGCACTATAATTTAATCCCTAAACTGCTATCCCTGGACAGTATATCTGGACCCCTGGACTTATAGACTATTATCCAAGGGCAGTAACCTAATCCCTGAAATGTTATTTGACAATAATCTAAGCTCTGGTTAACTTATAACCATGTACTGTATTGTAATCTATCTTATCCCTGGATTGTAGTACCAGTTCTGTAATGTACTCCCTAAAGTGTTATCCCAGGACAGTAATCTAAGCCCACTGGCGGATCCAGGTGGGGGCCCATGGGGCCCAGGAAAAAACTTTAGGGCCCAAAAAATATTTTGTTCAAAAGTTTTGTAGGGCCTCAAAATATTGGCCTTTTTGGGCTTTTGGCATAATTTGGCCTTTTTAGGCCTTTTTAATGCAAAATGATCAAAAAATGGGCCTTAAATTTTCAAAATTTTGGCCCAATATTTTGTTTTAAAGGCCAAAAGAAATTCTACACCAGCGCAGAAGAATTTTTGCTGACTAGAAGTTTGGGCTTCCCTCCTTGTTAGTTTCTGGATCTGCCAGTGAAGCCAGTATCTTGGACTTTAATCTAATCCCTGAAATTTTATCCCAGGGAAGTGATATAATCCCTTGATTTTCAATCCATGGTCTGTAATCGTTTTTATCTTTCTAGCTGTGAAGTGCAATACCAAACTGTAATCACTGAACTATAAGCATGACTATACTCCCTGGACTGTAATTTCAAGCTGAATTGCTACTGTTGGCCCCCAGGCATGTAAAGTTAGAATGTATTTTCCAGCTCCCGATGTATCTTCTTCTGGTGGATTTAAGTTTGGTGCAACAATGATGAAATCAACTTCACAAGATTCTACTAAGCCCAGCCCCGCACTCACATCCAATGAACCCAAAGAGAATAAAGCAAGCACAGAGCCTGCCAAACCCTCTAGTAGTTTCACATTTGGCCAACCTCCATCATCCACTGACAAGTCACAAAATGGAAAGTCTCTCGGCTCTGAGGGTAAGCTGTCTACTGGATTTACATTTGGAAATGCTGCAACGGGAGGATCAGTATTTGGTGCTGGGTTGAAGCCATTCAGTTTTGCCAGTAAACCTCCAGGCGGTGGCAACGAGACTGGGAGTTCACAGGCGCAGTCACAAGAGGGAGCCACGGGTATGTCATTTATAAATTAGGGTGCCCTTCTTTATATAAGGCTGCATTATTAAACAGGACATCACCACCCTCTCTCTTGTCTCATATAATAGCTATCTTATGATACACTTTGCCCACATTAAAAATGGACAATTCTCTTATCAGAGTCAAAGGACATTTTGAATTGACTCTAGCCAGATTTAGATGTTCTGCATAATATGATTTGAAAAAGTAAGATAATTTGTATTGCTTAGCCAGTTCTATCTTTTTAAAACATTTTTTAATTTTAATGCATCCAGCTTTACTTGTAATTTATGCCTGGCATTGTGATTGTTACAGGAGATGATGAGGAATATGTGCCTCCTAAAGCAGAAGTTAAGGAGATAAAGGAAGATGGGGCTGTATACACTAAAAGGTAAAGCAGTATATAACAACCAAGAATTGTATAATTGAGACGTTAGCCCTGACTTTTGTTCAAGATAGACAACTTCATAAATCCTATACTATATTTATTTTGGTTGTTACCAAATCTTTTTCAAGAGCTTTTATCAGACTCCCACTCTTAACATTAAAGGATCTGTAGTTCTCTCTCTCTTAGATATCCTTAAAATATGAACTCGACTTGAATCACAGTAGTAGTATTAGCCAGTTCAAATGAAAACTATCTGAATTTGGTGAGTTTAACGGAATCGGAGCAGCTCAGGCCATTTTTGTAAATTTGATTTGTGTTGCACTCAGATTGGTTGAATACAAAACTGTAAGATGATTCTATTCAGAGGCAAGTTTACAAGCCACTGAGCTCATGGTGATTCTTTACGTGTAATTTCTGTGTTTTAGGTGCAAGCTGTTCTATCAGAAGGAGGGGAAATGGACTGAGAAGGGTGTTGGGAACATGTTCTTGAAGCCTGTTGATGGCAAGACACAGTTGATAATCAGGGCAGATACTAACTTAGGTAAGGAGTCATCAAGCTGTTCTCTCTCTCCTTTCAAGGTACAAATTGGGGGGTAGAAAGAAGATAGGGGGTATATACTAGAGGGGGCAGATATTAGAAGGATAATGCTACACATCATTTTTTGAAAACTTGTTGAGAATTAAATGTTATGTTGTATGGATGTTTATGGCTGCATTTGACATGTCTGATACCAACATATTTCAGGATATCCGAGGTAAAAAGGTCAGCTTATTTGCATCAAACCAAAGTATTTACTAGATCCCAGGACTACGAATCTACAGTCCACTTGATCTTTCATAGGCCTTTTATATTACAGATATTTTATTTGAACCTGTTCTAAAAATATAAAACTTGATACCTATATCTAATAGGACTTTGTTTTTGCATTATGAAATCTTATGTTACGTTTTGTGATTACAGGTAACATTCTACTAAACATACTACTGAACAGTGCTATGCCAGTTAAACGACAGGGAAAGAACAATGTCACTTTAATGTGTGTTCCCAACCCCCCTTTGGATCCCAAGGCTGATGATACTTCTGTTGTACCAATGCTAATCCGTGTCAAGACTGGGGAAGATGCCGATGAAATGTGTGAGAAAATAAATGAAATGAAAGGATGAAGTTCACATTAAAGGACACTCATTGTATACAGGGTGTCAAATAAGTCCTGTCCCCCCCCCCTCTACAGCCAAAATCAAGATATTTGGTACCAAGTGTGATATACAATTAGAAAGGTCTTCCAAAGTTACGTTGATTGGCATATATCTGACACATGTCAATCAATCTCACAAATTTTTACATGGTATCAATTGAGGTGACCATATGCCTAGAAACATGGCAATTTGGCATATTTGGCAGGATTTTAAGAATCGGGTATAAGAAAGGTCAAGGGACCAAAAGATGACTAAATATGTTTATGGCGATGAATCTAACCAATTTCTGGATAGGGTAAGATGTGTAGAAAATAGAGGTGCAAGGAAAGTGGTGAAAACCTTTTTGTAACAAGTGGAATGCGAAAAAGATTAACTTTTTGATGTATTTCTGAGGTCATATCCTTGTCATTTTGACGCAAAAAAGGAGGGCAAGTTAACTATAAAAGACATCATAAAAATATAGGTAAATTTCATCAAAAATACTTGAGAGTTGGTGAGTTAACATAACTTTGGATGATCTTTCCAATGGTATATCACACTAGGTACCGTCTGTTAAGGTTTTAGCTGTAGCAGGGGGGACAGGACACCCTGTATATATGGTTAATCTTGGAACTAGCTACATATTTTCATGACCTTGTTTGATATGATTAATGATCATAAATTCTGTACAAAGAAATTATATAATGAATGTGATTTATAGAGAAATGACCCATTTTCAATTTTCCAGTGAATTTTTTATGTATGGTTTTTTCTCATTTTCAAGTGTGTGCAAAGGGGAAGTCAATGGCTTAATGGGCATGTTTCAATTGTAATTTCAAACATGTTGAATATATAATGCACATAACACTGTATGAAATATCTTCAAATAACTACAGTTCTTTGATACATATGATATGCGATATATATATAATATGTAACTATGCCTGCTAGCCTGTACGAGTCCTTTATCAACTTGCATAGCTTGTATAAAAAATGACAAACCACTGATGAAACACACTATCCACTCAAAAAAGTTCAATGTGATATGTTTGTTATTACTTCATACCTTACAATTGGCCCATTTCAAATATGACTGAAATAAACTAGGGCCTGTTTCAAATATGACCGAAATAAACTGGGGCCCATTTCAAATATGACTGAAATAAACTGGGGCCTGTTTCAAATTTGACCGAAATAAACTGGGGCCAATTTCAAATATGACTGAAATAAAGTGGGGCCTGTTTCAAATATTTCTTATTATCATTCAAATATGACTGAAATAAACTGGGGCCTGTTTCAAATATTACTTATTATCATTCAAATATGACTGAAATAAATTGGGGCCTGTTTCAAATATTTCTTATTATCATTCAAATATGACTGAAATAAACTGGGGCCTGTTTCAAATATGACTTATTATCATTATTCTGGGGCGTGTTTAAAATTATGACTACTAGTAATTATTTTGGGGCCTGTTTCAAATATGACTAGTCACTCTTGGACCTGTTTCAAATATGATCCCAGTTATTATTCTGGGGCCTTTTTCTAAAGAAACTACCTTGATTTGCAATAAAAAAATTAAAATTCATTATAGATCATGTTGCCAAGGACAAAAAATTGAACGCAAAGAGCAACATTTTAGCTATTATAAAGAACAATCATGTCTATAATGCATATAAATAGACTATCTAGAAATGGGCCCCAGTATAAATCGGGTTTTCTTGGTGAAATAATTCAAACGGGACCAGGTGTCATAAGTAGCGCAAAACTAGAAAATATAATATGTTGAATGGAATGTATTTATTTTTCATACAAAATAAATGATGTACTTGAACATTTAAAATTGAGTTCTTATTTTGTGATCATTTGCATAGAGTCTATTATTTCAATATCCATTTTTTCTTAGCAGTGTTCTCATAGTTTCTGCATAATTTCACTAATACTTTAAGGATGTCCTAGTGATCAGCACCATTGTAATCATTTTAATGTTCAATATCTTCATGGTAACTATTTTAATGTCCATTATCATCATGGTAACTGTTGTAACTTTTATTGTCACCACTGTTGCTATTACATGTAAGTTGAGGTTTTTCATTATCTAAACTTTCCTCCTCTTTCCCTCCAAGCAAACTTTCAGTCAGTTGCAGCTTTGATGGTTTCTGGCTGCTACTATAGTTACTTTTGTAACTGTTACCTCTAATACTGTTGTTCCATGATTGTAAGTGATCATGTTTAGATAAATGTCTAACTGGTTGCTCTATTTGCACCATGCGTTGTTTATAGCGTATGATGGTCACCCCTAGAAAGATGAGGAAGTTGAATGCACAAGTGAGCCCAACATACAAGCGGGCAGCGGCTTTTTCTCCATCAGGGGGTGTTAGGATCACTGCAAGTAGAAGAGCAAGCACATGATTTCACACCATCCAAATAGCAACAATCCTAGTCATAATTTTAAATAGTGACTTGATAATATACAATGCTTTGTGCTGAAGCTGTACAAACAGTCAAGACATATTTTAAATCTAAGATATAGCCAGAGAGATGGTGCCAGCTCATCAGATGAAAGACATATCACGGTCCATACTTTATAGTAAGAAGGTTTTGTGTGGATCACTTTCTTACCTTTGACACGGAACATCATGGTTAGTTTGGCATTAACGTAGCAGCTATACATAGCAGTATCTTGAGGTTTCAAACTGTGGATAAAAAGGCCGTTGATTGGGTCCATCTCAACACGTCCTAATTCTTTCTGCCTAAGCTCCCCCTCTTTGATATGGAAAGACCCATTTGTCCATTGCACAAAACTGTCCATAGATGCCCTGGAATAAAGTTCCATGTTACTATACAAATTAATACAAAACTGCCAATATTTAGCTTGGAAAAGTTCAATGAAAATGTACCTCCCAATGTTAACATTAACAGAGAATCACAGAAAACTGTTCACTAATGCACCATTCGATCAAAGGTCTGCTCGAGTCCCCCATGCAGAGAGGGGTGGGGTTTTAACAAAATAAAAAAATTGGCTGTCAAATTGCCTACCCTGGGGACAACCTGGTGGGTAAACTTCTCTACCCTGGGAGCAATAATAGCTGATCAAATATAAACAAGATTCTCATTACTCAAATATAAACAAGATTCTCATTACTGGGAATATGCATTTCAAAAGTCCCAACTCCCAGGACAAAGTACTATGTCAAAATCCCTAAAATACTTTGTTCCTGACCCTTACTGCATGGGGGAGGGGGTATCAGGTAAACCTTTAAAGTTGGCCTTAGTAGTGGCACAACTTTGGATCTATATACAAACCAACCAAGTTAATTAATTCTACTCTGCCAACCTTAATACAAGAACACAAATGTGTACAAAATGTCCCCACCTATGGGTGATCCCGTCAAATGGTTATCCTAAAAATGAGTAGACAAGACTTTACCGACACAATTTGAGGACGGAAAAACCAAAATGGCTGCCTTAAAATTTACCCAGAATGCCAAAAAATTAGTCAGTTCTAGATTTTCATACTAAGAACCACCCCTGAAAATTTGAAATTGATCCGTCACACAGTTAACCAGAAAACATGTAAACAAGACTTTACAGACAAGATTTGAGGACAGAAAATCCAAAATGGCTGCCTTGACATTTATCCAGAATGCCCAAAAACTAATCAGATCTAGATTTCCATACTAAGAATCATCCCTGAAAATTTGAAATTGATCTACCAAACGGTTCACCTAAAAACGCGTAGACAAGACTTTACAGGCAAGATTTTAAGACGGAAAATCCAAAATGGCTGCCTTGACATTCATCCAGAATGCCAAAAAACTAATCAGATCTAGATTTTCATACTGAAAATCATCCCTGAAAATTTGAAATTGATCTACCAAACGGTTCACCTGGAAATGCGTAGACAAGACTTTACAGACAAGATTTTAGGACGGAAAATCCAAAATGGCTGCCTTGACATTTACCCAGAATGCCCAAAATCTAATCAGATCTAGATTTTCATACTGAGAATCATCCCTGAAAATTTGAAATTGATCTACCAAACGGTTCACCTGAAAATGCGTAGACAAGACTTTATAGACAAGATTTTAGGACGGAAAATCCAAAATGGCTGCCTTGACATTTACCCAGAATGCCCAAAAACTAATCAGATTTAGATTTTCATACTAAGAATCATCCCTGAAAATTTGAAATTGATCTACCAAACGGTTGACCTGAAAACGCGTAGACAAGACTTTACAGACAAGATTTTAGGACGGAAAAATCCAAAATGGCCGACAATAAAAATGTGATTATGAGTTTTTGCTGATTTCTTTTTACAAAATTATCACATATAACTACTGTTAACAATAACATAGGCTTTTACAACAAAGTACACCTGAAATTATTTATAAAGCGAAGAAATAGTTTAAGTATGAAAACTGAAAAACACCATTCAATATGATACAAAGTATTATCGTGCGCTAACTTTTCTTAAAACATTCAAAATGGCTGACATGACTGAGCTAACAGGTCCAAAACCTAATCAGATCTAGAATGAAGTGAGCTGAACAAGATATTAAAGTTTTAAAAGCAACTGTGAAGCCGTTTTTCTTAAAGTTTGCAGACAAGGATTTTAGCATTTGACTTCAAAATGGCCGACAGGAAGTAGGTATTGAGTTAATTTTTTTTCATCCACAACTGTATGCACTCATAAGTTATCCCTGAAAATTTGAAGGTGATATCTGTAGCGGTTTTGGAGAAAACTGCCGGACGTACGGACAGACGGACAGACGGACAGACAGACAGACAGACAGACAGACAGACAGACAGACAGACAGACAGACAGACGCGCCTAGGCCGACAATATGGCCCCACACTATGTGGTGGGGACATAAAAAGTGTAGAAGAATGCAAGTTCAATTAATCCTCATAAACTGGTGCAATTTTTGTACAACATCTTAGTTATTCATTTAGGTGGCATTTATCACCTAAACGAACTAGAAAAACAGCTACTTCACGGAGTAGCAAATCCCACCGAACAAAACATGTTTTGATAAATAGCAGCCATATAAAATTTATGCTAATCCATCCACTGGTATTTGAATTATCAAAGATTATGTTTTTATGAAACATGGTTGCCATTTTGAAACTCAGCTGTCATCTATAGATTTCTTCTTTAGCAGAGCTCCTATGTCCCAAGGCATCAGCATATACAATTTAATCCAAATCCGTCAACTGGTACTTGCATTATCAAGAATGTCTTCTTGAGCAGAACTTCTTTGTCTCTAGGCATCAGCATATAGAATTTGAACCAAATCCATCAACTGGTATTTGAGTTATCAAAGGTCACATTCTTTTATCAAAAATGGCGGCCATTTTGAAATTTAGCTGCCATCTTGAAAATCCCTTCTCGAGCAGAGCTCCTATGCCCCTAGGAATCAGTGTGTAAAATTTTGAACCAAATCCATTCAATGGTATTTAAGTTATCAAAGATAACATTTTTTACAAAAATGGCCGCCATTTTGAAATATGGTGGCCATCTTGAAAATGTCTTCTTGAGCAAGGCTCCTTTGTACCCAGGCAACAGCATATGAAAGGAGTGGTATCGATATGGAAAACTTTTTGAACACACATTTCTCTTAAACCAGTCAAAAAAATCTAAAAATTTAACACATCGTCAATCTAATGGTCATCTTTTGAATGGTAACAATATGATTGAAAAATATATATATACTTTCATCTATATTGTTTTAGAAAACACATCAAACACTCGTTTTGTTCTTGGTATCATGTTTCCAGAGTGAAATGAAACATCTTTACGAACCTCATTGGAACAAATCGATGGACTAGATGTCAGTAGAAATAATCTTGATTTACGTCATCAAAAATTCAAAATTCAGTCAAACTGATGTCATATTTGGAATCTACATGTAGAATTACATCGAGAAATGTGGTTTTGAAAAGAGTTTATTAACTTTGAAAATTCAATTTTCTTTGAAAATGTGACTTATAGGTCGGGGAGATTCCCCCTAGAGCCCATGTTGTAAAATCACAAAAAGTGAAATTTCTTTTCTTGTGTTGGGCAGATAATATTTTCTTTTACTGGGCATATTTTAATTTGTATAACTATCAGATACAAAAGGGTAATATGAAAAGTGAACCACTAAAATTGATGAATATTCAAGTTTAAGGGAATTTTGTAATACCCTGCCATGTTATTTCCCCCGACTCAGCCACCTGGTGGCGAAACTGGTAACTACCTACTCGCATCTGAGTAATTGGTAGAAAGAAGCAAAAACAATTGCACTAAAAAAACAAAAATGTTAACAAAAACAGTTATATAAAATATTTCTAAATAATTTTCGCATTAAATTGTTGTCAATCAGTCAACATTACATAAAATACCGTGTTTTTTACAGAATGTTTTCAATGATTTGTTTAAGAGAAAAACATTTGTTGAATTCAGTTCTCCATATCGATACCACTCCTTTGAACCAAATCCATCCACTTTACTAGTATTTGAGTTATCAAAGATTTTATTTTTCCGAAAAATAGCGTCCATTTTGAATTTAGCGGCCATATTGAGAATTCCTTCTTGAGCAGAGGTCCAACACCCATAAGGCATAAGCCTATAAAATTTGAATAAAATCCATTAACCGGTATTTGAGTTATTGCCCGGACACACGAACAGACGGACGAACGGATGGACGGATGGCTTTTCTATATCCCCCTCGAACTTCGTTCGGTGGGATAACCAAAACAACGGCAACGCCAAAGCGTAGCGAATCCCATCGAACAGAAATGGCTGGCGTTTTTAAAAGCGAAGCGCAAATATCATTAAACAACACACCAGAAAGGCCACTATTTTCAAAATGGTTGTTCACTAGCCAAGTTGTCATCAGAAGAAATAATATGCTTTTAAGTAGCCACCTCTAAAATTTTTGAAAAATCACACACATACTTGTAAACACACATAAAACACACATAAAAATGGTGGCCATTTTTCAAAATGGCCGACTACTCCCCAAAGTTTTATTAGACAATGTGCCATGCTTAAAGTATTCACATATCAAATATGAACAAAATCGCTCCACTATTTTTCGAGTTATAGTAAAATACGTTAAAATGGCGGCCATTTTTCAAAATGGCCACCTTCTCCCAAAAGCGTCATTAGAAATAGACAGTGTGCCATGCTTATGGTATTCACATACCAAATATGAACAAAATCGCTACACTACACTTCGGGTTATAGTGAAATACGTTAAAATGGCGGCCATTTTTCAAAATTGTTTTCAAAATGGCTGCCTTCTACCAAAAGTGTCATAGGACAGTGTGCCATGCTTATAGTATTCACATACCAAATATGTACAAAATCGCTCCACTACTTTTCTAGTTATAGCAAAATATGTTAAAATGGCGGCCATTTTTCAAAATTTTTTTCAAAATGGCCGCCTTCTACCAAAAGTGTCATAGGACAGTGTGCCATGCTTATAGTATTCACATACCAAATATGAACAAAATCGCTCCACTACTTTTCGAGTTATAGTAAAATACGTTAAAATGGCGGCCATTTTTCAAAATGGCCGCCTTCTACAAAAAGTGTCTTTAGACAGTGTGCACTGCTTATAGTATTCACATACCAAATATGAACAAAATCGCTCCACTACTTTTCGAGTTAAAGCAAAAATCCTAAAATAACGAGTAAAGACCGCCATTTTTCAAGATGGCTGCCATGTGCTTCTTTAATATCTACATTTCTAGCTTTATTAATGTCCTATATAATTTTTTTACATCTAAAACATATTGCTATTACAGTTTTACATATTGCACCTAAATTACTGTAAATTCGGCACTAAAATGGCCGCCATTTTGAAATGAGCGGCCATTTTGAAAATCGGCTTTCGAGCAGAACTTCTACCCCCATAGGGTATATGTGTACAAAATATGAACAAAATCGGGCCAACGGTATTTGAGTTATTGCCCGGACGTACGGACGTACGGACGTACGGACGTACGGACGTACGGACGTACGGACGGACGGACGGACGTACGGACGGACGTACGGACGGACGGACGGAGGCGTTCCCTATATCCCTCCGAACTTCGTTCGATGGGATAATAATTTATGACCAAAGTATATCACTGTAATTGGCTCCTTTGACAAACTTATTTGGAAAATGTCTGTTTTATTAACAAGGGGTGGCGACATGGCGTGAGGTCAAAGTAGTTAGCAAAATGAACTTTGAGCAATTCTGTACATACCCGGGACAGAACAATTTGACCGATTTTCCAACATGCTCCTCAATGGTGGTCGTTTGAACTGGAATAGATTCATACATTCATTTGATAGACAAGATGCACATAGAAATAATCTTGATATCATTTAATATTCAAAAGTCAAAGTGATTTACAGTAATTTTTGAAATATATACACACAAATACATCTCGAAACATGTTTTTACAACTTTGAAAATGTAATTTTCTTCAAAATTTGACTTCTACTCAGGGTTGATTCCCATAGATCTCATGTTAAAAAAATCACAAAAAGTGAAATATCTTATATTAGACAGATTATTTTATTTCAATAGATATATTTTATCTTTAGCTGTATAATAGTAAACACAAATACGGCTGATGAATCGGAGCAAATGAGACCTAGGCATTATCTGACCCCAATTAGCCACATGTTGGCAAACTGGTAACTACCTACTTGCTCCTGAGTCATTGTCATCATAAACAACTTAATTTTTATCTGTTTTAAAAGCCATGGAAATTGTTCAGTGTTCCAAAATCTATTGATCATACAAGTTACAGGTACAATTATCAAAATAAATATTTGATTGATTTAGGATCAAAGTTAGCCTAAAAATCGAGTTTTTGAACAGTCTGTGTTGATTCCTCAATATTTAACCTCATCATGTTTTAAGAATGGGGCTTTTCATATCTCTTCACAGTCTAAGTCTAATGATCAATATATTTTCTATGTTCTACATTAACCTAACTACATTGACTCTTAGTAACCCTAAAGCTTTTATCCCCCATTTCAAGCATTTTGTTTGCCAGTGTATACAGGGCTTAACAGAGCTAACCAAAATTTGCCTGCCAGTGTATACAGGGCTTAACAGAGCTAACCAAAATTTTCAAAAAGGCCTTAGTTAAGCTTCAGTGTCCTGTTTAAGAACCTCTATTCTATTAAAAATGGATTCTACCAATACTCTCCTACTCCTAATGTACCAGATGGAAACAAAACAAATGTACCTACTCATACATTGTTTTCAGACTTTATAATATATTTCAACCTTAAAATATGTGTTCATGTAGCAAAATACTGTCTATGATTTTGTAAACCATATTGTTATGTAGTACTTTAACAGCATCGATGTACCATGCTAGAAAACAATTATTTTCAAAGAAAAATCAACTACATGTACATACCTGGCTTCGGCTTGTTCTTTAGATGTGACTGAACTGCCACATTTTTGAAGCTTTCTTCACTATTGATATTCAACTTACTTCCTTGATTAGTTTCTAAAAGAAATTCAGTTCACAAAGTAAAGCTAATGTTACAATGCACATAACAGATGGAGGGAGGGTTTTTCAAGATGGCCCCAAAGTTCAGGGGACTTGGCTGTAATTCCTCATAACCTACTAAGTATAGAATAAATCAGTTATTAAATGCTCAATTTTTGATACAGGGTATATCCCTCGATGAATACAATATATCAACCCTCGATCCCTACGGTCCCTCGGGTACATATATTGCATTTCCCTCAGATATACCCTGTATCAAAAACCTCCCATTAATTAACCTCTATGTATTCCATACCTGATGAGGTCAACTGGGGATATATTTCATATCCGGGCAAATATTTTTCATATGTCCCGCTCCAACGAGGATCTAGGACATATAAATTGTATGTCCCACATAAGCCATTCTCCGGACATACGATGGCTATATGTCCCGCCCTGGGAATTCATGTCATGACTATTTCAGCACTGAACTAAACAAGTAGCTAAAGAGGTGCCAAACAGAAGGAGTGAACAAAATTTAAGATGTAAAACAAGTAATGTGGATGAATTCTTAGTAAACACAGAGAAACCGAAAAGAAAACTCGTTTGGATGTTCAGGAACTGAAGGAGTACTTGGCCACTAAGGTGGAACTACAGCTCGTTGACACCCCCTTATCATTTCAAACCTCATCAGGTACGGAATACAACAGTTATGCACAGTCGGTTATGATACAGAAGATATCAATATTCACTCATGGATATAAATGATATTTTCTAAAAACCATAGGATATTTCTATATTATCCCATGGTTACAAGGATATAGATCGAATATCACATGAAGATATATTTGATATGTTGATCAAGATATCATATTTTAGCAAAACATTCACAAACCATCGAATATCACTTTTAAACTATCGAATATCACGTCTTAAAAAGTGATATTCGATGGTTTGAAAAGTGATATTCGATGGTTTGAAAAGTGATATTCGATGGTTTCGAATTTTTTCAAAAAAAATTCTTTTTACATTTTTTAATTATTTTCAAAAATATTTAAAACAAATTTCAAAATTTCAAAAAAAAATTTCAACATATTTTCAATTATTTTTTGAATTTTTTTCTCAAATTATATTTTTCAACTTTTTTCGCTGATAATGATTTCCCATGGGATAAACGGACAATCCTATGGTTTTTCAAAAATATCAATTATATCCACTCGTGGATACAAATATCTTCACTCATTCGCTGCGCTCACTCATGAAGATATCAATATCCACTCATGGATATAAATGATATTTTTTCAAAACCATAGGATATTCCTATATTATCCGATGGATACTAAATATATATGGGGATACCAACACAAGATAATTTTCGTATACGCCACTAAAATCGTATCCGATCCACATGACGTGATATCCAATTGTATCCGACGGATACTATTCTAAAAAATATTTTGAAAAAAATATTTGAAATTTTGAAAAAACAAAACTGAATAATTTGAAATTTTGAAAAAACAAAATTGAAAAAAAAAATTTCGAAATAAATTGAAAATTAATTCGGAAAAAAATTTGAAAATAAAATTATAGGAATAAAAAAAATGAAAATTTGAAAAGTTCCAAGGTTATATGGTCAGTAAAAATGAGTTACATTTTTCATGCAATCATTTTATAAAAATAAGGTCACAGAAAATAAAATGAAAAAAAATAGAATAGAATTAGAAAACAACAACTTTGGGTCAAATTATTTTAAGTCCATACAAAAATAGCGACCATTGGATAAATATGATATCCTATGATTTTCTCTGCTATCATTTTTATCCACTCTTGGATATCGCCGATCTCCACTCATTCGCTGCGCTCACTTGTGGAGATGAGCGATATTCACTCATGGATTAAAATGGTATCCCTCAAAAATCATAGGATATCCTCTATTTATCCTACACTCAGTGTACTAAATTGTGAGCTTTCAAGAGAGCCGATGACTAATATAAATGTATTATAGCATTAAAATAAAAAATAAATTTGATATGTATTGGCAAAATCAACTGGAGGATATTGCCACGTCATACTCCGGGAAACCAATATGCGAAGGATATCGCCACATATCATATACAAACTAAAGAAAAAAAGCTTTATCAGCTTCATACAAATTGGTATAAAGGTTAAAGTCTGATAACCAGCACAGATGTACTATTTTACATATGCTATTTACTTTTCCAAAAATACAAGGCTCACCTTTGCATTCTACAATACAGTGCTCTACCTCAATCTCATATGGCCTCTCAAGAATTGAAGAATGTTTTTCGAATATAGTGGTATGACAAAAAGCTCCTTTCGTGTAGCTTTCCTTGAGAAGGGTGTTTAGATAGTCAGGATTTACTTTTCTCCACTTTTCAAATGGTTCCACCAAGCATATACCTATAATAATAAGGCATAACTAGAAGTCTAACTAGAAGACAGCACTCCATGGAGTAGCAAGTCTCACCGAAAAAACATACCGTTTTCTCTCTAATGAGAACACTGCAGTTTCCAAATTTAAATTTAAAAAAGGTATTGAGAGATTCAAATAAGCGCACATACAAAAAATAAGAAAAAATATCGCTGATAATCTATTTAGTCGTTATCGCTAAGGTTTACCTACTCTACAGCTCCTGCATATCTTTCCCTGCATCAAATATAATCATCAACCGATATCTTATTGTGTAAATAATCAAAACTAATGTATGAAACTTTGTGTATTATTCATCATAAAAGTCGCATGTGCACTCAAAAGAATATGACATTTTATCAATTACCTTGTCATTTTGGACATTATATGATAGACAACAGCAATACCAAAGTGTAGCAAATCCCATTGAACAGCCATGGCTGACATTTTTACAAAATCCTTCTATATTTTCATTTATAGCAAAATTCGTAAAATAACACAAAATGGTTGGTCACTAGCAAAATTGTCATGAGAAATTGTAATATGCTTCTAAGTAGGCACATATAAAATTTCAACACAAGTACATGTAAATGGCAGCCATTTTTCGAAATGGCAGCCTACTAGCCAGAGCGTCATAAGACAGTGTGCCATGGCTTTGTATAAAAAACCTCCTACCTCATATCCACCTACCCACCTACGTGGAACATGATACAGTCATTGAAGGGTTCAGTTGGAAAGATTATTAAATCTCAAAATAGCTCAAATTAATAACATTTCTACATTTCCGGTTTTATGACTAGACAGATGACAGATCCATAAATAAAGGCATATGGATGTATTTTAATGTGTTATGACCCGAGGGCGCCCCAGGGGGATAAATGACTAACGACCCCGAGCATAGATCCAACAAGCCAGATAAAGAAATTGAAAGAAAGTGTGCTAAATTCGATTCCCCGAGTGGGAATCAAACCCACCTGGGATGTAGTAGCAACTTGCTATCAAGGGTCGTTACAAATGTATCTATAATTCATCATAAACTAAGATCTTTAAAATTGAACCCTTCAAAGACTGTATCATGTCCCACATATGTGGGTAGGTAGGTATGAGGTAGGAGGTTTTTTATACAAAGCCGTGTGCCATGCTTATGAGTATTCACATATTAAATATGAACAAAATCGCTCTATTACTTTTTGAGTTATAGTAAAAAATGTAAAATAACACACTTTAAAATGGCGACCATTTTCAAAATGGCTACCTTCTAGCCAAAGTGTCATAAAATAGTTAGCCATGCTTATGAGTATTCACATATCAGATTTGAGCAAAATGGCTCTACTAGTTTTCAAGCAAAAATCGTGAAATAGCATGTAGAAGCTGCCATTTTCCAAGACGACTGCATGTGTTTTTTAAATATCTACATTTCTAGCTTTATTGATGTCCTATACAACTTTTTTATATTTTAAACATATTGCTATTACATTTTTATATAATATACCTAAATTACTGTAAAATTGGACATTTTGAAAATTGGCTTTTGAGCAGATTTTCTACTCACATAGGGCATATGTGTACAAAATATAAACAAAATCAGGTCGGTGGTATTTGAGTTATTAACCGGATGGACGTATATACGGATGGACGGCGGGAGAAATGTAGTGGAATAGTATTGTCTCCTTTTGGCACAATTTACACTCAGGATGTGTTGTGATGCCATATACTAAATTTTTTGAGCAGAGGTCTTACATGTATGCAGGGCTGTCAACTTGGGACCACCTAATATGAGTGACTTACAAATGTTGGACACCGAAGTCCAAATCTGAACACTTTTGTCCAAATTTTGAACACCTTTGGCCAACTTTTAAACACCTTTGGCCAAAGTTTGAGCACCTTTGGGGGGGGGTAGGTACGAAAATTTCCAATGAACATGCGTGACATATACGGAATTCGCGTGACAAATCCGAACAAATTGCGTTCGTTTTTTTCCGACGTTCGTATTTTTACCGTATCATAAACATATTTTGAAAAAATTTTTACAGAAACATATTTGCGTGACAATTACCAGGTAAAATGCGTATTTGCGTGACATTTTGTGTCACGCAAAAAAAAGTGGCGTGACTTCAAATTCTTCAGCAAATGCGTGACAAATACGCAAATTGCGGGACAGTTGACAGGCCTGTGTATGACACTAAATTATGATTGGATAGTTTGGACTAATTAAAATCTGGTGACAGCTAATGTAATAAAAAAAAATCATAAGTTTCCTGAGAAATGGCGGCCATTTTCTAGATTCTAGATTATCATACTAAAAATCATTCCTAAAATTTTGAAATTGATCCCTAAAACGGTTAACCTGAAAATGCATAGACAAGACTTTACATGACAAGATTTTAGGACGGAAAATCCAACCCAGAATGCAGAAAAACTAATCGGCCCTAGATTTTCAGAAATATGCAATTGATCCGTCAAATGGTTATCCTGAAATGAGTAGACAAGACTTTACAGACACGATTTTAGGATCGAAAATCCAAAATGGCCACCTTAAAATTTACCCAAATTGCCGAAAAATAATCAGTTCTAGATTTTCATACTAAGAGCCATCCCTGAAAATTTGAATTTGATCCGTCAAACAGTTAACCTGAAAACACATAGACAAGACTTCCAGACAAGATTTTGGGACAGAAAATCCAAAATGTCTGCCTTGACATTTACACAAAATGCCGAAAAACTGATCAGTTCGAAAATTTCATCCCTGAAAATTTGAAACTGATTTACCAAACGGTTCACCTGAAAATGTGCAGACAAGACTTTACAGACAAGATTTTAGGATGGAAAAATCCAAAATGGCCGTCAATGAAAAAGTAGTTATGTGTTTTTGCTGATTTCTTTTTACAAAATTATCACATACAACTCTGGACGGATGGACAGACACGCCTAGGCCGACAATATAGCCCCCACACTATCCGGTGGGGAAAATGGCATTATCATAAATTACATATTTTATGAAAAATGGTGGCCAATTTGAAATTGCAGTGGCCATCTAAAAAATTTTCTTGAGCAGAATTCTTTTGTCCCTAGGCATTAGCACAGATAATGCCTCTTAAGTATCAAAGCATATAAAAACCAAATCCATCAACTGGTATTTCAGGTATTTACTGATGGATTGACAAATGGTGGCCATTTTTGATTTGGAATATAAGCCTATCACATCTAAACCAAATCCATCAACCAGCATTTGACAAACAAATGGACAGACGGCTTGTCTATATCCCTACAAACTTCGCTCGGTGGGATAACAATTCTTTCAGATGCCAACACTGAATGTCAGTCATAATGTAATGGTGGCTATTACAACATGTTATTTCTTAAAGTACTGCAACTTAAAAAATACTCATATTATTGAATTATTATTTAATATCATTACATTTCCTAGGCTGTATTTTATTTATAAATCCTTTAAGAGCTAACCAAAATTTTTAGAAGGCCTTAATGTCCTGTTTAAGAACCCCCATTCTTACTATTGAAAATGGATTCTCCCAATACTCTCCCACATGAATCTACTTGTTGGGACTAGATCATCTTGAGTTTTTCTGAGGTAATGAGGATTTTGTATTTATTCCCCCGATGACATACATGATTATATGTAGGTTTTAAGTCAATAGTATCCCCATGTCACATCAATATATCCTTGCTGAAATCTTCATTTCTTCAAAAGAACCAAAGTTGATTGAGTCTCAACAAGAATATTCATGTATTGTATTGGTTATAATGAGCCCAGCATGGCCAGAGACAATTACTTGACTATTATGACTGCATAATGTTTATTTATCACATATAACCTTCATTTCAAGTCTTTAATGTTTTATATATCTTTAATCTTTGTATTTAAAGTCATATCTAGCCAAGCAGAGGGATAATTCTGGGGTTTTATTGTATCATTTTCTTTTCCATTTATTTTTCCATTTCATAACTGTGAAAAGAATCCTAATAGACTATAATTACTCAGGAATTTATTGAGGTATGTAATTGGTGAGCTCGTGCCAAAAATTGTCAGCTTTTGAAAATAATAAATGTCTTCATGACCACACTTCAGGGTGGGCGTGGCACATTGATAGGAGGATCGATCATTTCCTTGGTAGCGCCTTGGTGCGTGGCGCATTAGTGCTTAGCGCATGTTTTCATTATAATCAATAGTTTTGCTAGAATCCATTTCCAGCAGTAAGAATAGGGGTTCCTGAACAGGACATTTGGCTTGCTTTTTAGAACTTTTTGTTGGCTCTAGTTACCCTTTCTCTGCCTTTCCCCTTGCTTTCCACATTCATTGCCATCACAGGGACCCCAGGTACCCCATTTAGTGAATTGCCTCCAGTTGCCATCTTTTTCATCTGCAATAGTAAACCTTACTTCATATTATGTTTCTGCTAGTAAATACCTATTTACTTGTGAAGTTAACATCAAAGCATACACCAAGGTCTGATGTAAACTGAGTGTAAATTAGATGTGAACTTGATTTCATTTTTGTTTGGGATAAACAATGCAGTCTCACACCGCATTGTTTTTCTTCAAACTTGATGCATACAAAGCAAAATTAAAATGCCTTTCTGTTGGTGCATTGCTTTCTTGTACATAGTCCCTCGTTTTAGCGGCGTTTGGGTCCCCAGCTTTCCCCATACTTTCCGAATGGATGCCCATTACAGGCCTGTCAACTTGGGGACACCTAACATGAGTGACTTGCAAATGTTGAACACCTTTGTTCAAATTTTGGACACCTTGGTCCAAATCTGAACATCTTGGCCACAATTTGAGCACCTTTTTTCAATTTTATTGCATTTAATCAAATTTTGGACACCTCAATTTTTCGCGCTCGCTACAGAAATATTTTTGCGTGACAATTACCAGGTAAAATGCGTATTTGCGTGACATTTTCTGTCACGCAAAAAAAACTGGCGTGACTTCAAATTCTTCAGCAAATGCGTGACAAATACGCAAATTGCGGGACAGTTGACAGGCCTGCCATTACAACCCTCCATAACTGCAGCTAATTTTTGGCATTAAACACAGCAGTTTTGAAAATACCCTCACATCTATCTTAAATTGATCAATACAAAATGTTGATGTGTTTTTCAGTTACATCATTACATTGATCCGCTCTGGAATAAAGGCCAACCAGAACAACGGCAACGCCAAAGCGTAGCGAATCCCATCGAACAGAAATGGCTGGCATTTTTACAAACAAAATATATTGTAAATATCATAAAATAACACCCATAAGAAAGGCCACCATTTTCAAAATGGTTGCTCACTAGCCAAGTTATCATCAGAAGAAGTAATATGCTTTTAAGTAGCCACATATAAAAAATTTAAAAAAATCGCCCACACATACATGTAAATGCTGGCCATTTTTTTAAATGGCTACCTACGACCCAAAATGTCATTAGTCATATAAATCCGACCGTTGTATGCTGTTCTTCGATATTCCTTGTTCCTATTTGGATATTTATTTTTTATCATTTTCTTAGCATATACGGTCGTAGATATTATTGCTGACAAATTGCGGTAAACGCTTTTCTGGCCTGTCTTGGTAACCATAGTTACCATACTAACCAAAGTGACACAAATTATCGAGTAATTATTTAGCTCCAACATCAAAGTGTTAAATCTTACCTTAGACATGTAAAACGCTTGATAATTGATGAAATATAATCAATTGAATTATATTTTCATTATCGCCCGCCATGTTGCTGAATGTTGTTTCCGGTAGTCTAAATGTAAAACATGTAACGAAACGGAATCATAATTATTCATTACACAGAGATCGATTCCAAAGCCGTTCTCTCATACTTATTACTTTTCTCATTTTGAAACAATAACTTTTCCAAATAACTTCCCTTCTTAACAACACTGCTTCCCTTTCAACTGAATCTTCGTGTAACAAGTACTTATGATTTCGTTTGATATAGTTTTACATCTAGACTCAGATTAACCCGGAAGTGACCTTGGCATGGCAAAATGAAAAATTTTAAAATTCAAACGGCATGCTTATATTTCTTCAATTACCAAGCGTTTTACGTGTCTAAGGTAAGATTAAATACTTTATAGTTGAAGCAAAGAAATTTATTTATCATTTGTGTGAATTTGGTTGGGTAGACAGGCCAGGAAAGCATTTCCCGCAATTTAGATGCGCGGAGTGTGTATGACCCTAGTATGCAAGAAAATAAGAAAAAATAAATTTCCAAATCAGAAAAAATAACAACAAATAACATCATACGAGGGTCAGATTTATATGACTAAAATGTCATAAGACAGTATGCAATCCTTATGAGTATTCTCATATCAAATATGAACAAAATCTCTCTATTACTTTTTGAATTATAATAAAAAATGTAAAATAACACACATAAAAATGGTGGCCATTTTTCGAAATGGCCGACTACTCCCCAGAGTTTAATTAGACAATGTGTCATGCTTAAAGTATTCACATATCAAATACAAAATCGCTAATACTTTTCGAGTTATAGTAAAAATGTAAAAATGACAGCCATTTTTTAAAATGGCCAACTACTACTCGAAGTGTCATGAGACAGTGTGCAAGGCTCATAAGTATTCACATATCAAATATGAACAAAATCGCTCCACTGCATTTCGAGTTATAGTAAAAAACGTAAAAAATAGTGGCCATTTTTCAAAATGGCCACCTATTACCCAAAGTGTCATTAGACAGTGTGCCATGCTATTCACATATAAATATGAACAAAATTGCTCTACTACTTTTTGAATTATAGTAAAAAATGTAAAATAACACACATAAAAATGGCGGCCATTTTTCAAAATGGCCGCCTACTACCCAAAATGTCATTAGACATCATTGGGCCATGCTTAAAGTATTCACATACCAAATATGAACAAAATCGCACCAATACTTTTTGACTTACAGCAAAAAAATTTAAATAACACAAGTAAAAATGGCGACCATTTTTCAAAATGACCGCCTACTACCAAAAATGTCATTAGACATTGTGCCATGCTTAAAGTATTCACATACCAAATATGAACAAAATCGCGCCACTACTTTTCAAGTTACAGCAAAAAATTGTAAAATGACGTGCAAAGGCATCCATTTTTCAAGATGGCTGCCATGTATTTCTTCTTTTTTTACATTCTAGCTTAATCAATGTCCTATATAACTTTTTCATATTTAAAACATATTGCTATTACAGTTTTATATGCAGTACCTAGATTACTGTAAAATCAGCACTAAAATGGCCGCCATTTTTAAATGAGCATCCATTTTGAAAATCGGCTTTCAAGCAGAACTTCTACCCCCATAGGGTATATGTGTACAAAATATGAACAAAATCGGGCGAACGGTATTTGAGTTATTGCCCGGATGGATGGAAGAACGTACGGACGGACGGACGTCCGGACGGACGTCCGGACGGATGGATGGACGGATGGACAGACGGACGGAGGCGTTCCCCATATCCCTCCGAACTTCATTTGATGGGATAATAATTTATAATTTATTAATGTTGGAGATGCAGACATTTTTCTGTTCATTGTTAAAAAGATACCATTGAGACTTTTTAAGCATACAACTAAAGTTTACATATTGAAATTCAGTGACCGATACATATCCCAGTATAGTTTTCATAATTGATTGATTATTCTAGTTATAATGAAACTGTATCCAATTCCAATGATTGAATTAACTGTATGCTATAATTGTGTGTATACTATAACTTAAGACATGGTATCAATGTTCAAGACAGGGTAAATTAAAACACAAGTCGATTGTTGTTTAGAATCGACCATGACAAACCTTCGTTGGTAGTAGACTCTGCGCGCAGGGTAGTGGAAGAAGATTGGACGTATATTGATTAATTTTGAACAGATGTGCAGATGATTTCAAAACTCTTGGTTTAATGCCAAAAATGTACACACAGCGATGGAGCGTTGTAATGGGCATCCATTCAGAAAGTATGGACAAAAATAAGGAAAGAACTGGTGAGATAACTAGACAAGTTGAAATCTATGAAAATTTGCGTGATCTCACAGTTGGGGACCCATACGTTTCTAAAACAAGGGACTCTGTACAATAATGTAATGCAATAGAAAGGCACTTTTGTTTTGCTTTGTATGGAACAACTTTGAAGAAAAACAGTGCAGTGTTAGATTCACAATCCTTAATATTCATACACCTGGTAGGGTTAAAAATCAAAACGGTTTTGCGGGACGTAATGGTTTCGATACATCCCGAGTAGTTGGCCCCTCGTCACTATGTTAATTTCTGGCATGTTAGTTAATATCATAGCCTGCTATTTTCTATTTTACATCAAGATAAAGAAAGATGTAAGGAATATGCTAACATAAATTAAAACATCACAATAAAGTGTTGTATTCATAAACTAGCTGGTGAAAATTCTGACAAACGAAGGTGGTAAGAAAGAGATGTAATTATGTCTGTCATCACTAAAGCTCTTGGGCTTTCCTCCTCTTAACTACATGTATATTCTGTTTTGCACAGTGATTCTTAAAATTTGAAATATGATTGGCACTTTACTGGGAGTCCAATAAGTGATCTAGCTTACTGTACTCCAACTATTATTAGATGCTATTATATCTTGTGTTTTTGTGATTTTGTATTCCAAGCTATCAATTTTTGCTAAGTTTTTCAAATTTTTCTTGGTTATAAATTTTTGCAGATCTAATATTGCTTAAAATTTATCCAACTTCTTTTTGGCTATTCCTCAAAATATTTTCATTACATGTACTCAAATACATCATGGTAGCTACAAAATCGCAAAAAGCTTGAAATATAATAGCATGTGAAAATTATCAGGAGTACAGTATCACAATATGCTTCCATACTGGCTTTGTATAAAAAAAAACTCATACCCACCTACCAGATTATTAAATCTCAAAATAGCTCAAATTATCAACATTTCTACAATTCCGGCTTTATTTTATGACTAGACAGATGACAGATCCATAAATAAAGGCATATGGATGCATTTTAATGTGTAATGACCAGAGGGCGCCCCAGGGGAATAAATAACTAACGACCGCGAGCATGGGTTTGTAGAAAAAAACGGGTACCGGGTAGTAAATCCTCCATGCTGGGTTCAAACTTGGTATCCGGTACTCGGTCCAAAAAAACGGAAGTAATATTTAAAAAACATGACAAATCAATCTTACACTATTTTCAATAGTTCGTATGTTGGTACGTTAATTGCATTGATTATGATTTAAATCTGTAAATAGCTATCGTTACTTTAGCAGAGAGGTGACGTGTGTTAATTTAAATGATGCAACGTGTAAGATTTTTGATTATTAATCATAATTTAAGTTATCCCAATTTTCGACGAAACGTCCATTGAAGTGTAAATTCTTAGGTCTTACAATGTCATAGGCGTAGCCAGGAGGGGGTGCGATGGTGCGGTCGCACTCCCCCCCATAACCAATGAAAATATGACCATGATGATAGAGGAAGAAAAGAGCCTTAAAATGCTTTTTATTTGGAGCTTCTAGCTCAATTTTGAAGGAAGTTACATACATTTTTGTAAATTCAAAACAAATCTTAGTCGTGCTTATGACACGATCACACAAACCCCTGACTGAAAGCTGGCTACGCCCCTGAATGTACTTTGTGTGTTTGGAGTGATGATGTCATGCTGATGACGTGTCGTGTCGTGCTGATGACATAAATAAAGGGATTGCAAGCTTTATTCCTGTTCTAGTCTACTGCAAAGAAACATATGTTTTTCATACCCGTTTTTGGGGTGCCCAGTTTTTTCGACTGGGTACCGGGTACCAAGTTTGAACCCAGCATGGAGGATTTACTACCCGGTACCCGGTTTCTTCTACAAACCCCCCCCGAGCATAGGTCCAACAAGCCAGATAAAGAAATTGAAAGAAAGTGTGCTAAATTCGATGCCCCGAGTGGGAATCAAACCCAGCTGGGATGTAGTAGAAACTTGCTATCAAGGGTCGTTACAAATGCATCTATAATTCATCATAAACTAAGATTTAATAAACTTTAAAATTGAACCTTTCAAAGACTGTATCATGTCCCATGTACATGGTTAGGTGGGTATGAGGTAGGTTTTTTATACAAAGCCTTCCATACTGACACCATGTGTCTACAACTCTACATGTCCATTAGTCATATCAATCTACCTACCTAAACAAAGTAAATATTGATTGTATTGTAGGATAACAATATTTCTGATAATTAGACAATATTTCTTGCCCATATGAACATACTAAAGTTATTTTCGAAACTTACCTGAGATAGGATCGCTTGGTTGTAAAAAATTTGGTATATCCTTAGCAACTGAAATGAAATATAATTACCATTATAACATTTTAAGTGCACATCATAATAGCAATATACAATATAGTGTAATCTACGTAAGTATTTTGAAATATAATTGCTGCTTAAAGTTGTACTAAACTGTTTTTTTTTTGTTTTTTTTTATTTATTTTTTTATCTTACTATCATATTCATTTAGTATTACATTAACAGGGTTGGCACTTGATACCCATAAAAGGGCATATCAGTGCTAAAATCAAAAGTTGTACAATATAAAAACTAGAAAAACAGCAACTCCACGGAGTAGCAAATCCCACCGAACAAAACATGTTTTGATAAAAAAAAATTGAGCCAAATTCATCCACTGGTATTTGAATTATCAAAGATTATGTCTTTATGAAACATGGTTGCCATTTTGAAATTCAGCTGTCATCTTTAGATTTCTTCTTTAGCAGAGAATGTCCTTCCAATGGTATCTGGGTTATCAAAGATTACTTTTTTAATGAAAAATGGCAGCCATTTTGAAATTCAGCTATTGCCTTTGAAATTTCTTCTGAAGCAGATCTCCTTTTTCCCTAAACATCAGCATATAAAATTGGAACCAAATCCATCCACTAGTATTTGAGTTATCATTACTTACATTTTTTTACGAAAAATGGCGGCCATTTTGAAATTCAGTGGCCATCTTGAAAATTTATTTTTGAGCAGAACTTCTTTGTCTCTAGGCATCAGCATATAGAATTTGAACCAAATCCGTCAACTGGTATTTGAGTTATCAAAGGTTACGTTCTTTTATGAAAAATGGCGGCCATTTTGAAATTTAGCTACTACCTTGAAAATCCCTTCTATAGCAGAGCTCCTATGTCCCTTGGCATCATCATGTAAAATTTGAACCAAATCCATTCAATGGTAATTGAGCTATCAAAGATAATGGTTTTTTATGAAAAATGGCCACCATTTTGAAATTTAGCTGCCATCTTGAAAATCCTTTCTTGAGCAGAGCTCCTATGTCCCTAAGCATCAGCATCTAAAATTTAAACCAAATCCATTCAATGGTATTTGAGTTATCAAAGATAACGTTTTTTTTACGAAAAATGGCCACCATTTTGAAATTTAGCTGCCATCTTGAAAATCCTTTCTCGAGCAGAGCTCCTATGTCCCTAGGCATCAGCATTTCAAATTTGAACCAAATCCATTCAATGGTCTTTGAGTTATCAAAGATAAAGCTTTTTTTACGAAAATGGCCGCCATTTTAAAATTTGGTGGCCATCTTGAAAATGTCTTCTTGAGCAAGGCTGCTTTGTACCAAGGCAACAGCCTATAAAATTTGAAGCAAATCCATCAACTAGTATTTGAGTTATTAAAGATTATATTTTTTCTGAAAAATGGCCGCCATTTTGAATTAAGCAGCCATATTGAAAATTTCTTCTCGAGCAGAGGTCCTACACCCGTAAGGCATAAGCCTATAAAATTTGAATGAAATCCGTCAACCGGTATTTGAGTTATTGCCCGGACACACGAACGGACGGACGGATGAATGGGCGGACGGACGGACGAACGGACGGACGAACGGACGGACGGACGGCTTTTCTATATCCCCCTCAAACTTCGTTCGGTGGGATAATAAATTACAATTTATATGAATTGAATAAAGCAAGAAATACAATTATAGATATCATGCCAGTTCATGTTATAAAATACGACAATACACAAAAATGCCTGCACATAAACAATTCAAAAGTGAAAAATACAAACATAATACAATTGTGGAAGAATAACAATACATGCTCATGGCTCAGTAACTATTTATTAATATTTTTTTGTAATTGTATTTAAAGGAGTAAAATGATGGTAGAGATTGAAGGGAATTTGGTAGTTTGTTCCATATTATTGTTCCAGAGTATTGAACTGATTTTTTTGTTAAGTTTGATTTAAATTTGCATGGGATAATGTGATGGATTTGTCTCGTGGTACGAGTGTGTCTGAAATTGAAATACTGTTTAAATAAATGGGAAGGAAAATGTGCTGGTTCTTTAACTATATTAAACATGAATTTTGCTTTTTCTAATTTATGAATATCAAAGATAGTTAATATATGTAATTGCTTGAATAGTGGTAAACTTGGGTGAAGTAAATCTAAATTTAAAGATAATTTGACAATTTTTTTTTGAATTGCATAAATCTTGTCTAATAAAAATTTGTTGGCATTTCCCCATATGATGTTACAATATGAAATGTGAGAATATATAAGTGAGTAATATATATCAAGCAAAGCTGTTAAATTTAATTTGTAGCGTATTTTGTAAAGTATACCTAGTGTTTTGGATATTTTCGAAATAATATAAGATATATGTTCGTTCCAATTTAATTTATTGTCAATCATTACTCCAAGAAAGTTTGTTTTTTCAACTCGTTCAATAGTATTTCTATCAATAATTAACTGATATTTGGGATCATTGAGTTTAGGTTTTGATTTAGTAAAGATCATATAATTAGTTTTATCTATGTTGAGTGAAAGTTTATTGTTCTTGAACCAATTAGAAATTTTAATCATTTCATTATTTGCAATTTTGAATAGGTTTTCTAGGTTATCATCTTCGAGGCATATATTAGTATCATCAGCAAAAATAACTAATTTGAAAATATCTGATACCTTAAAAAGATCGTTTATATATAGCGTAAATAGTACTGGCCCCAAGACAGAGCCTTGAGGGACACCAAAAGTTAAAGTTTCATTTTTATCTGAATATGTATCCTCAATAAAAGTTTTTAAAGAACGGTTTTTTAAATAACTTCTAAACCAATCATTAGCAACACCGCGAAAACCTAGCATTTCTAGTTTATTTAGTAAAATTGTATGGTCAATGGTATCAAATGCCTTGGAAAGGTCTAAATATAAACCTAAAACATGTTTTTTATTATCTAAAGCAAAACGAATTTGTTCAGAAAAAGTAAGAATGGCCATATATGTTGAATGTTTTTCTTTAAAACCAAATTGTCTTTCATGCATTAGATTATTAGTTTTAAGAAATGTAGAAAAACGTTTATGCATTACTTTTTCAAGAAGTTTAGAAAAAACACTCAGTAAAGAAATAGGTCTATAGTTCTTTAGTTTATCTGGAAAAATACCAGATTGCAGTGAAAGGTTAACAATATGTGTAAAAGGAGTAGCTATATTGAATCTAGCATGTTTAATTACCATGGGCTTTATATTGTCAAAACCAGGTGCTTTATCACCAAGTCCCTGCATTAATGTTAAAATTTCATCTTCAGTAACAGGATCCAGAAATATAGAATGTTCGTTTCTCGTAATATTGGCAAGTGGTGACCCTTTGGAATTAATTTTTGATGCAAATTTTGGACCAACATTTGCAAAGTATGAAGAAAAATTGTTTGCCACAGTTAATTTATCTTTCGTTAAAGTATTATTTATAAGCATGTTAAATTCAGATGCATTTGAATTATTATTTCTGTTCAAAATGTTATTAATAATTGACCAAGTTTGCTTAAGATTACCTTTAACTTCATGGAACTTAGAACTATAATGTTTTTTTTCAGAAAAGCGAATTATATGTTGCAATTTGTTTTTAAATTCTTTGTAAGCCTGTTGATTTTCAGTAGAAGGATGTTTAATGTATTTACGATATAATTTGTGTTTGTTTTTACATGAAGTTATGATACCTTGAGTTAACCATGGCTTACTTGAATTTATGAACATTTTAACTGTTTTTGATCTTAGAGGGAAATGTATGTTATATAGATTTGTGATTAAATTTTCAAATTTTATGTATGCTAAGTTAACATCACTTTTTGTTAGTACCTCAGTGTAAATACTCGCATCTGATTGGTCAATTAGCGGTCAACATTTTTGCCTGTACCTCACCTGTGCATCATGGGATATCATATTATTGACCGCTTATGTTACTGTACTACACTTGTGAATCATGGGAAATATGACGTCATAATGTTTACAGAAAAAACATGGTAGACGGACATTTCGTAAACGTTGATGAAAGTGATATTTTGACTTTGCTAGACGACAAGTATAGCAAAAATACAAAAAGAAACGAAAAATTAACATTAATTTACAAGTGAGTATGCAGTTATGTGCCAAAACAGAGAGTTTAGCTACCACTGTCTTAAGATTTTCTTAAAAAATCATTGCTGGCGTGGTTCGGAGAAAATATTGTGAAATGAAGCCATGATTGATGACTGTCGTCTATATGTGTATTATTAGTTTCTTCTGACTAACAAAACAATTGTAGACCTCTCCATTCGGTCAACCGTCAAAACCATATACCTCGACTGTAAACCTTGAAACTACTGTTGACCTCGACCTTCGGTCTCTGTCAACAGTAGTTTCTCGGTTTACAGTCTCGGTATACAATTTTGCCGGTTGACCTCTGGAGAGGTCAACAATTGTATACTGTAAGTATCTCATTCCAATTTATATTTGCCAAATCAAAGTTAAAATTTATTATAGCTTTATCATTAATGTGTCTAAATTTAAAAGTTTTAGCCTCGATTTTCACTCTATTTAAATTATATTTATGCTATCTTAACATATGAAGGCCACACTTTAAGATGGTGAAACACCATCACTTCAAAAAGTTCATTTTATCATGATATCTGGGATATAGAGTCATTATGTGTCTGTTTCAGCGTCAAAACTGATTTCATTTTCATAGCAGAAATGCTACGTCATGTGACATGATTATCGAATGACGCCTGTGGTCCCTAAGAAAAAAACAACTATTTTGTCCGAATTTCAACCGTTAAAAACCATTGCGTAACCATTAAAAATCATTGCAGAACCATTACTGCAACCATTTGAAATGGTTTCCAACTGTTACATTTCAACCATTAAAATTTGGTTGAAAACTTTGGATGCATATCATCGAAATTATAGGATCATTTGCAACCATTACAAACCATTGATTGTTTAAGTTGCATTTTACTAAATGGTTGCAACTTTTTTCAACCATATTATGGAAATTATTTAGTTTAAGAATGAGACAATTTAAATATGAAAAACATACAAATGAATTGAATGCATAATTATGTTTCAAAATACGGTAGTTGATGGTTATTGGCATATTATTTCTTATTAAATTAAGATAATAAGGTACATTTTCGGCACTGAATATGACTTCAAATTCATTCTTATAGGCATATTATTTCTATAAAGAATAAGGTTTATTCATTTTTGGCACTGAATATGACATCAAGTTCATGACTTCATGTTCATAGAGATATTATTTTTATTTTATTGAAGAGAATCAAGTGTATTCATTTTTTGGCCCTGGTCTTCCTTGTAGTTTGTTTGGAAATTCCTTCTTGATTCATTCAGTTTGACTAAAAGTACAACAAAACGTTCTGTGGAATTTTTCTATTTTTCTCCTGTCTCAACGAAAAAATGTTTCTGACTAAAGATACACACATATTATGAAACATCAAATAATGTATTTCCTGCCTATTGTTTATGATTTGGATTAGGCAAGAGGCCAAATTCTTCTACACTATTCAATATCATTTACAAATCGAAAAATGTTAATACTATTTGATTAAATTCAAGATCAGCAACCAACTTGATCAATATCAGTGTTAATGAGTCATAGAAGAGATACCTTCAGTAATCAGATAGGGAAGCAGAATTTCAAAATTTTAAATCCATACTTGAGTGAAAGCGTATCTGGTTGACTAAAGTTATGGCTTATTTGTAAGAATCTACATTGTATTTGTAATCTACCCCGTTGCAAATCCCATTAATTACTTACTTAAAAATGCATAAAAACATGTATAAATAGCAAGCAACACCTCCGATTCCATTTGCGGCAAGTGCGTTTATCATATCTTTAGTTGACGTTTTTCTTTTTGAATCTGATTTTGAAAAGTGAAACTGAATCTGCCATCAGCAGTATCAAAATAGCACTTAGAGTATTGAGAATCAACTGAAGTTCAAAAAATAAGGTGAAATATACACCAACTCAATGATTGTGACCGATTATGGCCAAATAAAATGGTCATAAAAAGCTGTAAATAATGTTAAAGAGAAAGGGAATGATGCTGTAGTGTCCCTAGCTCTGATTTCGTTACTCGGCTGGGAAAAAAAGGTTTGAGGTTATCATTTTGTTCCAGACACTCTCTCGAGTAAATTTATCTTGGGTGGAGTAAAAATATGTGGTAAGTGAATTCACTATGGGCAGTTAAAGTGACGCCATCTATTCATTTTCAAACATGGGGGTGGGGGTGTAAAATATTTTTTTAACGTAGGTTAGTGGGAAAATATAAGAAAATACCATTAAGATCTCATGGCAAACATAAAAGGGAATGAGCAAAAATTATTTCAGGTGCATTGGGCTGGGTATTAGGTCAACATTTGAAGTTTGGTGTAGTGCCTGCCCTCAGTGCAGAATTCAATTCTGCGTTTTTATTAACCAGTTTCTTGTGGGAAAATATCACTAGCTTTCTTGTCAAAATAACAGAATTGTGCAAGTACAAGCTAATAAGAGATTCTGACAGTTGTTTTAGTACAACTCTAATATTATATGGAACTGATATGAATACTGATATGCAAAGTATAGGAAAGATTCACCTGTCTCAATACCCAAATTCAGTATAAATCACTAATACAACAATGATTATTAGTAAAATGTTCAAATCACATTAACCAAATTATCTTATAAATTACCTACCAAACCTTTTGATGGCAGGTTCAACAAGACCTGAAAATAAGAACAAGGTATAACACTATAAAATGTCACCATCTGGTTGCAATTACAAAACTGTAACCATTTGTCACAGTCTTCAATGCCAAACACTAAAGCTGGAGGCTATGACAAGAAAAGTGAGATGTTGCTGCCTGTCTCCTTGCCAACAATACTGCAATATCATACAATGCTGCAATATATCCTTAATCTTGCTTTAAGACCCTGGACCCCCTTATCTACTTAAATTACAGGGTCTTGTAATCAGTGCCTAGGCCCAGATGCTGCCCCCTGGATCAACAGATCTGGAAATAGGCTTAATCAGTTAATTGATTTTCATAATGTGGAAACTATTTAAGATATCAAGGCCAAACACAGAATACATGTTCACTGAAATTGCCAACGAGGCACATTCCGTTGTACATCATTGTTCACTTCTTGGTTGATCATCTTTTTAATAGTATGTATTGAAGGATTCAAAAGAGACATTGGATGCTACAATATTAGCAGAATCTAAAATGGTAAGCATGGGCGTAGCGCTTATTACGCAAAATATGCACAGGCGTACCAAATGAATTTCAAAAAATTAAAAATGTGTTAAAATGCATTAATTTATTTGCGAATTTATTGATGCTTCCTACCGTTTCTGTATTTTTATCATTGTCAACATAATAAAACATTGATAAAAATGCTTAGATTCCATCAAATTACACACTAAAAATTCCCGGGGGAGCATACCCCCGGACCCCCGCGATGCCTTCAGCCACGCAATCAGGCATCCCCGAGTGTGCGTACCAACTCAAAATATAGCTCTACGCCCATGATGGTAAGCTTATAAGACTGACTAGACTACTTTCAAATGCAGGTACATGTAAATGAATAGTATCACTGGTAGATCTTGTCCCCCTCCCTAGAAAAATTATTTTGGGGAAAACTTTTGTAGGGCCTTAATTAGTGGGCCTTTTTGGACATAACTTGGCCTTTTGGGGCTTTTTTTAATTCCTATGCCAAATTATCAAAAACTAAGTCTTAAAGGATAGGTATCGATATGGTGAACTGAATTCAACAATGTTTTTCTCTTAAACCAATTATTGAAAACATACTGTAAAAAACATGGTCCTTTATGTAATGTTGACTGATTGGCAACAATTTAATGTAAAAATTATTTAGATGTTTTTGTTAACATTTTTTGTTTTTTAGTGCAATTGTTTTTTGTTCCTTTCTATGAATTCTTGAGAATGAAATAAAATGTCTTTCCGAACCTTGTTGGAACAAAATAGCATATACAACATTTTCTTAGACCTCTCAATATTATAGTTATACAAAGGAAATTTTGGTTGATTTAACAAAAGTGTGCAAAAACTTAAAACAAAACCCCCCAAAATAGTTAAAAATTAAGATAAACCTTTTATTTCATTAACAAGATACTTTTTCAAAATCAACCAAACTTTCCTTTGTACAATTACAATATGGAGAGACCTAAACATGTTGTGTTTATGTCGTTTTGTTCCAACGAGGTTCGGATAGAGGTTTCATTTCATTCCGAACATATGATACCAATAACAAAAGGAGTATCTGATGTGTTTTCTAAAACGATATAGAAAAAATTATTTATCTATATTTCAAATTATAATGTTACCATCCAAAAGATGACCATTAAATTGACCATGTGTTAAATTTTCGTGTGTTTTGATTACTGGTTTAAGAGAAATATGCGTGTCCAAAAAGTTCACCATATCGATACTACACCTTTGCACAATTTGGTCCCAATTTTTGGTTTAACAGGGTTCGTACACCTTTTTTAAAATGAATTTCCCTGACAATTCCCTGACATTTCCAGGCAAAAAAAGGAAATTTCCAGATCTAACTTTCCTTGCGCGCCCTCTAAAAAGTCTCAAACAACTGTATTATTCAAGACAAAAATACTTATCATGAAACATTTGGGGTTTCTCCTTCAGTACCATTTCTCATGACTTAACTACTTGTACAGGCAGTCTTATTCACCAATTTATTCCTGATACATATTATTTTTTAATATTACATATTTTACATTGCTTAAGGCCAAAGGTAAACATACATGTACAGGGGCATAGCCAACAAGTATCAAGGAGGTGCATCTTTTGGGGTTTGCATCACTGCGAGCGAAGGAAAACCAGAAGGGGGGTACGGGGGTTCACCCCCGGAATTTTTTCAAAATTGACAATTGTATATGGTGCATTCTAAGCATTTCAAACTATATTTGTTAATGTTTTGGAATGAATCTAAATGACAACTGAAACTTTAAAATTTTGATCTAAATCCTACTAGAAAAATAGCAACTCACTTGAGGGGCAATTCCCACCTAATGAAACATATTTCTATTGAATACTATCATTGTGAACATTATATGATAGCAATAACCTGGCATTACTATTGTCTTCTCCCTTTTGGGAAAATTACACCAAAGCAATTGACATCATATTAGAAATTCCTTCTCAAGTAGCATCACCAGATCACGAAAAGGCTCAGGCCTATGATACCAAATCAAATAATCAGTATTTTGTGTTATCAGGAATCAAATTTCTTTAAATTATCAAAAATTTCATAAACAAGACACACAGTGATAAATATCGCACTTTGAAGAGCAAACTGGCCACCATGCAATTTACCCAGCATGGCAAAAACCTAATCAGACCTTGGCACTAGTCTGCTCTTGCATCTGTAAACATTTCAAGTTGACAAGGTAAGCGGTTTTCCTGCAATTTTGATGACAAGAATTTATTTGTAGTTTTGAACTTTGGGAAAATTTAGATAACATTGTTTGTGACCTAATTTGATGACCTTCGACCTTGAAAATTTCACTTTTTCAGATCTCAGTAGGTGTTTTGTAATTAAGCTGACCTAAATTTAAATCCAAAATATCAATTTAGAAAATCAACTTTTTTGACCTTTTCAAGGTCACTGAAGGTGAACGAAAGGTCAAATCTGAAATCTAAGGTCAGATTTGAACTTCTGAGAACTTGTAGATGTTTTAAAAAAAAAAGTTGGTCAATTTGGAGCAAGTTGAAAATTTCAAAATGGCCATCATGTAATTCAGCCAGCATACCCAAAACCTAATCAGATCTTGGCAATAGTCTGCTCTTGCATCTGTAAAAATTTCAAGGTTGAACGGATAAGTGGTTTTCCTGGAATTTTGATGACAAGATTTGTTGAAAAATTCAAAATGGCCACCACGTAGTTTACCCAGCATGCCCTTAACCTAATCAGGTCTTGGCACTAGTCTGCTATTGCATGTGTAAAAATTTCAAGTTGAACAGGTTAGCGGTTTTCTTGGAATTTTGATGACAAGAATTGATTTGTAGTCTCAAACTTTGAGAAACTTGGATAACATCATTTGTGACCTAGTTTAATGACATTGACCTTCGACCTTGAAAATTTAACTTTTTCAGATCTCAGTAGGTGTTTTTTAATTAAGCTGACCTTAATTTAAATCCAAAATATCAATTTAGAAAATCAACTTTTTTGACCTTTTCAAGGTCACTGAAGGTGAACGAAAGGTCAAATCTGAAATCTAAGGTCAGATTTGAACTTCTGAGAACTTGTAGATGTTTTAAAAAAAAAAAATTGGTCAATTTGGAGCAAGTTGAAAAATTCAAAATGGCCGCCAAATTGAAAAATTCAAAATGGCCATCATGTAATTCAGCCAGCATACCCAAAACCTAATCAGATCTTGGCAATAGTCTGCTCTTGCATCTGTAAAAATTAGGGATGGGACGGTTCGTTTCGGTTCGGTTCGGTTCGGTTTTTCGGATCATCAGCCGTCGGTTCGGTTTTTTTCGGTTCGGTTCATTCATTTTAAGGATTTGTATTGATTGAAACGATTAGCTGCTTTGTCTCTGACGTTATAACAATATTTTATAGATGGAATTTTATGTTATAGTATTTCATGAACAATATATATTATTTAGAATACACGACTAAAGAATATAGTACCAGGGACCACATGATTGATTACTGAGGGATACGAATATGCGGATATAAAACGAATCTATAAAACGAGTGAGTTAGCAACAGACAAGACAGACAAGGTAGGGACTAGGAATATCAAAAATGTTGCTTTAAAACAGTGTTTTTAACTGTTTTATTGATACTTGACCAATGAAATATTGATCCGAAAACGATCCGAAAAGCTGATCCGAAAGTAGGGCCGTGATCCGAAAACCGATCCGAAGGCTATGAACCGCGGTTTTTCGGTATTTCGGTTATCCGTCCCACCCCTAGTAAAAATTTCAAGGTTGAACGGATAAGTGGTTTTCCTGGAATTTTGATGACAAGATTTGTTGAAAAATTCAAAATGGCCGCCACGTAGTTTACCCAGCATGCCCTTCACCTAATCAGGTCTTGGCACTAGTCTGCTATTGCATGTGTAAAAATTTCAAGTTGAACAGGTTAGCGGTTTTCTTGGAATTTTAATGACAAGAATTGATTTGTAGTCTCAAACTTTGAGAAACTTGGATAACATCATTTGTGACCTAGTTTAATGACCTTGACCTTCGACCTTGAAAATTTAACTTTTTCAGATCTCAGTAGGTGTTTTGTAATTAAGCTGACCTAAATTTAAATCCAAAATATCAATTTAGAAAATCAACTTTTTTGACCTTTTCAAGGTCACTGAAGGTGAACGAAAGGTCAAATCTGAAATCTAAGGTCAGATTTGAACTTCTGAGAACTTGGTCAATTTGGAGCAAGTTGAAAAATTCAAAATGGCCGCCAAATTGAAAAACCAGAACAACGGCAACGCCAAAGCGTAGCGAATCCCATCGAACATTTTTCAAAACGGGCACCTTCTACCAAAAGTGTCACTAACCAGTGTGCCATGCTTATAATATTCACATACCAAATATGAGCAAAATCCCTCTACTACTTTTCGAGTTATAATAAAATATGTTAAAATGGTGGCCATTTTGAAAAATGGCCGCCTTCTACCAAAAGTGTCATTAGACAGTGTGCCATGCTTATAGTATTCACACACCAAATATGAACAAAATCACTCCACTACTTTTCGAGTTATAGTAAAATACGTTAAAATGGCGGCCATTTTGAAAAATGGCTGCCTTCTACCAAAAGTGTCATTAGACAGTGTACCATGCTTATACGTATTCACATACCAAATATGAACAAAATCGCTCCACTACTTTTTGAGTTATAGTAAAATAAGTTAAAATGGCAGCCATTTTTCAAAATGTCAGCCATTTTTCAAAATGGCCACCTTCAACCAAAAGTGTCATTAGACAGTGTGCCATGCTTACAGTATTCACATACCGAATATGAACAAAATCGCTCCACTACTTTTCGAGTTATAGTAAAATACGTTAAAATGGCGGCCATTTTGAAAAATGACCGCCCTCTACCAAAAGTGTCATTAGACAGTGTGCCATGCTTATACGTATTCACATACCAAATATGAACAAAATCGCTCCACTACTTTTCGAGTTTTAGTAAAGTAAGTTAAAATGGCGGCCATTTTTCAAAATGTCCGCCATTTTTCAAAATGGCCGCCTTCTACCAAAAGTGTCATTAGACAGTGTGCCATGCTTATAGTATTCACATACCAAATATGAACAAAATCGCTCCAATACTTTTCGAGTTACAGCAAAAATCGTAAAATAACGAGTAAAGGCCGCCATTTTTCAAGATGGCTGCCATGTGCTTTTTTAATATCTACATTTCTAGCTTTATTAAAGTCCTATATAATTTTTTTACATTTAAAACATATTGCTATTACAGTTTTACATATTGCACCTAAATTACTGTAAAATCGGCACTAAAATGGCCGCCATTTTTAAATGAGCGGCCATTTTGAAAATCGGCTTTTGAGCAGAACTTCTACCCTCATAGGGTATATGTGTACAAAATATGAATAAAATCGGGCCAACGGTATTTGAGTTATTGCCCGGACGGACGGACGGACGGACGGACGTACGGACGGACGGACGTACGTACAGACGGACGGAGGCGTTCCCTATATCCCTCCGAACTTCGTTCGATGGGATAATTAAAAATGGCCATCATGTAATTCAGCCAGCATACCCAAAACCTAATCAGATCTTGGCAATAGTCTGCTCTTGCATCTGTAAAAATTTCAAGGTTGAACGGATAAGTGGTTTTCCTGGAATTTTGATGACAAGATTTGTTGAAAAATTCAAAATGGCCGCCACGTAGTTTACCCAGCATGCCCTTAACCTAATCAGATCTTGGCAGTAGTCTGCTATTGCATCTGTAAAAATTTCAAGTTGAACAGGTTAGCGGTTATCTTGGAATTTTGATGACAAGAATTGATTTGTAGTCTCAAACTTTGAGAAACTTGGATAACATCATTTGTGGCCTAGTTTAATGACCTTGACCTTCGACCTTGAAAATTTAACTTTTTCAGATCTCAGTAGGTGTTTTGTAATTAAGCTGACCTAAATTTAAATCCAAAATATCAATTTAGAAAATCAACTTTTTTGACCTTTTCAAGGTCACTGAAGGTGGATTTGGACCAAATTCAAAAACTGTTAATAGTACCCCACACACATTTTGGTTGCCTACTTCCATGTGCTAAGGTTTTCAAAATTGGCAAAGCCCCTGAAAGTTGAAAAGACTGATGTACGATCGGACTGTCGAACAGACAGCTTCTTAATATAAATACAATTTTACATTGTAAAGAGGTCCAAGAATTTTTTTTGTTTTTCACCTCCCGCCCCCCCCCCCTCAGATTAACCCCTCATCAAACCATGAAATATATACCAGTAATTAACTTTGAATGGCCTAAGACTAAGCTTACTACATAAAAAAGCATAATTGTATTAAATCATCTATACATTATTTTTATTGTTCGGTTTCAGTGTAATGTTCACACTGTTCTACAAATAGACAATACCAGATCTAATGTCATTCAACCAACCCTAATGAAAAGATTTGCAATTTGTGGAAACAACTAGTAGATGATTTTGGATTTCACTTATATCCTGTCATAGCCCTAAAATGTATTTTGCTGGAACATTATTCTTTCAACATTGATACAAAATTCCCTGACATTTCCCTGACAAATCTACTGTTTCAAAATTCCCTGACATTTTTGGCCCTTTTTGACCCAATTTTAAAATACCCTGACATTTCCAGCACCTGGAAAAATAAATCAATTTCCCTGACATTTCCAGGTGTGTACGAACCCTGTTTAAGCGGCCCAAATCTTTTTTTCTGCCATGATATGTGGGCCCTCCACTTGTTAGCTTTCAGATCTGCCACTGAATATTGTGTTAAAATCTTATTCTTTAATTAGAAACCATTTACAGTTATGAATAAAAATGGAAACCCGACAGACTATAAAAGGCATCAAATTGCACTTACCATCTATTCTGTAGAGAAAGTTTGTTTGACCATTGACAGACTTACAGTTATAAGTTCCTTCATCACCTGTGAATATAAATAACAGAACATTAATTATGTTTGTTTATCATTCCTTCTACAGTCTGTATTAGCACGGTACAGTGTATCACTTTTAAGATACCCACTACAGGCAGAATCAGATTTCTTTGTGCAAGCAAAGAGAATGGCTCCTCAATTGCAACTTGTGCATAGGTAGCAGCTGCGATTCTGGATTTCATGTTAGGGAGGGCACTTGATAATGGCTGTGAGCAAAGCGAGCCGCGTCAAGTGAGTGCAGCGACCAAGTCCAACAATTCGGGGGTCTGGTGAGCAATTTCAGAAAATATATAAGCATATTTCATGTTTTAAAACAAATATAAAATATATGTTCAAATATAATACTGTATCGAGTGAGTGCAACTGTGCAAGAATAGGGGGGGTCTGGGGTTCTAACCAAAGATAATTTCAAAAATTGAACATCATTTGGTGCATAATCTGAGCATCCCCGGTGACCCTTGCAACTTCAACTTTTGTTTGATGAAAACCCCACTGGGGAGGAACATTTCTCGAAGAAACGATGAAAGTACTTTCTCTCGTTTTCTAATCAAGGGAATTAATTTAATTAATTTGTGAATTACAGTATCAGTTTCCAAGTTCTAATCGTACTTGAAACCGGATACTACATACTTGCCAAATATTGGAAGGATAAAAGAAACATATCTTTGTTTCCAGTTCCTCCCCAGTGCTTTACCATGACTTGCCCATGTCTCGCTATAGAGGGTGTTACGTGGGCTATTAGTAGAAAATCTCCGAATTTAGTTCAAATGCATCTACCATTTGTAACTTTTAAACTGTATTTATTGTCAAATGTGTCAAATGCCTTTGTCTAAAATAAAATTCTTGGTTCCTATATGATATATAATAGTTCTGTTTTATCTCAAATTGACTTTGGAGTTGAAAATTATGACACACCCTGTACAAATACTAGAGGGAGAGTTTGTTATACAGCCAATGCAAATGGCTTGCTCCATGCATCGCTAACACAGATTAGATTGATAAGTTTATCAAAATAGTAGTTAAAGTATTTGAGCGAATACTTTACATATTCAGCTTATTAGGGAGATTCACAGTCAATTGGTTGACACATATGAGTATGTTATTGTTTACGTGTAGATCCAATTTTATAAGTTTACCATCATCGTGTATATGCCTTTTTATACGTTCAAAACTTATATCTCAACTTAAACTTTTATACGAACTGTGAAATTATTCGTTCGTGTAATGAACCACGTTAGAGGGTCTTGTTTGTAGAACACCACGCCACAATATATATTGAGTTGATAACGTACATATTACAACGATGCAGTAGATATTACATTTGCAATCACTAATTGATGAATATGCTTTACAACATCAAAACTATTTATGCCAACTGGGAACAATTCATGAAAATCAATTTCAAATTGATTTTAGTGTGACAAGACCCTTTAAAGTAAAAGTTTACATATACGTTTTCAAAACAACTTTTATCGAAACCTCTCTAATGACAAAAAGAATACTCCATGGCAGATTTGGAACCTCTACTTACCTCCTTGGAAGTGTTTTACAACTAAAGTATGGTCAGGTAGGGTGTATATCCGGTTAAATTCATCATCATCGTGCATGTCGAGATCAAGCTCTTCAAAATTTTCATCACCATGTTCTCTCTTATACCACAACTTGCTCAAGTTCTCCTCATCATCATGCTTTCCACTGTAACGATGGAAGTTATGCAATCTTTTTATTTGATTCCATTTATTTCTCTGTAACAGCCAAACTTTTTTTAGATTTAATATACATGTTTTATGAAACAAACAAAAATTTGCTCCATCTGGACCAGAAGTTTAATTATAACAGTTTTGTTGGGTTGTGGACCAGTCAGAGTGGATAATTTGTTATTTGGATGTATCCCATTTTAGGTAGATAATATGTGAGAATATGTATCGGTGATTGAAGGGATTTATTTCATATAATAGTTTGTAAAGAATAAAACATATCTTTATAAAAAAAAAGAAAAAAAACTGTCCTACCTAATGTTGAGGATACACTTCATTCAAACCCAATGCTAGTGAAGTTTCAAAATGATATCTCAATAAGTGAGGAATATCCTGTTTTAGTGAACATAAAAATTTCGACGTCATAGTGAACATCTGCCTTATGAACACTTGTTTTCATGAACACCTGTCTGAATGAACACCTCACTACTGGAAGCATCCTGCATGTAAAATCATGTCTCTAGTAGCAATCTTATCCCAAGAAGATGCATTTTAGAGAACACATTTGTTCAAAATATTTTCATGGGACATATATAAGACAAGTCATTAACATGCAAAATGTCACCACCTGCCATTTGTTACAGACACCAACCACTGGACACCAGCCAACAAAGACCAACCACAAAACCCCAAACACAAAAAAGTTGAAGACTATAACAATTTGCCACCACTTATGATGGAGACATAAAAAGTATCTCAAGGTAGACCTATTATAGAGCCAACAAAAAGTTCTAGAAAGCTAGCCCAATGTTCTGTTTAACTCTTTTGCGCGGTCAGGCGAGTTTTGTCGCCACTACGCTTTATGGCGTATGTCAACCTGGAGTCGACATGCTATAGGAAAGTTTTAGCAGACTTCAAAAGATGTCACCCTTGTATTGCAGTGCCAATATTTGGTACTCACATTGACAGGAAGTGATTTAAAATTAATTTGGCGAAGCAAAGTTTCTGAAAAAAATTATTTTGGGGTTATAATGAAAACACGCGCTACGCGCTAACGCGCCACGCGCCAATGCGCTAATAGAAAATGATCCTTCCCCCACGATGTGTGAGCATGTTTTAAGCGCATGTTTATGATTGGTCTATACCCTTGGCCCAGGGACATGTATAATTAGGGTTATGACTACCTGGGAACTTGTCAAAACATTGACACTTCAAAGACTGTATAAATCACCGCTAACCTGTCAATCAGACTTTGATGTGAACTTTGCGGCCGCAGGAAATAAACAAAGCCTCTCGAAAATTACACTTTTCAAGTTACGATTTCTCTAAAAATATAAGACAAATTAAGATGTTCTTCACACCGTTAAAAAACAGAATTCAACTTCAATTTAGGAAATAATTCCAAAACTAAATGAACGTGTACTTTTCTCTGTATTTGACCTGAAAGAACATGAGTAACTTAGAATTAATAAATATTTACGGCCAATTATATTAATTCCAAATGAAATACAATCCTGTTTTCAACAATATTCCTGGTAAAATAGGTAATACAATTCACTGGGACTGACGTAATTCAAAACTTTTAAAATCTAAAATCAAATTGAGAAAAACGAAAGCAAACATGAAAGGGGGGTTCATAGGGGTCTTGGAAATCCATATACACTATTTTTCACAAGCCCCTCAGTCTTATACCATTTACAGCATTTTTCACCCCTTTTACATGTATAACATACAGTGTATGCAATATTTTTCACATCTCCCTATATAGACGGTGAACCAACACGATCCTCAGAGACCCAGAGGGTGCATGAATGCACCTACTCCCTATAGTACTATATTTTACAAAAAGGTCGGGTAAATAATATATCTGTACGATAATTTTGAAATTACCGTTGAGAAAAGTTTGGATAATATTCAGAAGGAAATAACATAATGCAAGAATCCACGTAGTACCAAATGTATAATCATACGGCAAATAGGCAGTACACAGCCCCGAAGCCAGGGGGGTTCGGAGGGTGACTTTGGAATTTTTGAAAAAGTGACCCCCCCCCCAGGAAATCCTGGTTACTGTCCTGGCATATGGCATATAGAGACTACTATATAGAGATCTGGATTACCCCATAAATGTGGGACTGATTTTTCAAATCACCCCCACAACCAGGCCCGTAGCCAGAGGGGGAGCTGGGGGAGTGGAGCTCCCCCTCTGGCCAGAGATTCTTTCAAAATCATGCAGTTTTTCACCATTCTGAGAATTTTTTTCATGATTATTAGCCAAAATTGTGAAAAAGCTTCCCCTGGAAAAAAGCTGGCTACGGGCAAGCCCCCACAACTACTTGTGTATTGAAATCCCAAATTTATGGGGATAAGCTGGATCTACAGTATTCGTTCAAACTGCCTTTAAATTTCATAATAGGCTTCTTTAATTCTTTTAAAACATATGTTTATTTAACTTATATGATGCCATATACGATAAATGTTGCCCCCTCTTATGCGGCCATACACAATAGATTTTCACCCTCCTCTTATACGATAACCCTATACACCCCCCCCCCCATGAAAGCGCCTGAATTATCCCACCGTTTGGTAAGTCATGTGAGATATAACTTCAAATACAAAGAGTAAAGATATATAAAACACCCATGACTTGATATTAAGAGGTAACATGCGACAAATAAACATTATATTAAGTCATTAGTCAAGTAGTCGGGCCCCCGGCTCAGATTTCGAAACGGGATTTTTCTCGCCGATGGATGGACCCAAATAATGCAATGAAATAGGGAGCATATTCGCATATCTGCGACCATTCATCTTGTAAGGTGCTACTTTCTATCTTCCTTTTAAATCAGATAAAACACACTGACAATCGATAATCTTTGCACAGTTAACGATCAAACATTGGGCTTCTTCATACTTCTGCTTTCTGATGAGCCACCTAATCTCTTCACTCACTCGATTTTTATACATGTTCCCGGGCCTGTGGGAACGATCATTCTGAACAGTGCGTTAGTGCGCTAGCGCGTTGGCGCGTAGTGCGTGTTTTCATTATAACCTTATTTTGGTCACTTAATTGATTTATTTGTAACAAATACGAATCTGGAAGTGATCAGACATTGTGGTATTTAAAAAGGGCTAGATTTAGACGGGTAATAATGATCAAATCGCTGCTATATTCAATTATTCTAGCAGTGAAGCCTAATATTTGAAGCCTCAGAAAATGAAACTCAGAACGATGATGGGCCTGACAACTCTGTGCCTGGGGGACAGGCAAGGGAAGCTGCTGGGGTACACCAAGGTAATATTTAGTAGGGGTCTTATGTTTTTTTGCAATACATAATGTTTAGGATTTTTTTATCATCAGTGCCTCTATTTGTGATGAGTTCATACGTTAACATATGATTTATACATATGTTTCCAATTATGAGTAAAAATTTGGTGGTGTTATCTCTGTTGGTTTAGGTTTTATGTCACTTTCAAATTGGCAGGCATGAAAATCCTAATTTTTAGTAAATTAATTACCGCTCGGTAGCTTTTAAAAATAACCAGAACAACGGCAACGCCAAAGCGTAGCGAATCCCATCGAACAGAAATAGCTGGCATTTTTACAAACGAATAGCAAATATCATAAAACAACACACCAGAAAGACCACCATTTTCAAAATGGTTGCTCACTAGCCAAGTTGTCATTAGGAGAAATAATATGCTTTTAAGTAGCTACCTCTAAAATTTTTGAAAAATTACACACGTACTTGTAAAATAACACACATAAGAATGGTGGCCATTTTTCAAAATGGCCCACTACTCCCCAAAGTTTTATTAGACAATGTGCCATGCTTAAAGTATTCACATATCAAATATGAACAAAATCACTCCACTACTTTTTGAGTTATAGTAAAATACGTTAAAATGGCGGCCATTTTTCAAAATGGCCACCTTCTACCAAAAGTGTCATTAGAAATAGACAGTGTGCCATGCTTATAGTATTCACATACCAAATATGAACAAAATTGCTCCACTACTTTTCGAGTTATAGTAAAATATGTTAAAATGGCGGCCATTTTTCAAATTTTTTTTCAAAATGGCTGCCTTCTACCAAAAATGTCATAGGACAGTGTGTCATGCTTATAGTATTCACATACCAAATATAAACAAAATCGCTCCACTACTTTTCGAGTTATAGTAAAATACGTTAGAATGGCGGCCATTTTTCAAAATGGCCGCCTTCTACCAAAAGTGTCTTTAGACAGTGTGCAATGCTTATAGTATTCACATACCAAATATGAACAAAATCGCTCCACCATTTTTTGAGTTACAGCAAAAATCATAAAATGACGAGTAAAGGCGGCCATTTTTCAAGATGGCTGCCATGTGCTTCTTTAATATCTACATTTGTAGCATTATTAATGTCTTTTATAATTTTTTTACATTTAAAACATATTGCTATTACAGTTTTACATATTGCACCTAAATTACTGTAAAATCGGCACTAAAATGGCCGCCATTTTGAAATGAGCGGCCATTTTGAAAATCGGCTTTCGAGCAGAACTTCTACCCCCATAGGGTATATGTGTACAAAATATGAACAAAATCGGGCCAACGGTATTTGAGTAATTGCCCGGACGGACGGACGGACAGACGGACGGACGGACGGACGGACGTACGTACAGACGTACGTACGGACGGACGGACGGACGGAGGCGTTCCCTATATCCCTCCGAACTTCGTTCGATGGGATAATTAAATACCGCGCAAAAGAGTTAAAGGCAGAATCAGATCTATGGGGGTCACAAAATTACAAGCAACAAAAGATTCACAATATGTTATAAATTGGTGAAGTTATAATGGATTCAAAGTGCAAAAATGGGTGAATTCTCCCAAATAATAAGAATGGTAACCATTCTTATAGAAAAATAACACCTTATTGTAAAAATCTTCAGTTTTCCTGAAATAAACTGTGCATTTTTGGTGTTTTTAGAAAATAAACATGAAAAGGAATGACCAGAAGCCGGAAAATTTATAAAATTGAAACAATTTTTTGTTATGCTGCCTTCATTCTAACTATTGAAAATGGACTCTAGTAATACTATCCCACATGAATCTACTTGTTGGGACTCGATCAACTTGAGTTCTGAGAAAATGAGGATTTCAGCAAGGGTGTATTGACTTAACATGGGGATACAAAAGACTTAAAAGCTACGAATCATCATAAATGTAGATACAAAATCCTCATTATTTCAGGAGAAACTTAAGTTTATTGAGTCTCACAGGATTCATGTAGAAAAGTATTGGTAGAATCCATTTTCAATAGTAAGAATAGGTGCTCTTTAAAACAGGACATTAAAGCTTAACTAATGCCTTTTTGAACTTTTTGGTTAGCTCTATTAGGAAAAAAGTGAAGAAAACTTACCAATAGTGACAGGTCAGTCGGAGTGTTTCTCCTAATTTGACGATAGAGGCAAGATGCAGAGGTTTGCCATCATTTTCCTGCCTGGTTTGTTCCAGCGTTTGCTTACAATCTTCGTCATTTCTAACTGAGGAAACAATTAACACAAAGGCTAATATAATAACACTTAAAGTGGCAGCAAAGAGTAGAGGGTGTAAATTATTGTAAAACCAGAACAACAGCAACGCCAAAGTGTAGCGAATCCCATCGAACAGAAATGGCTGGCGCTTTAAAAACGAAATATATAGCAAATATCGTAAAACAACACACATTAGAAAGGCCACCATTTTTGAAATGGTTGCTCACTAGCCAAGTTGGCCAAAGTGTCATTAGACAGTGTGTCATGCTTAAAGTATTCACATACCAAATATGAACAAAATCACTTCACTACTTTTTGAGTTATAGTAAAATACGTTAAAATGGCGGCCATTTTCCAATTTTTTTTTTCAAAATGGCCTCCTTCTACCAAAAGTGTCATAGGACAGTGTGCTATGCTTATAGTATTCACATGTACCAAATATGAACAAAATCGCTCCACTACTTTTCGAGTTATAGTAAAATACGTTAAAATGGCGGCCATTTTTCAAAATGGCCGCCTTCTACCAAAAGTGTCTTTAGGATATAGTCCTGAGTAAGGACACTAGCGGTTACCGTTAGTGATTTGGTTTTCTGTATAAAAAGTCATTTTTCTCCTTTCCTACCCCATTAGAGCGCCATTTGGCGTTTGGGAAGTGAATTGGGACTAAATATTTATAAGGTAGGTCCTGATTTATCTGAAAACATGCCAAAGTTCAGTGGGAAATCTCATTTTAAGCTGGCGGCGGAGTGATTTTGACCTTGGTGATTTTACCAGAATTCTCTGAGAAATCTGACGATAGAGGGGGTTAGTGTCTTCAAGTTTATTTATTTCAAAAATTCGGTGGACAACCCATGGTAAGATTGTTATAGCAGTCTAGGCGAGTCTCTCCCGAACACTGTGGTATGTTGCACTAGGCTTGGATACTAATCGTTAATAAGATACAGGGTAAAATGTTATAATGGCCACCTATGGGAAACTCTACTGTGGTCTTCAACCTATTAGAAGGCGCATTCTTGGGGTATTTTGTAGGTTTTGTCCCCTTTTGAGGTTTTTAAGTTCATTAAGAAGCCTAATAGCGCATATCATATTAAAGGACTGTATCTTAGCTGAACAATGGTACCAAAATCGTGACATTTTGAAGCAACTTTAGTGTTTTGGGGGCGAGGCCATTGTGCCAAGTACCCCGAATTCCATTCTTCCGTGCCATTCAATTGTCTTCTGGGCAGTTTTGAATGAACCTTTGTTTCTCCCTAACGTTATGACGTCATAATATGCAATTGAACGCCTTGACATGGATATCACTCGAAAGATATTAGAAATCGCTTTCCAATGATACCCCGTATGGCCATGTTGCCCTCAGTTGGGTGTACTCAATCTGTGATGCAAACTGTAAGGTGCACCCCTACCCCAAAGAAATTTCAAGAAATCTCAAAGTAAAATTTCCTGAATTTTGCTAAAAGGACCTGTGTCTATAAGGATTGAATCTTCCCCCGTGCATTTTCTCAAATATAGCATTGTTATATACCATTGTGATCGGGATAATGCCTACAATGCTAATATAACCATGTTGAAAGAAAACAAACTAATTCAGTTTACTATTAGGATATAGTCCTGAGTAAGGACACTAGCGGTTACCGTTAGTGATTTGGTTTTCTGTATAAAAAGTCATTTTTCTCCTTTCCTACCCCATTAGAGCGCCATTTGGCGTTTGGGAAGTGAATTGGGACTAAATATTTATAAGGTAGGTCCTGATTTATCTGAAAACATGCCAAAGTTCAGTGGGAAATCTCATTTTAAGCTGGCGGCGGAGTGATTTTGACCTTGGTGATTTTACCAGAATTCTCTGAGAAATCTGACGATAGAGGGGGTTAGTGTCTTCAAGTTTATTTATCTCAAAAATTCGGTGGACAACCCATGGTAAGATTGTTATAGCAGTCTAGGCGAGTCTCTCCCGAACACTGTGGTATGTTGCACTAGGCTTGGATACTAATCGTTAATAACCCAGCCTATCATCAGGTTTTTGAGGCGTAGACCAAAAATTAACCTCAAATGCGCCTTACTTCCAGGTCTAGACTAAAAGTATGCCTCTTTTACAGGTATTTTTAAGGCTTAGACCAAAACCTAACCTCATTTACTCACAATAATTCCAGTTTAATTCCAGGTATAGACCTTATTTTCAGGCGTATAGACCAAAACTGCACCTTAAAAACCAAATCTAAACCACATTTACTTAGAAGATTTTAGAATAGACCTCACTGTAAGGCGTATAGACCAAAAGTGCGCCTGAAAAACTTAAACAATTTTCAAAATGACCAAATCTAGACCTGATAAACTAAGAACATTTTAGAATAGACCTCACTGACAGGCGTATAGACCAAAACTGCGCCTTAAAAACTTAAACATTTATAAAATGACCAAATCTAGACCTGATAAACATAGAATTTTTTATAAAACTTAGAAAACATAAATCTGAAAAAGCCACACTTACTGTAGTATTTTGTCAGAATCACGAAGGAGACTATAATAGAGATTATAATATATTAGGTTAACAGACCAGTAAACTGTATTTTCAACTCCCTATTAATGTTTTTTATCAGAACTTAAAAAAATAATCAAAATCTGGGAAACCTAAAGAAGGATGTCTGAAAATAATAAAATATTGAAATATTGTTAAATTTAAATGATGAAACAAAAATACATCATATTAGAAGCCTACATATAATTTATATAAGAATACTGTGTAATGTTTGCTTCATCTTTCTAATGTGTTCATAGATCTGTATCTTATCCATGAGACAAGTTAATCCTAGAAAACAACACAGCAATTCAAAATAAATGCAATTTATTTAACAACTATGGAGGGTACTGATATGTACTAAGTACTTTTCTACTTTGAAACAACAAAACATGACCTGACCTTAATTACAGGTATATGAGGCTTGTACCTGAAATGAGGTCTAGACCAAAATTAGACCTTAAGGCTTAATTTCCATAATTGAAATGTGCCTTAACGTAAGGTATACACCAAAAGCAGAAGAGAAGTAGACCTGAAAACCAATAGTGAACCTCAAATAAGGCGTAGACCAAAAGTATACCTCAAATATAGACCTGATTTACAGATAGTTGAGGCTTAAATGAGGTCTAGACCTCAAATATAGACCTGATAAACCTGATGAGGTCATCAAATGAGGTCTACTTCTGGTCTACTTTTGGCTTAATTTAAATATTTGAAACGCGCCTGACTATGGGGATTTAACACAGAGAAAAACCAAAAGTAGACCAGAAGTACGCCTTATGAGTAGACCAAAAGTAGACCTCAAATATTGACCAATATTGCGCCTGACGATAGGCTGGGAAGATACAGGGTAAAATGTTATAATGGCCACCTATGGGAAACTCTACTGTGGTCTTCAACCTTTAGACAGTGCGCAATGCTTATAGTATTCACATACCAAATATGAACAAAATCGCTCCACTACTTTTCGAGTTACAGCAAAAATCGTAAAATAACGAGTAAAGGCCGCCATTTTTCAAGATGGCTGCCATGTGCTTCTTTAATATCTACATTTCTAGCTTTATTAATGTCCTTTATAATTTTTTTACATTTAAATCATATTGCTATTACAGTTTTACATATTGCACCTAAATTACTGTAAAATCGGCACTAAAATGGCCGCCATTTTTAAATGAGCGGCCATTTTGAAATCTGCTTTTGAGCAGAACTTCTACCCCCATAGGGTATATGTGTACAAAATATGAACAAAATCGGGCCAACGGTATTTGAGTTATTGCCCGGACGGATAGACAGACGGATGGACGGACGGACGGACGGAGGCGTTCCCTATATCTCTCCGAACTTTGTTCGATGGGATAATTAGTTATTCTCAAATGGTCCTAATATCAATCATTTGTTCATCTGGTCACACATATAAAAATGCAATCATGAGTGCCATTACTTTTAGGGGTAGAGAGGTTGAATGTGCCCAAGACCGTGTCTTTTGTGAGGTTATGCAGAAGAAAACCATAACAGTCAGAAATGAACTGTTTGTGAACTATTTGATAAAGGGTTGGTATCGATATGGCGAACTGAATTGAACATTATTTTTCTCTCAAACCAATTACTGAAAACATTCTGTAACAAGGCACAGACTTGAACAATATCGTGTACCTAAAACACAGCAGTGTGACAGTGAAGAATTTAGGAGGGAAAATCCAAAATGGCCACCTTAAAATTTACCCAGAATGCCCAAAAACTAATCAGTTCTTAACTTTGATACGTAGAAACATCCCTGAAAATATCAGATGAATCCATCAAATGGTTTGGCTGGAAACCTGTAGACAAGTCTTGAAAGTGAAGATTTTAGGACGGAAAATCCAAAATGACCACCTTTAAATTTAACCCAGAATGCCCAAAAACTAATCATTTCTTATTTTTGATATGTAGAAACATCCCTGTAAATTTCAAATGAATTCGTCAAATGGTTTGGCTGGAAACCTGTAGACAAGTCTTGAAAGTGAAGATTTTAGGACAGAAAATCCAAAATGGCCACCTTTAATTTTACCCAGAATGCCAAAAAAAACGAATCAGTTCTTAACTTTGATACGTAGAAACATCCCTGAAAATTTCAGATGAATCCGTCAAATGGTTTGGCTGGAAACCTGTAGACAAGTCTTGAAAGTGAAGATTTTAGGACGGAAAATCCAAAATGGCCACCTTAAAATTAACCCAGAATGCCCAAAAACTAATCAGTTCTTAACTTTGATACGTAGAAACATTCCTGAAAATTTCAGATGAATCTGTCAAATGGTTTGGCTGGAAACCTGTAGACAAGCTGAAAAGTGAGACGCCGCCGCCCGCCCACCACCCATCTCTCATCATGTCGTATAGACATTTTGCTCCCCCCCTTCCATCCCCTCCCCCCCCTCCGTCCCATTTTAATTATTTTCGATTATTTTTTATACAACGTATGGAAACGTATTTTGTAAAGTCATAAAGGTCATTAATTTTATGATGATAATGTCACTTACAAATATTTATTGCAGGTTGTGTAGACCGTTGATGCTTGATTTAAAGCAAAAACATTGACTTTTGCATGTTGGTGGCGTTGCACCTTTTTTAATAGATCTTATACCTAAGAATAGAATCGGCTAAAAAAAATTCGTAGAATACGTGACATATTTTACCATACCGTGCGCCTATTCATTTAGCAATTAAATCATAAACCTTTTCTTGAAAAAATAATTTTTGCAGATTTGTTCATTTTTCTACCAGAAATTGCTTGCTCCCCCCTCCGTCCCATTTTCACGATCACTGGGCGTGATTCTTGAGAATGAAATAAAAGATCTTTCCGAACCTTGTTGGAACAAAATAGCATATACAACATTTTCTTAGACCTCTTAATATTATAGTTATACAAAGGCAAGTTTGGTTAAATTAACAACAGTATTCAAAAAATTAAAACAAAAACTCCCAAAATAGATAAAAATTAAAGTAAATCTTTTATTTCATTAACAAGATATGTTTTTTAAATGAACCAAACTGTCCTTTTTACAATTACAATATTGAGAGACCTATATATGTCGTTTTCCAATGAGGTTGGGATAGATTCCGAACATATGATACCAAAAAAGAAGTATCTGATGTGTTTTCTAAAGCGATATAGAGAAAAGTATATATATTATTTCAAATTAAATTGGAACCATTCAAAAGATGATTATTAAATTGATGATGTGTAAAATTTTCAGAATTTTTTGATGACTGGTTTAAGAGAAATATGTGTTCAATTTAGTTTGCCATGTTGATATGAATCCTTTATTATATACTTTAGGCTTCTTTTTTTGCACTATTACTCGCTATGACAATTTTATTGAAGCTGTAAATTCTACCAAGCAGTTGACATTTTTGCACTTTTTGAAAAATATAAATGGGAAAACAAAATTCTGTTTTTCCAATTAATCCCTTTCAAAACACTCAAGAGATTGTCATTCATCTTATATACTCTAGTCCTAGCTACCCCACTGACTATCATACAGGGTGATCCTAAAAATGCAACAAATGGATAAAGATACACCCGTAACTTTGATTTACGATTGTGGGAGGAATTTGACAGAAGTGAACTCCAGTTAGCATTTGGACTGGTGAGTTCAAATATAAATATTTTAATCTAAGGAAGGATGCACTTCACACAAAAAATCAACATCAGTGTCCCAGATCTTTATTGACAAAGATCTAAAAATGGACGGTTGCATTTTTTGGGGGTAACCCTGTATTAGTAGATACACTTACTCCATTCAGGGAGATCTCCATCAAGGTCTACTTCACGCCTAAACCTTTTACTGAACCGAGCCATAGCAGGGTGGAACATACTATATACATTTGCTTTGGACACTTTCTTCTGTATTCTTGCTTTAGCTTCCTCTGAAAGTAGGGGAACATTTATATATATCAGGTAGGTTATTAATTGTTTTAATATCATCAGGCAATTTCAAGCAAGTCATATCTTGTATTATATAATCCTCTATGTTTGTCTCAGATGTATGAAACTACAGATTAGCTTGAACAAAAACATTGATCACAAAATCAAATCTTTAAATGTACAGTAAATCTAATCTGTTTAATATCTGAGCAAGAATTTTCTATTGAAAACTACTATATGTATCTTATAATAAAATATCTACATGCATAGTCAGATATGAGAAAAGATTAATTGCTGGGGGTGAGGTGGAGGGATATTTGGACCCCTTATTCAAAATTTGGACCTATGATTTGAAATCGGAAATGGAGGCCCTTATTTTCAGATATCAATATAGCTGACTTAATATAAAAAATAAATGTTCACTTCCTTTATTTTTCCTTGCCTAAACTCATTCTAACCCTATTTTCCTCAGTGCACTGCCCCTGCAATCTGAACTGAATTTCAGATACCCATGCATTAGAATCCCCTTTATATCTTTAACTTACCATTCTCTTTGTATGACAAAACAACTGGTGGAGGTCCCAAAAAATGGATATTTGCTGCTTCCTCAATTGTTTTGTTGTAAGGCCAAGCTTGAAGTGGTGTGTGTTCAAAGTGATGTTCAGCACTAGTAAGAGCACTTTCACCATTAGCAACTTCTATTTTAACAATAGTGGCAGCTTTGCATACTCCTGAAACGATTTCTAAAAATATCATTGATTTTGTTGGTTGATGGTTTACTAGAATTTAAGTGAACATGTATATTGTTTTTTTAGTATTGCCTATTGTATTGTGCTTGATTTATCAGATTCAGTGACAATTTTAGTTTTATAAAATTCATCAGACAGTCCAGAATTTAAAAAATATTGCAGTTTCTAAAAATTAATGACACAGAAATCAACATTTCAAATCAATTAATGAAGCAAATCGCGGAAAATTAAAGTTACAAAATTTAAGTAGTATATGCAATAAACTCACCTAGAAATATGATGACCACATAGATATTTCCACACATCATATTATATTTAAATATAATTAACTTATTCTGTTTCGTTGCCATAGCACTTTCTCTAGCTTCTCTATGATGTCAAACTTAAACTAAAGTATTTCTTTATCATCTGATGATGTCACAATGTATACATTTACCATTCAAAAGTAATCAGTCATCTCCTTTATTGTGACAGCATAATAGACACAAATATACTTGCTGTATCTAATATAAAAGGTCAGATAATATATTATATAGCCTAGCTTAAAATTAACCAGAACAACGGCAACGCCAAAGCGTAGCGAATCCCATCGAACAGAAATGGCTGGCATTTTTACAAACGAAATATATATCAAATATCGTAAAACAACACACCAGAAAGGCCACCATTTTCAAAATGGTTGCTCACTAGCCAAGTTGTCATCAGAAGTTTTATAAGACAATGTGCCATGCTTAAAGTATTCACATATCAAATATGAACAAAATCGTTCCATGTAGGTACTTTTCGAGTTAAAGTAAAACATGTAAAGATGACAGTCATTTTTTAAAATGGCCGCCTACTATCCGAAGTGTCATGGGACAGTGTGCAAGGCTCATGAGTATTCACATATCAAATATGAACAAAATCACTTCACTACTTTTCAAGTTATAATAAAAAATGTAAAAATGGTGGCCATTTTTCAAATGGCCGCCTACTACCCAAAGTGTCATTAGACAGTATGCCATGCTTATAGTATTCACATATAAAATATGAAACATACCAAATATGAACAAAATTGCTGAACTCCTTTCAAAGTTATAGTAAAATATGTTAAAATGGGGCCATTTTTCAAAATGGCCAACTTCTACCAAAAGTGTCATTAGACAGTGTGCCATGCTTTGAGTATTCACTATCAAATATAAACAAAATCGCTCCACTACTTTTCGAGTTATAGTAAAATATGTCAAAATGGCGGCCATTTTTCAAATTGGCCACCTTCTACCAAAAGTGTCTTTAGACAGTGTGCCATGCTTATAGTATTCACATACCAAATATGAACAAAATCGCTTCACTACTTTTCGAGTTATAGTAAAATATGTTAAAATGGCGGCCATTATTCAAATTTTTTTCCAAATGGCCGCCTTCTACCAAAAGTGTCATAGGACAGTGTGCCATGCTTATCGTACTCACATACCAAATATGAACAAAATCGCTCCACTACTTTTCAAGTTATAGTAAAATACGTTAAAATGGCGGCCATTTTTCAAAATGGCCTCCTTCTACCAAAAGTGTTTCTAGACAGTGTGCAATGCTTATAGTATTCACATACCAAATATGAACAAAATCGCTCCACTACTTTTAGAGGTACAGCAAAAAACGTAAAATAACGAGTAAAGGCCGCCATTTTTCAAGATGGCTGCCATGTGCTTCTTTAATATCTACATTTGTAGCTTTATTAATGTCCTTTATAATATTTTTACATTTAAAACATATTGCTATTACAGTTTTACATATTGCACCTAAATTACTGTAAAATGGGCACTAAAATGGCCACCATTTTGAAATGAGCAGCCATTTTGAAAATCAGCTTTCGAGCAGAACTTCTACCCCCCCATAGGGTATATGTGTAGAAAATATGAACAAAATCGGGCCAACGGTATTGGAGTTATTGCCCGGATGGACGGACAGACTGACGGACAGACGGAGGCGTTCACTATATCCCTCCGAACTTCGTTTGATCCGAACTTCGTTCGATGGGATAATCATACGGGTAGAGAGTTATCACTGGACCATGAGGCATTTAACGACTTAGAAGGGATAATGACCAGCTAAGTCACCCTAGGCAGACGGAGCCTGTAGGAAATATTGAGTGTGGAGTCAACAGTCATTTTTTAATTTAAATTTGGGATGTTTCTAAAACAAACTAAGCTATTTGGGGACTTCAAATATACCAAGATATGTGAAAGTCCATGTTGAAACCAAATACCAATGATTGTGAAAAAAGAAGTGTAATTCATTCTATAGCGACTTAGAATGCATTAAACCTTTCCTAGACCTATATATTTTGAAATTGTTCTTTTTATACAGCATCCCCAGCATTCATAAAAAAATGGCGTTTAAGATATACTATCCATCCAAATTATTTTTGCATCTTTAAAAAAGCCAGACATTTTCTGTGTGATTTTATAAAAATTCGGAAATGTTCACCAGATGTGAGCCCCCTCTACATAACATAAACAACAAGAACACAAATGAGTACAACATGTCCCCACCCTAAGTAGTTTGAGATTTTCATACAAAGAATCATTCCTGGAAATTTGAAATCGATCTGTCAACTGGTTTGCCAGGAAATGTGTAGATAAGGCTTTACAGAGAGGATTTCAGGATGGAAAATCCTAAATGGCCACCTTAAAATTTACCCAGAATGCGGAAAAACTAATCAGTTCCAAGATTTTCATACAAGAATCATCCCTGAAAATTTAAAATTGATCCCTCAAACGGTTAACCTGAAAACACAAAGACAAAACTTTACAGACAAGATTTTAGGACAGAAAATCCAAAATGGCTGCCTTAACATTTACCCAGAATGCCAAAAACTAATCAGATCTAGATTTTCATACTAAAAAATTGATCCGTCAAATGGTTATCCTGAAAATGAGTAGACAAGACTTTATCGACACAATTTTAGGATGGAAAATCCAAAATGGCCAACTTAAAATTTACCCAGAATGCCAAAAAATTAGTCAGTTCTAGATTTTTATACTCAAGAACCAGCTCTGAAAATCTGAAATTGATCCGTCAAACAGTTAACCAGAAAACACGTAGACAAGACTTTACAGACAAGATTTTAGGACGGAAATTCCAAAATGGCTGCCTTGACATTTACCAAGAATGCCAAAAAACTATTCACTTCTAGATTCCCGTACTAAGAATCATCCCTGAAAATTTGAAATTGATCTACCAAACGGTTCACCTGAAAAATATCGCATATAACTACTGTTAACAATAACATATGCTTTTACAACAAAGTCTGGGCTTTCAATAGCAGGGGCCGAGTGCCTAATATCGCCGTTTGTTTTCGATAATTCGCCTTTTGTCAGAAGCCAAATATTGTCAAAGTTTGGGGGAAATTAAAAGTCTTCTATAGATTATCCTTTATTTGATTTAGCGATCTTATTTTGCACTTCCTTGTTTATGATTTGTACCTTATTTTCCATGGGACATGCAGATAAATGTATGATTAATACAACTATGATCAACCAGTCACAGTACAGTCTTTCCAATGGGTGTAAAATTGTATTAATCAGTTCCAATATAAACTTTGGCTTATCCAATATTATCAAAGTGTGAAATGTGAAACTTTTTATTAATTTCAAAAATGTTTTTTTTGAAGGACCGTTTGTTCAAAATATCATGAATTTATTAAAAACTAACTTTGAGAGGTTACACTAACACATAATTCACACCAATGCATAGCATTCATCCTCACTTTTTTGCTGACAAAATTAAGAAAATTGGTTGATAAATAAGCGAGCAATAAACCTCATTCATGGATGAAAGTGGTTCAGGGCAAATGCATTTCGAAATTTTAGTTCTCACAGAAACCAATGGTAATAATATTAAAAACATAAATTAATATATTCATCCTTTTAACCTTGAATTGGCACATCAGATATGACATTTTATTATTGTAATAGTGTGTCCTTTGTTCAATCTTTATATTGTTGTTAAAAAGATAATATTTTCTTGTTCTGTATAGTGAAATATTTGATGATTAAAAAGTTCAACTTTATTTGAAAAATGGCGGGAAATTTGGAATTTAAGAAATGAAAAGCTGACAACTTTCATTTCAAAAACTTTTTTTTTCAAAAATCTCTTAAATTAATTTTGTAGTCAGGATAAGTAGTAAATATATGAAAAACATGTTTTCAAACTCTACATGGGGACTGTAAAGTCAGCCGATACCTTGTGTTTCGATGTAAATTATATATGTACACATGATGCATTCTATATTAAAAGTGTTCAATTCAGCAGACGCATTTGAATTTGTAAACTGCACCCTATGTAAGGGTAAGTTATCTCATAAAAGGTAAATGGCATTCTATATAAGTTGCCATAGTCATTCCAAAGTTCAAGGGGTCATTTGTGTAGCCCATGTCTTGTGGTCAATCCAATTGACCCAATATCACACGGGGAAATGACTTTGACAAACCTGAAAAAAAGTAAAATCCTGGACATCTTCTAAATCACCTCTAAATAGGATTCAAAGTTTAAAACTTTGATTGACTGTACAATAATAATGTATTTCAGATACATTGTCTTTGAAATATAATGTACATCAGAATTTTATATCATTTTTGGCAAAGCCTGTCCATGCCCTTTTTCATTTGTCCACTTTCTGTCCATGTACAAGAATATGCATTTCCAGGAGTGTAAAATTGGTTGTTTTGAATGGCGCCTCTTGTTTTTTTCATCTGCCCCTTGTGGAGAAAGTTACTGAAACCACTAAAAGTACACCTGAAACTATTTATAAAGCTACTAAATAGTTAAAGTATGAAAACTCAAAAACACCATTCAAATATGATACAAAGTATTATCGCTCTCTAACTTTTCTTAAGACATTCAAAATGGCTGCCATGATTGAGCTAACAGGTCTAAAACCTATTCAGATGTAGAATGAAGTGAGCTGAACAAGTTCTTAAAATTTTAAAAGTAACTGTGAAGCCATTTTTTGCAGATAAGGATTTTAGCATTTGAATTCAAAATGGCCGACAGGAAGTAGGTATCAAATTCAAATTTTTCCATTCACATCTGTATGCACTCATAAGTTATCCCTGAAAATTTGAAGGTGATATCTGTGGCGGATTTTGGAGAAAACTGCCGGAAGTATGTACGGATGAATCAACAGATGAACTGACGAACGGACAGACGGACGCGCCTTCGCTGACAATATGGCCCCTCACTATGTGTTGGGGACATAACAAGGCATTAACATGACAAAATGTCACCACCTAGTTGCTCACAATAATTTGAGTTCAATCTTAAGTCAGATTTGAATTTCTGAGAACTTGTAGATGATTTTGAAAAAAAAAATTGGTGAATTTGAAGCAAGTTGAAAAAAGACCTTTTTGACCATTAGAAGGTCATTGAAGGTGAAATCTCAAATCTAAAGTCAGATTTGAACTTCTGAGAACTTGTAGATGATTTTGAAAAAAATGGTCAATTTGAAGCAAATGTGTACAATATGTCCCCACCAATGGGTGATCCCATCTAATGGTTATCCTGAAAATGAGTAGACAAGACTTTACTGCTTCAATTTTGGAACGGAAAATGCAAAATGGCCACCTTAAAATTTACCAAGAATGCCAAAAAATTAGTCAGTTCTAGATTTTCATACTAAGAATCATCCCTAAAAATTTGAAATTGATCTACCAAACAGTTCACCTGAAAACACGTAGACAAGACTTTACAGGCAAGATTTTAGCACGGAAAATCCAAAATGGCTGCCTTGACACTTACCCAGAATGCCAAAAAACTAATCAGATCTAGATTTTCATACTAAGAATCATCCCTAAAAATTTGAAATTGATCTACCAAACGGTTCACCTGAAAACTTGTAGACAAGACTTTACAGACAAGATTTTAGGACGGAAAATCCAAAATGGCTGCCTTGACATTTACCCAGAATGCCAAAAAACTAATCAGATCTAGATTTTCATACTAAGAATCATCCCTGAAAATTTTAAATTGATCTACCAAATGGTTCACCTGAAAACGCGTAGACAAGACTTTACAGACAAGATTTTAGGACGGAAAATCCAAAATGGCTGCCTTTACATTTACCCAGAATGCCAAAAAAATTATAAGATCTAGATTTTCATACTAAGAATCATCCCTGAAAATTTGAAATTGATCTACAAAACGCTTCACCTGGATATGCATAGACAAGACTTCACAGACAAGATTTTAGGACGGAAAATCCAAAATGGCTGCCTTGACATTTACCCAGAATGCCAAAAAACTAATCAGATCTAGATTTTCATACTAAGAAACATCCCTGAAAATTTGAAAATGATCTACCAAATGGTTCGCCTTAAAACGCATAGACAAGACTTTACAGACAAGATTTTAGGATGGAAAAATCCAAAATGGCCGACAATAAAAAAAGTGATTATAAGTTTTTGCTGATTTCTTTTTACAAAATTAGCACATATAACTACTGTTAACAATAACATATGGCTTTTACAATAAAGTACACCTGAAATTTTTTATAAAGCTACTTAATAGTCTGAAAGTATGAAAACTCAAAAACACCATTCAATATGATACAAAGTATTATCGCACGCTAACTTTTCTTAAGACATTCAAAATGGCTGCCATGACTGGGCTAACAGGTCCAAAACCTAATCAGATCTAGAATCAAGTGAGTTGAACAGGATGTTAAAGTTTTAAAAGCAACAGTGAAGCCATTTTTCTTAAAGTTTGCAGACAAGGATTTTAGCATTTGACTTCAAAATGGCCGACAGGAAGTAGGTATCGAGTTGAAACTTTTTCGTCCACATCTGTATGCACTCATAAGTTATCCCTGAAAATTTGAAGGTGATATCTGTAGCGGTTTAGGAGAAAACTGCCGGACGTACGGACGGACAGACAGACAAACAGACAGACGGACGGACGCGCATAGGCCGACAATATGGCCCCACACTATGTGGTGGGGACATAAAAAGGTCTTTTTGACCTTCAGAATGTCATTAAAGGTCAAATGTATAGTCAGATTTGAAATGTTGAGAACTTTATCGTCGCTAATTCCGTATTAAGCTCTTATGATGATGTATCATATGAAATCCCAATTTCAATCAAATTGGGTCGTGAATCGCCACAATATAGCGTCTTCGATATCGTCAATGACAACGGAATCTGAATTTGAAATAATATACAAAGACAACGGCATATGGTAATACAGTGTCCGCTGTCTCGTATCTCATTTTGATCGATTAAATTAATGACTTATTTCAATGGTAGAACATTAATAATTGTAAAATGAGTATTAAGACACTTTGATTGTTGTTCCAAAGGAATTTAGTCTAGGTGCTCTATTAAACATACAATTCATGAAAATCTAATTGAAACGACAGTTATATCCGCCATTTGTGACAGCGGTATCTGACTTTACCATTGTCAGGCTATTCCGGTGTGTGTATGGACCTACAACATTTTACTCTTGATTCAGTTTTGTTCGAATATCTATCTCAATTTTCATTAAAAAAAACACAGAAAAATCTGGCAGAATTCCAGTGACCTTCCCCATCCCAGAATTCAATATTTCAATTTGCATAAAACTGGGAGGAGTGAATATCTCACCACTTCTTGATGGTGATATAAAAAGAAATGATAAGCACATGAGATATAATATTAGAGAGATTTCGCACATAAGTGAAAGTACAACTTATACGTATACCTATAGTTTAAAGGGTCATGTCGAACTATTATATTTACTAAAATCAATTTTAAATTGTACTTAATGGAACATAACTATTCCCGTTATAGAAAAGCTCCATCAACTAGAGACTATGAATGCACTGTCATCTGCACGTGTAGATTATGCACATTATAATTAAATGCTTGCTTCCATGTCCTTGTAGTTGTAGTGTATTATAAACACGATCCTTTAAAGGGAGTCATGATTCTTTAAAGTGAGTCATTACATAAACAAGTTGATTATTTCAATGTTTTCATGATCAGTATAAGTTCAATGAACTTACAAAACGGTATATTTACGTAGATGATAACGTATACAGTTGGATCTCCGTATAAAGATTTGCCTACATGTGTGTGGAACAATTGACCGCAAGCATTTTTTAAAATTAATTGGCTGAGTGGGAACAGTATCCAATCAAATACTTTAACCATCAATTTGAAACACCAATCAAACCAGTAGGTTCTAGCAATTCCTGGAAATGACCCATTCAGTAGCTCAACATATGACATACAGGGTGTTTCATAACGAGCATCTCCAAAAAGTCAATTTGAGAAGAGATGGGTCTATAACATATGTACTATATATGAGCCTATTTTATTCTAGACAAACACATTTGGATTAACTAAACATGCTACAATTCAAGAAAGTACAAATGGCATCCCTTTGACCTGTATTTATTACAGTCTGAGAAGATCTTTCCTGACGAAAAGCTCACATTATGAAACACCTTGTACATTTACCTATAAGTATAAGTATACGTTATAAGTTGTACTTTCACTAGGTGCGAAATCTCTCTAATCAGTAAAGTATATATACTTATAATATGTTTTCTTGTATCTTCCATGGAATATCTCTGTAAACACTGGTCTGTTGATTAGTATAATATGTTAATGTCATATTATCACTTTAAATATTTGATCTTCACACATCGATATTTACTATCATCCTTCACCAATATAATTAAATGTCCATTTTTGTCCACAGCAGCAGTGGTTGGGTACCCATCAATAGGACTAGAATCTTCCTCAACAAGTTGCTGCATTAGCTTCCCTTTTGAGCTGTAAACTGAAACTGTAGTGACACATTTTGTCTCATATTTACCACACTTTTGATATCCATTAGAAAATGTTAGAATATTGTCAAAGGAGTCAAGTCTATATCCATCACCTATACAGAAGGTGCAGAGGGTTTCTCCATCCATACTGATGATTCGTATGTAATCACTAAGCCTTATAACAATATTATTCTTTGAATCACATGCAAGGCTATCCATATTCTCCCAACTGCCCCAGGTGAATAGTGGAGTACCATTGTCAAAATTTCTACTGTATTTACTAAGCTTTGTCTCATGAGATACTACAAATTCTCCATTCTTTGAGACTGTGAATTTTTCAGGATTACCAATGTGTTTCAGGGCACCAACTAGTTTACCATTCTTATCAAACAGAAGCATTTTTTTCGTGAAATCATCTTTGGTCAATATTTCACCATCAGGGGTAATAGCTATTTCAGGAGAACTGTGAATGGCAATCTGAGCCTTCTCTTGGAAGTTGTTTGGATCCCTTATTTTAACTCCATCAATTCCTTCTGCAGTGACAAGGTCACCATTATTTAAGAA